>JBAMBM010000760.1:0-106067 GCA_037043425.1 Hirtodrosophila duncani
TTTGGCTTTCTTTGCTGGAGGCTTTCTTTCAGAAAATCACGTTCGGCAGTTAGTTTTTGTGCCGTTGCCCATGTGGGCGGGGTATTTGTGTAGAATAGCCACTTAATGTGTGCTATTCTTTTATTCAACTTGTTTTTCTGGCCTCCGCGTTTGCCCATTATTCGCACTCTACTCACTCAGACTTTCGGTTTTCCTTCCAATCTCCAGGTCTCCTGCGCTGGCGTAAGGGACGGATTGCCTCTCACACTTGTTGCTTGTTGTTGTTGTTATTCCAGCCCTCTCAATCTTGCGTCTTATTCCGTCGTTGACGGACTGCCACTCGTACTTGTAGACTGCTGGTCAGCACTTGTAACACTTTTCATTTTAATTGTTGTAGTAAATTTTTTGGACCATGTCACCGTCGCCATGTATTAAAAAGATATCATTTTCTTTAGTTTATTTCATTTATTTTGTAGTGGAGCAGCGAAGGTGCCGCTTCCAACGTTCAGTTGAATGTGTTCTTACATTTTTTCCGTAAGTTCTAAGTAAGCTTAAGTCCCATAACTGCGCTGCCTGCAGTTGGACAGCAGAGCGACGGTTATGTATATTCTATATAGTATGTGTATGTAATTATGCATATACATATATATGTACAGATGGTACATACTCAAGAAGTGCTTACGCTAGCGATACCACGCTGTGGCCGGTCCGCATAAGTGAGGGATCTTGTTACAGCACTTATGTATATTTATGATTGTATAAACATAACAACAAAGTGTCGATATGTTATGAGTTGTTACTTTTACTTTTAAGTTGCGCATATGACCACTTGTTATATTGTATACTCTACAATACATGTGGGCATATGCTCATTTGGCATACAACATACTACACGTTAGCAACAGAGACGTAACGAAATTTGTGAAATTAAAAACGAACAATTTTAAATGATTACTTAAAAGGGGAAAACAAGTTATTTCACAATTCGCAGTTAGAGATTTTAACTCTAATGGAAAATTCGATTTAGGTAAATTTTATTTTAGAAGCCGGGATACATAAAATCATTTATTTGCAGATGTTACTAATTTTTGAAATTGTCTCACTAAATGAATTAAAAAAAAAAGGAAAGCTAGCTTCGGCTTGCCGAAGCTTATATAACATTTACATTGTAAATATATAGCCGAACTAGATCAAATCTGGGTGGAGTGGATACAAGGGATACAAGACGAATTTGTTTTAACTTGGATGAAAAACAGAAAACTCATTCCGGAACATTCGGTTAAATGGTAGCTGTATGATATAGTTCTCCGATCTTCATCAGCAAGCGGTCAGACGTAGGGTCTCCTTAAATGGATGCAAACCGAATTTGGTTTGATTTGGATGAAAAACAGAGAAGTTATGATGCTAAGTGTTCATTCCTATTGATGTGCGCACTTCAACTACATGCATTTTATCACCGCCTATTGCCGTTGTTGCCAACCCCCTTCCAGTGATCCATTTTTGTGGTGGCATGTTGTCTTCGTGGACCAGTACAAGACATTCTATTGTCAGGTCGGGTCCTTCAGTACCCCAGACTTCAGTACTCCAGTCTTCCTGCAGACTGGGCAAGTAGTCCTTGGACCAGATCTGCCAGAACTGCTTAAGCGCTGACAGCATTCACCACCGCTTCAAATACCCGAAGCTGGCCTTGATGCCGACTGCGTTGAGATCAGATTTGGGCAGCAGCGAAAGAAAGGGTTGCCCGATTAGAAGGTGACCTGGCGTGAGTGTTTCCCGATCATTGGGATCGTTGCCTGGATAAGCGATTGGCATGGAGTTGAGCAGCGCCTCTACCTCTACCTGGTGTGTGCTCAGTTCACCCTGTGTGGGCTTGGCGTTGCCGACCCCCCGTAAAACAGTTGCTTGGCGGCCTTCACGGCTCTCCTCTCCTCCCGATGAACCTTTTGAAAACAGATAGGAAACTGTCAGAAGAAAGGTCGACAACAAGTTCCAAGTGAACAGAATTTAACGCAAACCCACGAAGACGGCTACATAAGTCTTGATGTGGGGTTTTCCTCGAATCTTGAAATAAGCCGCAGAAATCTACCCCACAAAACAAAAAGGTTTGTAACGAAAGCACTGCACACAATCAAATAGATGAAGACGTGGTCACTCATCAGAGTTTTTGAGCAACAACTGTGGTCTTTCTCTCCACAGTGTGCACGTAATCGCTTCCACGTGTGACTAAATCAGCAGGGTTCTCATCTGTAGGCACATGTCTCCAAACCACATTGCAGGCGATCTTCTGGATTTCAGCAACCCTATTAGCCACAAACGTTGCTAGTGTGGAATGATCCCTTCTCAATAAGTACAATGTGACTTGTGACTCTGACGAAAAATTCACTCTTTCCAAAACGAATTTCTCAAGTAATGGTGCCACTGGAGCCCACAACTTGGCTTACAGGTGCGCTGCACACAATTCGAATCCGCTGCACACAATTCGAGACCTGCTGCTGTCAGAATGCTTGACAAAGCATTTGTACCATCACTGGTACGTATATAAATGCAGCAACCATATGCTTCACTTGAAGCGTCTGCGAATCCGTGGATTTGGAGGCTTCTATCAGGTCTATCAAGAAAGTCAAATATAGCAAAGTATAGCTATTTTTTGAAAATCAAGCAAATTGTGTTTAAATCTGTTCTAGCTAGTATGAAGATTTATAGGAACGGAATCGTCCCAATCTAACTTTTGCTGTCAAAATTCTTGCAGCAAAATTTTTACCCGGATTAGTTTTAGTCCTTCCAAACTGTTTGCTCCTGAAAGCATATCGTCACCGTATAAATCACTTCGAATAACTTGTGAATAACTTTTGATAATTCAAATAGACAGCAAAAGGCCAAGAAGGGTGTCTATGCTGATTCGTATGTTACTTTGGTTAGGCGATGAGTTTGCAGGTTCGCCCTCTCCCTCCACAGAATCGTTGTTGTGGAATATAGTAATACTGCCCTGGAGGAATGCTAATAATCAATAACGTGACCAAGGTTGAGGTACTCTTTCATAAAATCCAACATGTCTAGCAAATAATTATGCTTTCCGAGTGTGCGCTCTAGTTATAAAAAGCTGTGCTTTGCCGTTTCGAAAGATTAGCCCAATATATTGCGACTACGTTTAACTTGCAGCTTAATTTCAAAGCGACTCGTCTCCAGCCTGCGTACGGTTTGTTTGCATGCCAATTGTTTAGCTGTTTGAACAGCGTTTGACTTTTCTTGGACAAGTTCTAATTCACAAAAGCGTTCAACCAGAGGGTCAAGAGAAGAATGTTCCCTTTCAATAGCGAGGTTGCACCCAAATCTAGGTTTCTGCACCTAGCAGTAAGTCAACTTTAGCAGGCTTCTGGAAACAAAGGCATTTGCTTATAAAATGATTTATCACTGAGCAATAACTATTATGCCAATGCTCTCATCTATATGCTGCCGAAATGTACAAGAATATATGGCATCTTTGCTTGGCAAGAGTAACTGTTCGAAACAAAAAACAAAATGCAAGAATAAGCGGTACTTCGCCAAAGGGAATTTCAAATAGCGGCAAATGACCGTTGCGTGCAATTACTATACTGTATCGCCGTAATTATGCCTATGTACAGTATTGCCTTTGCAAGTACAGTATTGCCTCAATCTAATATTTCCACTTTGACAAATCACTACACAAATTTCCACATCCACATATTTCTTGTCTAAGACGGTTCACTTTGGTTGGTTATTTAGTTGGTTTCCCAATTCACTAAGTGCCAAAAATTGATGGGTCACATACAGTTACTTATATAAACACACGCACACAAATGCTCGAGGAATTCAATTTTTGGCACTAAATACCTGAGATTTCGGCATTGATTTCGGAAAACTTTCCTTTTTTTCAATGATGCTAGCCTATATTCTATAGGCTATACAGCTAGCCTATATTCTATAGGCTATATTCGCGCAATATGAAATATATAAACTTGGCTGATCATTTTCCACAGCAATGAGGAAGACAACTGCGAGACATTTAAATGACAATGCTTAGTACTGGTCGCATAAAGGGAAATTTGACAACTAACTCGCCCTCCGTAAAAGCAGAGCTTACATAGCTTGATTTAATGGAGATAACATTAAGAGTCTTATCAAGTATTAGAGAAATGCAATACAGATGAGCAGAATGTTAGAGCATATGCCATATGTAAATGAGTGTACATAACACTGGAGATGAAAGAGGGTGAGATGTAAATAACATTGGCATATGCGTGAGCGCAACATAATGTAAATATATACTTAGATGTTAATGCTAATGGCATATTACATGCTCTTACAGTCTGCCTTACAATACTGGCTTCATATTATAAAGTGCGCGAAAGAAGTAAATGGGACACTACGTTCTAAGGAATAACAACTTAACGCTTTAATATATTTTCAAAAAACAAATTATTATATAAACTTAATAATATTATGAATAGACTTTAACATATTTAAATAAAAAAAAAAATTGGGAAAATTAAAAAAAAAATTATGACAAAATATTCTGAAGCGAAATAAGTAACTGGGACAAATTCATTATTTGTATGTCAAAACTTAAAAAAAAGAAAAACAAAAATTTGTAAACTATAACAATATCTTAAATAGAACACCCTTTGTTGTTCAACACCTTCACTATCCGTCTTGGCATTGAATTGACCCAGTTTTGGAGCATTTGTATATCAAATTTCTTCCATTCTCGCATAATGGCTTCTTTTAACTCGTTTAGAGTTGAAAATTGCTTCCCGTTGGCATAAACCCGTTGAAACAAGATGCCCCAAAGATTTTCAATCGGGTTTAGGTCCGGGCTGCGTGCTGGCCACTCTAAACAGGAATTTGGGAATCTTTAAAAAAAGCCTTAGTGAGCCTTGCGGTATGGATGGGATCATTATCCTGCTAGAAAATCCAGGTATCGCCAAATTTATCCTCTCCAAATTGCACTAATACACTCTCCTAGAGCTCCACATAACTTTGTGCAGTCATTTTATGCGTTATAAAGCACATGGGTGTCTTTCCATTGAAGCCGAACGCAGCCCATATCATAAGAGATCCTCCGTGGAAATTTCTGCACACGTGGACTTTTTTTGGGCATCGTAAATCGCGGTAATGACAGCGGTAGCCATCAGGGCCGTCTAAATTAAATTTTTTCTCGTCGCTAAAAATAATATTTTGCCATTCAGTATCCCAAAATTTATATTTCTTTGCAAACTGCAATCGAGCAGCTTTGTGCCTAGGCAGTCGTTCCGGTTTTAACAGTTTTTTTCCATACGAAACATTCTCGGAACACTTTAAAATTTGTTGCACACGTCTCGTAGATATCGGTAGAGACACATTGCTCCGTAGTTGGGATGCGCTGATATTTTCCTTGACCGCTAGATTTTTTATTCGCTTTTCGTCGCAGTTGTCAACCAAGGGTGGGCGCCCAGAGCGGAGTTGGTTCCCATGATTTTCAGGGTTCTTTATTAATTTTTCCACCGTATTCTTATTTCTGCCAACCTTGCCTGCAATTCTGCGTATTGACATCCCCGAATCAAGCAGTGCCAAGATTCTTCCACGCTCGATATCCGTTAAACGACCAAAACTTGACACCTCTTAACAAAAAAAGCAATTAGGAGCTGTTATAAGTAATGAATTTACTTAAAACTTACTTATTTTTGTTTATTTTAATATTCTGAACAGAATTCAATATGAAAAGTTCAAATTCTACGTGGTCAACCAGTCGCAAATTAAATTTATATCATTTTCTTTATATACAATCTGTCCTGTTATGTGGACAATCAGTATATTGTATGGCGTTTTTACATTGGCAATTAAAGTACATTAACTTGTGTCAAGTTGTTGAGGAGGGGTGAAAGTAGGTGAGGTGGTGAGGGGGTGAGTTGGTGAAGGGATGAGGGGTACACACAATTGACAGGGACGAGGACGAGCACAAACAAACACAACACAAACATATATATATATACAACACGGAACACCCAGCCCAAGCGCGGGATTCGAACCCGCGACTGCTGTTGATCTCCTGACGTCAAAGGACACCAGCGGCATCAGTCGCAAATTAAAACAAACTAATTTATCCCATTTACTTATTTCGTTCGAAAAACTCAACATTGTCATCTATAAATAAACATAACGGAAAAACCGTGCGGTACTTTTTCGAAATTTTTTGCCTACACAAGCACACTATAAACGAAATATAGTGGGAAGAGAGAAACCCAAGAATTGCATCTTACGGTTAATACAGGGTGCCAAATCTTTGTCCCATTTACTTATTTCGGGCACTTTAGACTCAAAAAATTAATTTGTAAGACAAACCAAACTAATCTGTTCCGACAGGGTCAGAGATGCTTCCTTCTATGCCTTTCAAATATCGTGAAAAATTATAATACCCTCTACAAGGGTACAAAAATCAAATTTATTTACCTAGTGTTATTGGTACATCGAAGGCAACGAAATGCTTTAAAAATGTGAATGCGATTACAAAAGCCTGGAAGCTGTTAGCTCTTTCCTTTAGGATTTCCTGTGGCTTATATGGTGCATTAAACTTACGCCGCACTCTCAGTTCTTTTAAGAACTGTTTAAACGCCTTCCAGGTGAATTTTGTGCCTTTATCGGCGAGCATCACTTTCGGTAATGTTTTTAATGAAACCTTTTCGTTGGTAGAGCGACCGAAGGATGAACATAGTAACCCAGTAATATTTTTGAGTTCGTATATCAACATCAAAACTAATTTTTTATATCCTGTACCTATGGTAGAAGGGTCTATTAAGTTTGTCAAATGTATGTAAAAAGCAGAAACAAGCGCTTCCGACTCTATAAAGTATATTCTTGATCAGTACGATAAGCCATGATCTAGCCGTGGCCGCCTGTCCGTCCGTCCGTCTGTCTAGATCTTAGAAATTATAAGAGATATAAGAACTTCAACTTTGCATTTTTATTTTTCATATATATATATCCAGATCAAGTCTATTTTATTTTTTTGCCACGCACACTTTTTAGGATGGTCCCATACAAACCATCGCTCACATTTTGTTTTTATTTAATAGTTTTTTGTTTTTCATTTTAGATGAACTAAATTAAGGGATGTGTATTAGAAGTATCTACATCAACTAATCGAATTTGTTGCGGCAACTATATCATATAGCCCCATGTAAACGATTTTTTAGGAATGCTTGTTTTTCATACAAATCGAGCCAAATTTGGTTTGCATCTATTTTAGAAGGCTCCAAGCCCGAATTTGTCCGAAATTTATCAGGTTGAAATATTTGATAGCGAATTATTAGGAACAGAGTATTTAACTGTCGAGCAAGCCCGCCCGTTGCGTTGTTACTTGTTTTTACATACATTACAGCAAAATGAAAATTACAAGTCAGCTTCGAAACTGATAAAAGTAGTTCGCATAGAAATAGACAGACAGACGGACATGACTATATCGACACGGCTTGTCATGCTGATCAAGAATATATATACTTTATGGTGTCGGAGATGCCTCCTTCTATGCGTTACATATAATGTGAAAAAGAGTATAAAAGGGTATATAAAGGGTATAAAACTACCTGTGTTATTGGTAAATCGAAGGCAACGAGTTTCTTTAAAAATGTGAATGCGATTAAATAAGCGTGGATGACAGGTCACAAAAAGAAGTGTTAACTGAACGAGGACATTAAAAACCTAATCGCTTATAGACAATGCAGCTTTCCACACAACAGTAGAAAACTGTGAAAGCATTGATATCCAATGTGTTCCAAAACAACTCTTAGTTTATATCAATTGTACTATTTACTATCATGTTCCATCATATTTACGTTCAGTAAGCCAATTGCACGCTTTGCTTATGCACATAAGTACTATCTCCCTTTCAATCATATTATATTTGAATTGATACATGCATTGTTATATTTGCTTAACTGAAACCTTTCTCGCATACACACACACATTATACTCGTACTCTAGTAGAGTAAACGAAAATATTGTATTCGTGCAAATGTATGTACAGGCACCTAGATCTCGGAGACTGTAAGAGCTAGAGAGTCCCAATTTGGTAGGGGTAAGGGGAGTCTTGTGGGACGTCAGATCAAGTTTGTTTTTAAATTTTGCCACGCCGCCTCCGACCGTGCGAGGCGACACCTTTTGACACAAAAAAGCGGTCTTACCTTTAGAAACTTGCATTGCTTCGGAGAAGATTACATTTGCAGCCTTGCCAATTGACTGACTTCGGAGCAACTTTCACTTGGAGGACTGCAGATTCTGTTGCCAGGCATACGGGCAAGTAAGGTATATGCCGGCTTGGATTTGCAGATTTGCAGGCAGATCAACCAACCGCATCATCTAGCAAACACCTCAACACTACGAAAGCATAGGATACCGCAGGCATCATCATTGGATTCACCAGAAAGCACCGTAGCATCGTAGCATCGTTATACATCGATAATCTCCGATATTCCCATCAAGATCTGGATAGACGCCCAAGCTTAACTGAAGGGTAAATGCTACTGTTTTGCAGCCCCGCGTAGAACAGCGATAACTGTAAGTATTACATGCATACTTACATACACCCATTAACCGCTGCATGACTCAGCCAGTTTGATACCTTCAAGGTAACACAAATTTGTTGACGGCCTACTTGAATTGTCCTTATCTCAAGTTAATTTTGTAACAAACTGATTGAATCGTGAATTTAATATTTCCTTCTGACCCTTCCATTTCAATGGTCTCTAGAGTCAGTCCGCTTTTGCCTTCTGAAGACCCGTTTCACACATCATTACACGTTGCTATGGATATTCGTATTCCTGCTGTACCTGCATCATTCAACTTCTCAGCTTCTACATATTCATTTAGGAAGGCTGATTTCGCTAGCCTTAACAATGTCATACTTCAATCAGACTGGTCATACTTGTACACTTATACAGATATGGTAGACAGTTCGGTAGACTTCTTCTACAAAATTCTTTATTCCATTTTTAAGGATTTGGTTCCTTTCAGTAGTCTAATTTAAAAAATATCAAATCTAGACTCTTTAACAAGGTCCTCTGACTATTCGCGTTATATTGCTGATCGTTCAAGGTTCACTGTCATTAATTGCGAGAGCTATAAATAATATTTACATCGCTGTAGGGTTCAATTATCTCAGGACCCAAAATCATTTTATTGTTAATTCAAAACATCTGTCCTACCTTCTTCATTATTGTACATAAACAATAATGGAAATACAGATCAAGGCATTGCCAATTTGTTTGCAGAGTTCTTTCAAACGACTTATTCATCTCTTAAGTATCGGTAAGATAAGCCCTAATAGCTTACACAGGTCTAATAACATCCCACCTCCCCTAGTTACTGAAAGCTTATTGCTTAATGTACTTAAGTCTATTTAGCCTAATATTTTTCCTGGTCCTGATGGCGTTCCTGGGTGTATTCCCTGCGCTGATGCGCTTTGTAAGCCGATTTTGGTTTTATGGAGCGTAGGTCTACCACCACTAATTTACTAGAATTTTCCTCTTTTGTAAAACAAGGATTGAAGAATAACATGCAAACTGACGTCATTAACACTGACTTCAGCAAAGCATTTGACTCGGTAAACCACTGTTTACTAATTCATAAGTTGGATCTTCTTTGCTTCCCATCCCCATCCCTTCTTCTTAAGTGGATTTCCGACTACCTTAATCTTTGAACTCAGAAAGTTCTTTTTACCCATAACTCAAGCTGACTGGCAAATGGAACCGCAAATGCTATCACAGTCGAAGAACTAATTATTGCAGCCATCTACTGTTCTCCCAGGCCACCTGGTTATGCTGCAAGATTTGACTCCAGACTCACGGAACTTGGCAAAAACACTCCTTCTGAGGCAATGCAATAGCATGTCCAAGAGGGAGAATACTTTCGGATCTGATCTATAACTCTGTCTATAATATTCTTGCCACTGGAGAAGCAACCCACTTCCATAATAACGTTAGAAGGACACCGTCTGCTATAGACTATGCCGTCTACCAAGGGATCCGGCATGACCTCCTGAAGATCTCAGCTTCTTTTGAGCTCTCGTCGGATCATCTTCCGATTTTAATAACCACAAATTATTAAATCCAAGAGAAAGCTGTTGCCGTGTCGGAGTTGTGTGCCGAAGTTTAGAGCTACTCTAAATCAACTAATCGACACCAACATGGAGCGCATTTCTGTGGAAAACATTCACCATGCTGCACAGTTTGTATCTGATGAACACCAGCGAATATCGTCTAACCCCTCCGCAAGACCGCCCCTAATCTAAAAGACTGTTCAGAAGAGAGTATGCTACATATCATAGCCCAATAGTCGAGGCTTCATTGCTTATGGAGACTGTCGAAGACAGCAAAAAGGCAACCAATTGCTGCCTGTTGTAGATGAAATCGCATTTGCACAGGGCAAGGGCGTTTGATGTACACCTTGAGCTTAAGTACCAGAAGAACTGCAGACAATAAGTAGAGAAATAAAATCTCCTCCTCAAGCTGCTGAATAGGTGAGACCTATTCAAGTGGACGAGGTGCAGTCCCAACTAAAAAAGCTCACCTTGAACAAGGATCCTGGCCTTGATAGTATCGATAATGCCTTTATAAAAGCCCTTCCAAGGAATGCGGTGCACATGCTGATTGTCATTTTGAATGCCATCCATACACATTTCTCACTTTCCTGCACAGTGGAAGTACGATAAGATAAGCAAGATCCCTAAACCTGCCAAACACCCAAGCGGACTTATTACAGGCTCACCCTCTGGGTTCTCTTTTAAGGATATTCGAGATGGAAAAATTTGTCAGCGCAATACCGTCCCATAAGTTTTGGTTTAGAAAAAAACATTGCACCCCTGAGCAGCTAAACAGAGTAGTGAGTTTTATCCTCAAAGCATTTGAGACAAAGGAATACTGCGCCGCAATATATTTGGATTAGCAGCAGGCATCTGGAATAGTATGGCGCAATGGACTTTAATATAAGCTAAAGCTGCCAGTACCCAGAAACTTTTACCACCTGCTCTCCAGCTACCTGCGCTCCAAAACATTTACAGTGGGCTGTAAGGACAAGCGGTCGACAATTAGAAGCATCCAATCAGGAGTGCCCCAAGGCAATGTTGTAGAATCTATTTTATACAGTTTTTATACTGCGGATATTCCCAGTCCGATCGATAATGAGAGATGGAATACGAATCCCAATGAGATAATGATGATTATGTCACGTCACAAAACCCCTGACGAGGCTGTTAACAAGCTAGAAGAAATGGCAGATTCGGTGGCTACATGGGCCGAAAGGTGGTGTATAACCATCAGCTAGGAGAAATCTGCCGCAATGGTACATACACTTTGCAAGGAACCATGCAGAACCCCAATCATATTATTCACCCCATATCACTCTCAAGAACTCGCACTGATTCCTTGGAGTCCACCTTGACAATAAGCTCTCTTATAAGCAGCGTTTAGCTTCAAGATAAAGTGCAAACTAAAGAAGCTTGGCTGGATTCTAAACGAACGGCTCAGGTGATTGCAGCTGTCTTTAGATACGACCTACCAATAGCCCCCCAATAACTGGTTAGAAGAATACTTGCTCCTCAAATTTGTGGAACCCAGTGGTATGTGAGCAACAGCACTCTTCATAAGAACCTGGATGTCAGACAAGTGGGAGATGAACTAAACTCAACAGTTACGAAACATTTTGACATTTCGTTCGCCTAAGCGAAGTCATCCTTCAAGCAGACTGCTCATATTTGTACACTTGTACAGATATGGACAGTGCGGTAGACTTCTTTTACAAAATTCTAAATTCCATTTTTAAGAATTTGGTTCTGCGCAGTAGCTCAGTTAGAGTTAATAAACCACCTTAGTTTACTTCACAGTTAACTTAAAAAATAATAAAACTAGAATATTTAGGAAGTTCAAGAACTCTGGGAGGTGCTGGACTACTCGTGCTATATTGATGCGCGTTCACGGTTCAGTGCGATTAATTTTGTGTACTATAAAGCATATTTGAATCGGTATAGGGTAAAATTTTCTCATTATCCAAAACAAGTTTATAACCTTGTTAATTCAAAACGAAAGTCAACATCCTACCTTCTTCATTATCTTATATTAATACTGAAGCAAATACAGATCAAAGCATTGCCAATTTGTTTGCCGAGTCTTTTTTAAAGAACATATTCGTCTCTTAAGTATCGGTCCAATCATAAATCCTCATAACTTAAACAGGTCTAATAACATCCCTTATTGATTAATGAGCTTAACTGCATTAAGCCTAACTTTTCCCAGGAACTGATGGCATTCCGAGGTGTATTCTCAGAGTCTGCGCTGATGCGCTATGCAAGCCGATTCAGAAGCTTTGTGTTCCCTGTATTATTCAAGAAGGCTTCTGCTAATAAACCTGCCGCCATCCATCAAACCCATAGAGTTATGCTATATAAGCTAATTAACGGTGTAATTGATTCTCTGACTTCTACGAACCAAATTAGTTTTCTGGCCCTCGTAGAACTACCAGACACTATGTCCTATCTAGCTTCTAGCCTGAGTTGCATGCGCAACAAGCTCATCAGCTTGGGGTCATTGCGCTGCAACTTGAAAGTACTGAGCATTGTCAACGTCCCTTTATTATTATTATCAGTGGCTCGAGGTCTCTCACAGGAATATTTTATCGATTACGATGAGTAGTTTGCACCAGTTGTCAAAGAATATGAAACTTTTCGAGTTGTTCTATCTATATCAAACCAATTTAATTTAAAAGTTCACCAAATGGATGTTAAACCTGCATATTGATTGGTATTTTAAGAGTGGAAATCTATATGAATTCTAAGGGATTATCACATGATAGTAATAAAGTCTTCAAGTTTATTTAGCTATTTAAGTACTAAAGCAGGCGGCTAGATGTTGGTATGAAGTATTCGAAAAAGCGTTAAAACAAATGAATTTTGTTAATACAGATGAAGATCGATATATCTATATGAGGTATTATGGTGATGTTCTTAAAAACGTATATGTGCTTTTATATGTGGATGATATGGTAATAGCAACTGAGTTCATAGAGCAATGTCCAAATTCAAAATCCTTGATGAGTAAATTTAGAAAAACACGACATTTTAAATACGATATATTATAGGAAAAAGATTAGATAGATATGATGGGCATATGTATGTGAGTTAGTCTGCTTGTATAAATGATGTCTTAAGGAAACTCAATATGGAGGAATTTCAACAGAATAGCACTCCAAGTAAGCTTAACTAAAAAGCTTTGAATTTAGAAGACCGACTTAATGATCCATGTCTAAATGTAAATAGCTGATTAATGTATATAATGTTATGTAGACGTCCCGATTTGAGCAGATATCCCAATAACAATAATAAAGAACTATGGCAATATCTTAAAAAATAATTGAATATGGTTATTGGATATGTTGATTCTGACTGGTCTGGTCTGATAGTGAGAGTGATAGAAAAAGCTCGACATGATATATAGGGTTCATTACGAAAAAAAGGCGCATTATTTTATTCTGACGCGACAATCCATAGCAGCAAAATAAAACGGGACTGAAAATGTGGTGGGAAGTCTGTGCTTTCACCGTTCACCAGATTGCTTCGAGCAGTCTGTGTAGATAGACGTACCTCCGTGTGAACTGTACTTTTCGATTTAAGACAATGAAATAATCAAAAACCCCCTTTTGTCTCTGGTCGATGTTGTTATGAATTCCAGTATCATAGTGAAGTTTACTAAAATTAAATGTTGGAACAGATGGTTGCAAAGACGTAATTTTACCTTAGCAAATTTAAACTTAGCAGAAGCTGGTTGTCCAAATATAGTGCTAATAAAATCTAATATTGAAGCATAAACTGATTGAATTTTTATCTGCGCTTATTATTATACTTACATCTAGTTGCCAAATTTCTCTCTTGTAATCATACTCTACTGTTGTACTCTTATACTCATACACACAACAATATATCAATCGCTTAGCGTTATGATAAGGACAGGTAAGTTGCATTTCTGCATTTTTTCTTTTAAAATTAAATAACCAGGGAATGTATATGACTTATGACGAACTCCGAAAGAGATCGAAATATATTGGAACACAAAACCAATTGTTTTATGAAGAAAATCACACCCAAATAAGTCGAATCCATCCTAGTGACCTAAAGAGAACAAAGAAAAATCAAGTAAGAAGGCTATAGTCGATATTCCGACTATAAGATACTGGTTCTCAGCCTTTATTCAATATTCAACACACTCAAAAGTATGAAATGTGTCTTACGATTTTGTCTACAATTATTATCCGATCTTAATCATTATATCCTATTACATATATAAGCCGAGTTTCAACTAAATGCGTGTTACGGGGGTAGAAGGGGGTGTGGCAAAATTTTAAAACAATTGAGCAAGCGACACTTAAAATATTGGCCTCAAAGTTAACAAGTCGATAACATACATACCGAACTATTCTAATCGACTAATCAAATCGGATTGTTACAACAAAGAGAACACAAACCATTCTGAGCAAACCATTCTGAACAAAACATTTTGAACAAACGATTCTGAACAAATTCAATATTTTTTAACAACACAAGAGGCAGAGTACCGACATTGGATAAGTGCGGTAAGTTCTGTATATTAACCCCGTGTGCCGGGGACGGGGCCAATATATGCAAAAAATATATGTTGGCTCGACAAAATCCAAATCCACAAATCAGATATAAAACGGCGAAAGGAAGTCACTATCCAAAAAACAGCGTTTGCGGCCAACTATATGGAGAGTGATCACTCTCCTGACTTTAAAGCGGTCACAATATTGCAACTAGAACTACACTATAACAAGCGTCTCACTCTTAAAATGCTGCACATAATAAACACACCAACAAACATTATGCTAAACTACAAGACGGGCACTGAAAACTGTGCACACATATATAGGCATTAAGTTGCCAGACGTCGTGTAACCAATGTATGTATGTAAGATGAAAAAATTTGTTTTTTTGTGAAGAATTTAACGTTAAGAATTTTTTTATACGTGTTGTAGCTCGTGATGACAAACTCCAAACTTGTTTTATTTTCCCTTGATCTGGCTAACATCTATTAAAAATAGAGGTCGCCAACGCAACAATATTCTTAATAATTAGAGGTGAAATTGTAGAATAGTACTTTTAAGAAGTACAATCTAATTAGATTGCTAAATTTAATCGAAGTAATTCATCAGGTAGTTAATATAGTTTCAAAACAAAAATTAAAAATTTCTGCCCCATGAACACATGCAATGAGTAAATCTGAAGTTTCATTCACTATTTTTTAAATATTTAGTATCTTATCATTCTAAATTGCATAATTAAGTTAGAAAGTCAACTGAATAGTCAAACTTACCATACAACAGGCAGGAATCCGTACCGTTCCTGGCCAATTATAATACAGAAAACATAACTTGTAACTCAATCTTTGAATAATATCAGGGCCATAATTAGAGTCGTCGCATAATACAACGAAATGTGTGGGACTAACAGAGCCCTGGCGTACCATTTGTGAAACCAAAAAGAAATCATACATTTGTGTTTTGGTAACATATTCATCCACCACAGTTCCGGGTAATGGATTGTCATACATTTTACCATTTTCCTGAAAAATAATTAAAAATTTACTTCTTTACTTTAACTTTGTAGTAAGGGGCAAGTCGATCAAGCATAATACGCAGGCTCAACGTAAGTTAGGTTAAGCCTATCTTCATTTAATTGTATGGCAATCAGAACGAAATGCATTGATTGCGCTATTTGTTGGTCTTTGCTTCTCTCATTCTGCGGACATTCCACTGTTTTTTCAATTTTAACGAAATTTGTGTACATTTCAGTTTTTTCAAAATGAGCAGCAATAGTATTTTATGTTTTTATAAGCTTGCAGCAAAAGTATTATAATTTTGTCACGATCAGCACGACAAGCCGAGTCAGTGTATTCATGTTTATGCGATCTACATTCTTAATTCTGAAGCTATCGGCTTGAAATTTTCACCATCAAGATCTGAATACTATATCATATAGGTGTCACATAAAAACTAATTCGATGAACGGACTTAAAGGGCATAAAACCCTTGCCTACTTATTGAAGTACATACGAGCATCTTATACATAGGCGGAATTTAGACTATAGCGTTCTTACTTGTTTATTTTGCTAACGTTATTTTAGGAATACTGTGTGCTTTGAGTAACTTTGTTGGTTATGCTGCTAAATAAGTACACAGGTATATTTTGCTTGAAATTATCGTAATTTTTTAAAATATAAGTAATTCAGTAAGTAATAATGCACTTGCATTAATATTATTTAATACTATTCACAATCTAACTAGGTGACAAGGTGGAAAATCAGAATCGGTAGTCGTTTATTGTGGTGAGTGTCCGACATTTCCAAAACATTAGTTAATGGGAAAAAAATCGTGCTATACCCTGAAATTTAGCTGTACATACAACGTTGTCTTCGGATATGCATTATATATTATATTTGTACAGAGTAAGGTGTATGTATGTTTTGATTCCGATTGATGGAAATCGCTTTAAAACTGGCAAGGCCAAATTTGGTTTGCTATTAAGAATAGTTCATGGGGTAGGAATCAGAATTAAATTTCATCAACAGACTTGGGGCCTTCTAAAAAAAATTAAAAAACAAATTTTGTCTATGAATATGAGGCCCCATAAACTAGATAAAAAAAACAGTCTTTGTTTTTATTTGAATGAAAAACAAATATTTGGTACTTATTCAGAAAAATCGGTTATATTGGGCCTATACCCTATAGTTGTTTGATATGATGTGCTAATTTTTGCGTTTGCGTCCGAGTTTTCTTTTATTGTGCTTCATTTCACTTTCGATTTTAATGCAAGCCTTATAGAGCACTTAATAACACTGCTTTAAATCATTTTTATTGTGCAAATAAAACCAAATGCTTAGCCACAAGCATAAGCATACAATTGCCACCAATCGTATTTTTTCTTTTGCGTTCATCGTTTTTGTTGTGCTTACGGTGTGCTTGTAAGCTTATGCTATTTTTAGACTCTCTTCTGGCTGTGATATTTGTTTGTGGTCTAGCTATCACTAAATTGCGTTTAATCTACTACCAGCGAGAAATTGTATCATTCGTATTGCTAAATAATTTTGTGCTCTTAATTTCAATGGCTTACAGCTACAAAAAAAAAGTTGCCCTTTCAGGCTAATTCTACCGAGCCTATGCTTTTGGTTGGCTCTATCGTAACATCATTAATTTCAAATATGCCAAAATCAGTGTCATTACACCGACAAATTTTATTTACAATTAATCATGGTTTGAAATTTACATGCCAGTTGTGTCGACCTGCTGAAGCCGAGTTGCGTTCGTTCTTAAGGAACGCAAAGGAAAACATTAATGCTGTCCACCTTGGCGTTGAGCAATTAAATACGTCATTCTCGGCGCTCGCAGCAAATTTCACATCCTTTAATATGCAGTCTTTTAAGCAGAAGAAAGTATATGATCTGGGTAGATCCGGTCTGGATAAAGACTCGATCGACATCGTCGTTATAGAACCAAAAAAAACCCCTGAGCCAACTGCTCAATTTTCTGGTACTCCTAGTCCGCTCGAAAGTTAAAGCCCCCAGCCCGTACAGCATCTGCCTAATGCAGACACAAGATATCTCCAAAAATTAACTTCTTTTTTCTTGCCTACTAAAATGTTTGAGGCCTTAAATCTAAACTCTCTAAACTTTACACTGATAGAGTATCTTTTGATTTTCATATTTTAATTATTATAGAAATTTGGTTAAAGCCTGATATTATAGACTCTGCAATCTTTTCTAATAATTATACTGTCTATACATTTGATCGTCCCTCATGCCAGGGTGGTGCCATATTGAATGCTGTTGATTCAGGCCTTCTTCCGGAACCAATTCTGCTTAATTTTCCTAACGTAATTGAATTTATAGGTACTAAAGTGTCAAATGTTTTTCTGTCTTTATCACTGCCTCTTACATTCCTCCACGTTCCTATATATCTGTTTACTTGGATCATCTTAATGCTATTAATCGATCGCGTCAATTCCTCTCACATGGTCCACTATGATCGACTCAGACGGTTTGATACCTTCAAGGTAACAGGTCCATATCTCAAGTTAATTTTGTAACAAACTCATTGAATCGCCAACTTCAAATCAAGTTTTGCTTCTGAAGACCAGTTTCACCCATCAAAACACGTTACTATGGATATTCCTATTCCTGCGGTATCTGCATCATCCAACTTGTCAGCTGGAACATATTCATATAGAAAGGCTGATTTCGCTAGCCTTAACAATGTCATCCTTTAATCAGACTGATCATACTTGTACACTTGTACAGATATGAACAGTGCGGTTGGCTTCTTCTACAAAATTCTTTATTCCATGTTTAAGGATTTGGTACCGCTCAATACTCCTGTTAGACTTAATAAGCCTCTTTGGTTTACTCCGCATTTGTCTAATTTAAAAAATATCAAATCTAGTCTCTTTAAGAAGTCAAGATTTTTGAAAGGTCATCGGACTATTCGCGTTATATTTATTGCTGGTCATCCAAGGTTCACTATCGTTAATTCTGAGAGCTACAAAATATATTTTTTTGAACGTGCAGCGCATTGTAAAAAAAAAAAAACAAAAAAATCATCTAGAAATATTAATATCTAATTTCAATTTAATCAACAAATCATTTCAACTTAGCAACAATTTCCTTAACCTAGAACTTGATATAGAAATACCAGCGAAGGAGATATTCTAACCTACAAAGGAAAATTATTTAACAGAATTCAAAAACATTGTATCAATCTTATTCTACTAAATACTTATCACGATCAACTTATTTTTGATTTGAGGTCCGAATCCCAATCAAGAAAACATAGAAACATAACGGCACAAGTAGGAATAGAAGGGCACGGCAAATTAAAGGAAAAAGTTACGGACGAATAATTGTTAATTATTAATTGTTAAATATGCAACAAAACAGTAAAAAAAAGATTCAATTGTAAGCTTGATTATCAAGAAAAACAAAGCAAGACAAAGCAATTACAATATTTTTATATCTATTCCTATGCTTATATTGTTATTAATAATACCGAAACAAGAATTACAACCAGGAGTAATTATAGCATATACACTTTTAAGGCGGAATAGCCCATATGTTTGAAATTTAAATACTACAAACACCGATGTCATAATAGGAAAAACCACAATCAAAAGTAAAAGTCCGTCCAACTACGAAAAACTCAATATTCAAAGCAATCATGATGATCACAATGGAGAAACTAGTCAAATAGTTCCCGGTATTTATAAAACAGCAGTTGACTGCCTTGTGTTCTGAATACAAAGAGATTTTCGCTTTAAAGGAAGAGGTAATTTCAGCAAATATATTTTTAACAGAAGCTAACACTCAAAGAAAAAAAAAAAACAGTGTATATAAAAAATTATAGAGTAACACATAAGCAGAAAAGGGAAACTAACAAACATTTAAGTTGATCAAAGTTGAGTTAACCTTCCATGTCTGAATTTAATAGCCCAGTTTTATTAGTACCGATGAAATCGCTTCCAAGTAGTAGCGATAGGAGATGGGATCTGGCAATAAGATCGCAAACCGCTCCCGATCAACTTCGGAGAAATTTCGACTTGCTGATTGCTAAAATGTATACCAACTAAATTTGGTTCGATTTGGATCACAAACAAATATTTTGTTTTATGGGGGCTATATGATATAGTTGGCCGATCTGAATAAAATTTGATCAACAAAAGTAGGACCTCAAAAGTAGGACAGCAAAAGTAGGACCAATCAAATTTAGTTCGATTTAGGCGAAAAACAAACATTTTTGTGTTCATTTCGAAGAACAGGTTGGGGGTGGTTTTTTGATTTGAATCAAATTTGGTTAACAGACGTAGAGCATTTTAAAATTAATACAAAACGAATTTGGTTCCATATGGATGAAAACCAAAAATGTTTAATTCATTCCGAAAAAAAAAACAATTCCATGGGGGGATATACGATATAGTTGCCCGACCCGGATCAAATTTGGTCAGTTGGTGTAGATGTCTCTAGGAAACATAATCCCCAAATTTGGTTCAATTTAAATGAAGACGAAAAAATCTATGAAATAAAAATACTAAAATGTTTTTTATTTTGTATGGGGGCCACCCTAAAACGTGGGCGTGGCAAAAAAATAAAATAAAATTGATCTGGGTACATATTTATGAAAAATAAAACATGTATTTGAAGTCTCTATCTCTTATAGTTTCCAAGATCTAGATTTTCATATCTCCTGACGGACATGGATAGATCGACTCTTCTAGTCGTTCTGATCAAGAATATGTATACTTTACATGGTCGGAAAAGCTTTTTATGCTTGTTACATATATTTCACAAACTTAATATACCCTTGGACTATAGGTGCAGGGTATAATCTGGGTTAAATTTGCACCACAGATATATAGTCATACAGAACACAAGTAATTAAGAACGTTGCTCCAGAATTGTAATTTTAATTTAATGCAGAGATTTTTCCTTTCTACAGCCACATTTATTGGAAAATTAATAAGCCTTTTGATTGTTAAATAGCAAAACATTAAGAGTCCAAAATCCTTTAAAATCGGCATTGAGAAAAAGAAGAAGTTGAAGAGAAGTTGAAAATTATATTTCTGAAATGAAACGCTGGGATCCATACCGAGTTTATTGTATATATGGCCGGGCCTAGTTCTTTCGATGTCTTCAATTTTTATGTTTTTTTCACATTATTTTAGCAATGAAAATTCAAATGACTTCTTTTTAATTTAATCTCGGCTTAATCAAGATGCATTGAAACACATTCCTTATACAATAAGGTACAGAGGTAGTTCCAATAAGAACACAATTCTGTGTTAATGTAATTGTATTATTTCGAAGATTCTATCAATAAAAATCATTACAAAACAAGAAATTGCAAACAACTCTATTAACCCAGATGCAAAATTTTTCAAGACTAGAAAATTATATTTGACATTAATTCCAGTAGTTAAAAGCTTTGCATTATTTTTATGCATTTGTTTTACATATTTACATCCCAAATGAAAATCAAATTGTGGTAACTGCAACGGCCTTCTAAAAATGAAATTGTGAATTTCGAAGAATCGGAATTGGCTAGCTTTAACAATCTGTCTCTGTTCTTTTTTGACCAGCTTAAAGTATGTATTAAGAGAAAATAAATGCTTCGTGACCTGTGAATAGATGTTGTACATTAATTTTGGCTTGAAACTAACGTCTTTTTTATTACCAAATTTGAGAGAAAACTCCATCTTCTGTAGAGTAAAACTTCGTGAGGCAAGTACTGGCTGCGCATTGCAAGCTTCCAGACAATATTAATATACCATTTTGTGAGTGGTATATAAAAATATTTTTTTTGTTACTTTTATTCCTCTTTGGGTTATATTTCATAAAATTGACCAAATTATTCAAATATTCGGGGTCTTTTTTGAATAATTAATTTCATTACGCTAGATTAGCCAAATCGCCCACTGTGGACCCACAGCAAACATAGGAAATATATTATAAGCTACTTTTTGTTAGTCCTGAGGTGAAAAAAAAGTATTTGTCTCCCAAAAAAATTGTGTAATAGGTCTAAGAATAGCAAGAATCTAAAAATTTCATAGTAGTAAGCCTAATATTAATATTTATGATTGTATGGTCAGTCTTTTGATCCCGGCCCCATTGAAATCATTACGTTGGTTTCAAGCAACAGGAAGCAATGTCAACTTCTGAATAGGACGTCTAATGATGCCCTTGAATGTGCGAACCTCTGCCACTCAAACTTGGTGATACTTGCCAGGAATAGTTGCTACAATACGACCCAGTAGCCACCTTAGAGGAGGCACATTGTCATCATAGACGAGAACCATATTGCCAACAGACAGATTGGCATGCGCCTCTAAGTGATCCAGTTTGTCAGGAAAAGCTCGGAGGCGACCATCTGTCAGAAGGTGTCCTGGTGTCAGCGCGCTCAAGTCACTAGGATTAGACGAGAGTGGCACCAGTGGACAATAATTGAGAACTGCCTCCACTTCTGCTGTTATTCAAAATGAATAGAAATGACTGCAGCTTATTGAAATGGTAGCTTGTGCCAGTAAAATTTGTTGCTTTGTCGCAATAGGTATCGGTTGGTAGCCCGCGCCTGGCATTCATTCCCTTTAATGCAGCATACGAAAATGGCAACATATCTTCTTGTAAGATCTCTGCCCCGGATGCGAAGAGATGAATTGATTGGTCCGCAAAAATGGTCCGCAATCGTGCGAATGGCCTGGATATCATGAGTCTCTTCACTGGAAGGTATCCCATCATCTGCTGTTAAAGCGTTGGCTTGTACGGCACGCTTGTGTTCACTAATGATCTGACTATGTTTCTAGCCAGGTAGTTTTTCCGATGGAGGTACGCCATATATCGTCTAACAAATTAATCTTTACTTGGTAGTAGTATTGGATGCTTGACCGCTTCGGGAACATCTGCTAGCTCGAGACGTCCTCCAAATTTCAATACCAAGTATCCATCACTACGTTGTAAAAATGGATTCAGCAGCTTGCGATGGCTGAATACTTCTTGACCTTTCTGAAGAGTGCGTATTTCCTCAGGAAAGTATTGCTACTGTATGTTCCAAGCAATGCAACGATGAGCACGTTGCAGCTCCTGGGGAGACGGTAGTGGCGTATCAAATTGAGCTTTGATGCGGTATCGCAATATGGCTGTCACGAAACGCAAACATTTTTGATGTGAGCTAATAATAGCCTTGAAGGCTGACTTGCGTTTTTCCATGTTCACGATCTTCAAATCAACCTCATGCCTTGTGTCCACAGGCCAAGTGTTAGAAGCTTGAGCCAGATATGCCGGCCCCATAAGCCAGATTAAATCCTGCAGCTCCGATGGAGTACATCCCCTTGAAACCAAATTGGCAGGATTGCAGCGAGTAGGTACATATCTCCAAATACAACTCGAACTGTTCTCCTGCATATCAGCAAACTCGATTGCCGAAGAAAGTAGAGAGTGGTTGCTGAATGTTGCCTTATCCAATGCCGAACGATCTGAGAATCGCTCCACAGATAGACCGTGTTCTCTATTTTTGAAGGTGTGCTTGTTTGTGCCACCCAAGATTTTGAAGTTATCAGCTGTACCCTAACCTTGCCATCACCCTCTACAGCATCCATATGCGCGATCAGATGCATCGTTGAATAAATGTTGTTGAAGACTCTGAAGATCTGTTTGTAGATGTATTGGCATCGTTTCCAATGATGGTAGTGTTGATATAAAGTGGTTCCATGCTTGATTAAGGTGCTGTGGGAAAGTGTCATACTAATCCAATTTCAGTAACCATAGCTCTTGCATAATGATTTTCGAAACTACAACTACAGCTACGAAACTACAGTTGCTACCAGTCCCAATGGATGAAATAGTGATGATGCCAGTGATAATATAGTTCATTTGCTCACGGTCTCGAACTTCTTCGTTGGTCGGAAAGCGAATAAAAAGCAATCAGCTCGTTGATCCCATGTTAGGCCAAGTGTGCTAGTAACAGCTAGGTACTATCATTAACAAAGTCTAGATGAATTGAGTGCCATTTATCCAATTCCATTTTTCCTTTGCTGAGAATCTCGCCTTGATTCGCGTTATGCCTTCTACAGTATCATGTCCACATATGAAATCGTCTACGTAGAATAAGGACTTGACAGGTTCTGCTCCGAGCTTGAAATCTTGCGAGTGAAGATCTGCTAGATACGCCATGGCACGAATTGCTAAATATGGAGCAGGTGCTGTGCCATAGGTGCCCATATTGAGTTCATATGTGACTAATTCTTCCTTTGTAAAATTTCGGAATATAATGTATTGAAATTTACGATCACCTGGATCTATAAGAATATTTTGACTACATCAGCACTGATTACGTATCTGAGCATCCGAAACTGTAGAAGAAATGATACAATTTTGTTTGAATGGTTGGGCCCACCATTAACAATTCGTTGAGTGATGTCTCGGATGAAGATTTACAAGATGCGTCGAAGACAACTCGCAATTTTGTCGTTATGATGCTCATCTTGAACACACAGTGGTGAGGTATAAAGTCCACCCTGGGAAAAGTTCCCAAAATCATATGCTTTAGTTTCTCGAACTCCTGCATAAATTCCGGATAAGACGCTTTTAATGCTAGTGTGCGATCTAAGCGCCTCTCCAGAATCTCAAACCTTTTCTTACCCGTTTCGCATGAGTGACCAAGGTAACTTAGGTTATCCTTGAAAGGTAGCCGAACTGCGACTCTGCCATCTGCTTGACAGCGAACGGTATTGAGAAAAATCCGTTCACATTGTTGTTCAATGGCTCACTAACATCATCGATATGGCATAATCGTTCCAGGTTCCTGTCGATGGACTCCTCCATCGTGACGTACCGTCCACATTATCCAGCCCTTTTTGTAACGGGTAGTCGTGGACCCAATTTGATCTGCCCCACTGAAAGCATCTCAAAAAGGGTTTCAGTACCAATAAGCAAATCAATATGATTGGGTTTAGAAAATTGCTTATCTGCTAATTCTGAATCTAGCAATGCACGACCAATCCTGTAATGCCCAGAGCCGTCTTTAACCAATACCATTGCTGTTGCTAAGATAATATTTTCTGATGAGTTGTGTGTATGAGTGTGGGCGACTGGCTGCTGGGATTCCGGTACAGGTGTATTTGCCGACTGGGATTGTGCTGATAAATGTGTGGGTGCTGCAGATGATACTCTGGGCCCTACAATGGGCATATGAGGGCGTGCCGTAGATGCTGATCTGGGCTCTACATTTTCTCGAAGCAAATGAGTGTGATGCGGCAACTACCTCGATGAAAATTGTACTGTTTGATGTCCCTTTGTTAAGCAGTTCAGACATAATGTTAGACGACTTACTCCATCGTATCGCTGTAGTGGCGAAATGTTCCTTAACTGTGACACGATGTTCTGAGCTGGAGCTAGCCCCTGTCGTGGTGCTATGTGATTGCAAGGCGTGGCTGACGATGTTGAATTATTTGCTGGTACTTCCGACTGGCTTAAAGTTTGAAGAAATTGGCAATGTCTTTCAATTACCTGCTCGCATGAATTCCAGGTTGGCAAGGTTCAAAGATTTGTTGCATTTGCTTCTAGTATTCTGGTCGGCTTTCTCTATGACGATTGAGATTAGCATAGTATCTGCAATTTGCGAACCGTTTCCTAACGATTTGAATGAGTTGAACAAGGCTGCGGCGTTATCAACGAGGCTGTGAAGCTGCGTGCTATTCGGCTTATTCATACTATATCCAAAAATATTAATTTTGGTATATCATAGCGTTCGTCGAGCCGCTCTAGTGTCGTTGTATAGTTTTCATCTGTTACCTGAAAACTTTTCAGCCTACCTGGTTGAACAGAGTAATGAAATTTGAATATTTGGAATAATCACCGTCAAATGATGGGAGTTTGATTTGAGGCAACTTTATTGACGAGGCAGCCAATGCATTATGTCCAAATTGGTGCTGGTGGGCAGGCCTTGTGCAAGCTTTTCAGTGATGGCAACTTTGATGGCCACATACTCGTCCTCCAGATCTCCACCTTGAAAATCCTTTGAATCCTTTGCTCAATATGTTCTTGAATTTTGATAAACTGCGCACAGTGTTTTTTTTAAGAGTTCCTAGTCTGCACTGAAGCTCAGCAGTATTCAGCGGCTTTGCTTTTGTTGGTGGTGCGAACAATTTTCTTGCGAGGCTGTTTTAACTCTTTCAAACTCACTTTATCTATGCTCATTAAAAAAGGTTTAACATTGTATGTTTAACACGAAACTTGAGTTAAAAGTGTTGCTGTAAAATAAGTTACGTACACAAGCTTTACGTTATCAACAGAAGAAGTGTGATTAATGCTAAGCGACAGTTAGGGTGATGGCTTAGGAGGGGGGTGAGGCAATGCAATATTGAGAGAACGTTATAACTTTACACTTGTGGAAGGTCATTTATGAAAAGGTTGAGCAAAAGAAGACCCAGATGACTCCCTGCGGTACATAGGATGTAAGACTAGTCTGTTTAGTGAGTGTTCTTCGAATAAGCACCCTCTGTGATCCATAAGGACAGCAGTGAATGAAATCCAAGAAGGTTTAGTTTGCAAAAAAGTTGACCGGCGTTTCGTAAAGCCATGTTGATGAGAATATATCAAGAAGCAACATATATTGTGAAGGTACTCAGTAAAATGTTTTCCATTAATTTAGGAATGCCAGATAACTAAAAATGCCAATACAGTTCACAGCATGCGACTTACAGCCCTTTTGGGACGTTTGGAGAGGGTCCTGATTGTAAAGAAATATTAAAAAGCATATGAAGGAGGACAGCCCTAACCAGCTGGCGCAAAGGCTCCTAAAAAGTAGACGTATCCACGGAGTAAGAATGAGAAGGAGGCTCAAGAGAGTCCACCCAACCGACCTGTCCCACAAAACCCTTTAATCTTCCCCTTTTCCCATCCAGTTACCCTATTAGGGTTAAGTATGTACGTTTGTATATATCTTGTTGAAAATTAAATATACCACTATAGTATAAGTTATTATTAATAGTAACAGTAAGCTATAAAAGCTTTAAAGTAATAAACACATTTTCAGTAAAAAAACAAAAAAAAAGGAGGACAGCCAAATATTTATAATAGTGTTTTGGGAGTCAAAATGGCACAAGACTCATTTATAGTGTATTAATAGGGTTTACTATTGCCATAAGGCTCTATAAAGTAAGCGGTTTGAAAGAAGAACGCAATGACGCATCGTTCGTTTACATATGCTGTAAGGAGCAACCAATGATTTCCATATATCCATTATTTCACTTCTATCTATTAGCGGTTTGCCGAAACGGAAGCTATGGAATACATATAAGGGACACCTGCCCAAACAATTGAAAAATTTTCCTTGCTCCCATGATTAAAGAGTGATCAGTTTGAGTCTATGATTGCTATACGCGTCACAAAGTTTACCTTTTGGTATTCGCTCCTGGTTAGGATCAAATTTACCTAAGCTCGATTGAGAACGGAGACTCGCATCGATGAGCAGCTTTGTAGACAAACCAAGTCTGAGCTTGTTGAATTTCTTGTTAAAAATCGTGAAATCCTTCGCCAAACAAGATAATGCGCCAACCGATACCAAAATATTACAACAACGATGAGAACTAGGGGAACATATTCAGCTACATAAACGTTTAGGGTACATACGAATTGCAAATAACGCTGAATGTTCGGTTGTCCGAAAACTCAAATAGAGTAAAAGACCGTATTGAATCGGGAAAATTTATGTACCAGGAAAAAGAAGCGTTTTCAACTTTATATTCTCAATGAACAGCTATATCCTCGTCACTATAAAAGCTAGAGTCCCCAGGAGATTTTTTAAATTACAGTGCTAAAGATAGAAAGATATGTTATCTTTCCTATATTTTGGACACCATACAAACGGTGCTCCAAAATATGTCGGACAAGAGAAGTATATAGTAATTTTACAACTAAAATTAGTAAACTGCTAAACAACCAAATTAAATTAAAGGTCATCGAACTCCTTCGACCATCGCTTAATAAGTCGTAGAACAGCCACAGCCTTATTGACGGTAATTGAAATGTGTAAGTCGAATTTCAATTTAGGGTCTAAAAGAACACTCAAATCATCAACTGAGTCGATCTGATCAAGGGGCATACGCATATCGTTAAGAAGGTACGATGTCTGAGGCGGTGTGCTACGACAAAACGACATAACTTTGCATTTAGAACAGTTGAGAATTAGAAAGATGACCTGACACCAGGATTGGAAAAATCAAGGTCATTGCAGAATAAAGTGGGAAGCGTACATAAGTACACGAGAGTGGGATAGAACCTGAGGCAGTTGGGTGAAGAGAAGGAGACCAAAGAGGCTACCCCGCAGTACCAATAATGTAACACTAAGGAGCTCAGAGCAAGAGTTATTAAAAAGAACTTTCAGTTCGAATTAGTAAGTCATACAGAGCAAACGTGTGTACGCTTATCGTGTAATACATCTAAAAAGAACAGCACAAAACAAAATTCCAAAAACTTACAAAAACAAAACGCAGTGTAATCTAATTATAGAACAGACAACTGTTAACCATCCAACGGCAAGAAACAACAACAACTAAATAAAAAACAACAAAATGGCATACAATGCGGGATCTACCAGACCTGCGCAGACCTACTATTTAAAATAGAAAAAACAAAATCCCTAAATAATCAATGTGTCGGACCTAAATACTTAATTATGAATCGCACTGATGACAATAAAACGCTAGCAAATTATTCACCTTTCCAAATTAAAAAAAACCATCGATAACTTGTGCGGTGGTGAAATGGAGGAGTGCAAACTCTTAGCAAACGGAGCAAACGAAATAAAAACAAAAATATCAAGCCTCCAAACTCATTCAATTAATAGCACTAGACAACCAAACCAATGTAGAAGTCTCAGAACATAACACACGCAACTTCACCAAAGGTGTTATATACTGCAACAACCTGCGCGAAATCGAAGAAAGCGTAATTCTCCAAGAACTCAAAGAAGACAAGGTTATAGATGTAAAAAAAATAATTAAAAAAACAACAAGACAAACTCCAAGAAACCGGCTTAATAATTCTTACTTTTGCAACAATCAACTTTACCAGTAGATATTAAAATTGGTTGCCAGAAAGTTAACATACGCCCGTATATACCACTACCACTCCACCACTCTGGACACCCTACCAAGTTCTGCAAAAGCGAAAAAATGTGCCTAGACTACGGAATCGTCGACCACAAAAACACAGAAGATGAGAAATGCACCAAGGAAAGCAAAACGCTAACTTATTATCATAGTATTTTCGATCGCAACTGCCCTACCTTTATCAAAAACAAAGAAATACAAGCCATATGCACCATCGAAAAGACATCATTGAAAGAAGCACACCAATTATACAATGAAAGGCACAAACTGCAACAAGCCACTTACGCAGCAACAACGCAACTGACAAGACATCAACCTTCAAGTTTGGACCAGCATCGCAACCCAACTGACACCACCAGGAAATTATTACAATACGAAGACTCCAGCACAAGCTTCTCACTGTCAACGTCAACAAAAACAAATACCTACCTACCCGCCTCATCTCAACTTGACTCCCTAATAATTAATGGAACTAAGATTAGAATATTCGAAAAAAACAATAACAATTCAAAATTAACAGCCCCACTTAAATCTAAAAACTTAAAAAAACAAAAAATCGTACACAATTATAGCAACCTAAAAGACGAATCAGAAATTATCATAGAAGACGATTCAACATAGCAATTCCGATATAATCACACAGCAGGGGGCCGGGGCGCGGGCCTCCGATGGCCATGTGGGCTACATTATTAGCTTCCACGCGCATTGGCGATGCCCCCCGGCCTCCTGCATTAATCGCACAACAAGCCGCAACACTCCATAACTGCCGAACAGCTATGAGATGTCACGGCCAAAACACATCATATCTGATCTCACTGATTCCTCAAAAGCCAAAAAGTAAAAAACAAACCCCCCCACGATTTAAATAATGATTACCATAGTACAATGGAACTGCCACGGCTATCTTAACAACTATGATCAGGTACAATTATTAATTAAAAAGTTTTACCCACAAATCTTAAGCCTACAAGAAACCCACTTCCACAATAGTTCACAAATTCCTATCCCAATGAACTACACTTGCTACAGCAAAAATTGATGCACGGCATCAGCCGGCGGCGTGACACTGCTAATCCACAACTGTTTAGAACACAGAAAAGTGCCCCTTAACCAAGTTTTTCACTCTGTCGAAGTAGAAATTCAATCAGAAATCCCCTTCAACGTCATTTCATCATACTAACCCCCCCCAAAAAGCATTTAACACCTCCCATCTAGAACCTTTCCTAACAAACGCAAAGCCTAAAATAATAACCGGAGACTTCAACAGCTGGCACCAAACGTGGGGCTCATTAACTGACAACAAGAGAGGCAAAACTTTAGCTAAATTCATAGCCGCTTGCAACCTTATCCTTCTCAACGATGGTTCCCCAACACACCTCAGTACACACAACACACTTACTCACCTGGACCTCACCCTCTGCTCCCCCGAATTATTCCCTAACAGCAGCTGGAAAGCATTAGAAGACTTCCACGGCAGCGATCACGCACCCATCATTACAAAACTATTCTTAGTTAACTCTACGAACAAGCCCAAATACATACCGAGGTTTATAACTGACAAATCAGACTGGACTCTATTCTCAAAACACACACAGCAATTAACTGAAAAATTAGTAGTCAGTAACAACATAAATAAAGAAACAGCAACCATACAGAAAATCATTCGCACTGCAGCTCACTATGCAATCCCCCAATCACCCCCACACAAACACCCAAAAATTGTTCCCTGGTGGAACAATCAGCTCCATTTGCTTAGAATAAATAAAATATTGTCATGGAGAAAACTAAAAAAAAAACATTAACACAGAAAACATAATTAGATACAAACGAGACAACGCCTTATTCCAACGCACACTAAAAATAGCTAAAAAAAAAAAAGAAAGCAACAACAAATTCACCTCACAAATAAATCCACAAGCTCCTGCGCAAAAAATATGGCACAACATTCGACGCTTTAGTGGCCTTAATCCGTCCAAGAGCATCCACTGCATATACAACCCAAAATCATCCCAATACTCAACCGACACATCCGAAATCGCAAACATTCTCTGCAAAAATTGGTCAGACACAGCTAATGACTCCAACTTCCCGGCACCCTGCTCAGCCGCTAAACAAGCAGCAATAGCGGCAAATCCTACCGTCACCTACAATAAAAAAGCATTAGCTATCGAAGGCGATATTTCAACGCTTGAATTCAATGCAACAATATACTCGCAAAACACCCGGACTAGATAGAATCAATTATGCAATGATAAAGAACGTAGACAATAGTACAAAAACAAAAACGCATAATAGTCTACTTCTCGTAGACCATCTCATAGCTAGAACGCTCTCAAAAAGAAGACACACATCAATAATTTCACTTGACTTCGCAAAAGGTTTTGACAGAATAGGATTACACACCATACTCGAACAACTAAAAATATGGCAAATCGGACCCAAAATATACAACTACGTTAAAAACTTCATGACTAACAGAAAAATTATAGATAAAATAGGACTAACTTACTCAACAGCGCAACCACTACACAATGGCATTCCACAAAACTCCCCCCTCTCTGTAATTCTCTTTATCACAGCATACAACAAGCTGACCTGTACCATATCCTTGCATAAAAACATTCAAGTTAGCGCATATGCTGATGACTTCAACCTAATCCTTAAAATCCCTAACTCCAAAAACCAAGACATCCATGTAACCCTACTGTTTCCCCAAATATCAGTTATCAACAATAAAATGCAAACACTTCCATATCTGTAGCAAACACAACTGCTCTTGCAACGTCCGTACTGGCAACCTCCAGCTAACAAACGTTAACAGCATAAAACTCCTTGGCTTCATATTTAACAACAGATACAACTGGAAGGCTCACGTAAAATCCTTAAGAACTTCGCTAGACAAAAAACTTAACATTATAAAATGCCTTTCCAACTCCAAATTCAATTGCCACACATCTTCTTTAATCAACGTCACCAATGCTATAATAATCTCAAAAATCGATTACTGCCTGCACCTGTTTGGCTCAGCGCCCCAGAATACCACACGAGACCTCAATTCAATTACCAATTCCGCAATAAGACTAGCACTCGGTGCTTTCAGAACTACTCCAGTCAATAACATGCTATATATGACACAAATACCTCATATCATATAAGAAACCAAATCGCAACAGCTAAACTCTGCAAATCAATAATAAATTCATATAACTCACCTATCTTTAACATAATTAATGAATTAGCTGACAGCGCCGCAAAGAATGCAACCAAATCCCCACTCATCCTTACCCCAAACTACAACTTCCAAGACATTAAAACATACCTAAAAAACACTCTCAATACAGAAACAAAAAATACTCTGCGCAAAACATCCGATTGGTATCAATCTACGCATCTAAATATGACCAACATCTCAAACTTAGATCACAATAACAAAATGTCAAGATACGACCAAATTAAAATTACAAGGCTCGGACTTGGCCACACCAACCTGACACACCAACACTACCTCAATCTGTCATCAGACAATACATGTCCATTCTGCAGAAGCGCAATAGTATCTATTGCGCATATCCTAAAGGAATGTCCATCGTTCAAAACATCGTACACTCAAATATTTAAAAATAAAGACCCCATACAACTGTTATTTCAATCCACGCCAACAAATGCTACAATTATTTTAAAGTTCCTTAGACAAACAAATATTATAAATAAAATCTAGACATATCAAAGAGTAGAACGCCTCAGTAGCCAGTATTCTATAATTACGTTAATTAATTATAATTTAACATTATAAGTTAACTATATATAAATAAAGAAAATAAATAAAAAGAACTTTCTGAGTTCTGAAAATAAAGTAGTCGGAAATCTACTTAAGATGATGGGATGGGAAGCCAAGGAGATGACTAAGTAAGCAATGATTTTCCAAGTGAAATGCTCTACTGAAGTCAGTGTAAATGACGTCAGTTTGCATTTTATTCTTAAATCCTTGTATTGCAAAAGAAGAAAATTCTGGTAAATTAGTGGTGGTAGACCTACGCTCCATAAACCCATGCTGAGTAGATGAAAGAGTGTTGTAATTATGAAGTTAATATTTTTTCAAAGGGCGTAGGAATATCAGACAGTTTTGATATGCCTCTGTAGTTTTGGGCATCAGTCTTATTTATTTTTTTATAGAGAAGAATAATAAACGACTCCTTCCAGAGAGAAAGGAAGACGAAGTATTCAATTATAGCTCAAAAAGCTTCCAAATAGGCTTACAAAACGCATCATCGGAGAATCTGAGAATACACCCCGGAACGCAATCAGGACCAGGAAAAATATTAAGCTAAATAGACTTAAGTTCATTAAGCAATAAGCTTTTAGTGACTAAGGGAGGTGGGATGTTATTAGACCTGTGTAAGCTATAAGGGTGTATCTGATCAGACCGATACTTAAGGGAGGAATAAGTTGTTTGAAAGAACTCTGCAAACAAACTGGCAATGCCTGGATCTGCATTTGGGCAGCACTCTGGTAGACGCCACCAGCAACGTGGCCACTATTCGGCTATTTAATCTCAGTGCAAAAGAGCTAACGTTACAAGCGTATACGATACTGGGGCACCTGGAGCCAGTGGAAGAAGTTCAATCGACTTCCGAACCCGACTCCCGGGATGCCATCGTTTGCGAGGACCAGCAACTGCCTCCGGGTCTGACGATGAAGGTGCAAACCCGCATGCGGCAGTTATTGGACAGCTACCAGCACGTATTCGCTCAACATAATGGTGATACAGGGTGCACCAATATGACCCAACATAAGGACGATACAAATCTACCCGGCCAGGAGACCCGAGTTTGAGAGGGGCGATAGCTCAAAACATCTATTAGGGTAATCGATAGTCGTTCGGGTGCGATGACTTCTTGCGGTAACGATATGCGCGACGATCTTAGCTACTATCCCTGTACACGATACAAGTTTCTAGTCTAAAAGAATCGTACGCGATACTTGCAACCACATACTTATAGAAGATTGGCATTTTTTCTAGTATTTTTTGGAAAATTTTCATGTATGTGTGTATGTGCGCATGCCGCACATACATACGGCATTGTTGTGTTCGCTTTGTGATGTCCATATCATTTTGTTTTGATTTTGATTTCGACTTTTCGTTTAGTGCCAGGAACATTCGCATTGAATCGTTCACTGAGACACCTACACCTACACACATTTAAATTCTGTAGTTCGTTCAGTAACGGCCCACAGCCCCTCCCTGGTTCCGCCCTTGAACATAAGCACACAACATATGTTGTTTTTTTTTTTTTTAAATTCGTTTATTATCACTATTTGTGCATGAGGCAATTAAAACTAAATAACAGGCTAATAACTTATGAATAATTGGATGAGACGGGGCTTTCCCTCTGCGGTACGGCCGTGAAGCATTGCTTCGCAGAAGGTTCGGCGCCCCCTAGTCCATAGAGCGCCGCACGCGCTCAGCTCTCCGCAGGGCGACCATTACGTCCATGGCAAAGTTACTGGTGGCCTGCCAGTTCTCCGCGCTCTTCAACATGGATGGGATAAAGTTCGCCACCGAGATCTCGGATCCCAATTCCAGTTCCAGTTTTCGTCGCTGGGGCGACAATTTTGGGCACTTGAACATAACATGTTTGGCATCTTCGACCACTCCTCGGCCACACCATGTACATTCCTCTGACAGCTCATGTCCGAAACGGTGCAGATAGCTGCGGAAGCAGCCATGCCCACTAAGGAGCTGAGTCAGGTAGTAGTTTACCTGGCCGTGCTTTCTACCAGTCCAGGCTTGGAGATTGGGGATAAGACGGTGTGTCTACCGGCCCTTGGTAGACCTATCCCACCGTTCCTGCCCTTTCTGCAGTGTCTGCCTTCCCGCTGCCTCTCGTATCTCCTTTTTAAGTGACGGCGAAGCGTCGCCCCCACCCATGTAGTTTCCGATGTATAGCGGTTCGTTCGGCCGCTATCTCCTCTATGGGCACAACGACAGCTATGACATGGGCTGCGTCGTTCGATACGGTCCTGAAGGCGCTGCAGATCCGAATGGATCCCAGACGGTGTGTTGCCAAGATGCCACGACTATAACTGTTCGACTGGAGCGCATTTAGCCAGACTGGAGCCGCATATAGCATAGTTGCTCTTGTCACGCTTGACAGTAGGATCCTCCTCCATTGTTTTGGGCCTCTCGTGTTGAGCATTACCCGTGAGAGCGCTCGGCTCGTTGCTGCTGCTTTTTCTCCGACATATTCCAGGTGCTCTCGGAAGCTCAGCCTTGCATCGAGCATCACGCCAAGGTACTTGATTGCCCTTTTGGACTGGACAATTGTGCCTGCCACACTAACGTGGGCTGTCTCCACTTTCTTCCGGCAAGCTCGAGGCCAACGGAGGTGAGCCATTGTGCTATCAGTTCGATGGATTGATTGCACATATCCTCCGTTTGGTGTAGCTCTTTGCCCACGCTCACCATCGCCACGTCGTCAGCGAAACCAATTAGCTGGGCACCATCTGGTAAGGTCAGCCGGAAGATCCCGTCGTACATCACGTTCCACAGTAACGGTCCTAGAACTGAACCTTGAGGAACACCGCAGGAGACTTGGTGCGACCTGGTACCGCCGATAGTGTCGTACCAGAGCACGCGGTTCCTAAAGTAGCTGCGAATCATATGGACCAGGTTCGCAGGAACTCCGAAGCCAGATAAAGCGTCAAGAATGCAGCTCCACCTCGCCGAGTTGAATGCGTTCTTTATGTCCAGCGTGGTGACCAGGCAATATTTTTTGTCGCCGCCCTTCCATCTAGTACCGGCAATGGCACCAGAGGCTATGTCTACCACCTTGGTTATCGCATCCAAAGTCGATTTCGCCTTCCGGAATCCGTACTGCTGCGGTGAGAGGTCACCTCCTATATGTATGGCTTGCTCGGGGCGCGTGCAGATTAGCTTCTCGAGGATCTTCCCTGCCGAGTCAAGAAGGCAGATTGGCCTGTACGACGAGGGCTCGTTGGCCGGTTTGCCTGCTTTAGGAATGAGGACCAGCTTCTGCAGTTTCCATCTTTCAGGGAATATGCCTTCACGTAGACACTGGTTGTAAAGAGTCACAAAGGACTCGGGTCGCAGTGCAAGAGCTAGCTTGAGGGCTCGGTTCGGGATACCCTCTGGCACAGGTGCCTTGCTCTGCTTCAGGTTTTGGGCGGGCGTCGCGATTTCCTCCAGAGATACCTCGGTGAAAGGTCCATGAGGAGGATGGGCGGGCGGTGGTCCGGGTTGATCCCTGAGTTTTTCCCTCCTGTGGTGGAAGAGGTGCTCGACGATGGTTTTGAGCGCGGGAGGATATGCTGGGGCTGGCTGCCGATTGGAGTTAAGTCTTTTAACCACGATCTTATACGCGTTTCCCCAGGGGTCTTGCTCGGCTGAGTCACATAGTTGCAGGAAGCAGTTGCGCTTGCTCTCGCGGATGGCTACTTTGAGTGCTTTCCTGTGCCTCCGGTAGTTGGCTTGGTGAACCTCGAAGGTAGATGCTCCGCGGGAGCGCTGGTAGCGGCGTCTAGATTGGATACAGGCAGTGCGCATGCTCGCAATGCGCTCATTCCACCAATAGACTGGCTCGTGGTGGTGCCTCTACGCCCTTCTGGTTGCCATACTAGCGCCGCATGCACTTGCTATGTGTGACATGAGCCGAGAAGCCATACACTCAGCGTTAGCCCCTAGAGCTAGGTGCTGCAGCCTATCCGCGAAGACTTGAGTATTCATGGTCTCGACTCGATAGCTCTTCCAGTGGCAAACAGTGGGTTGCCGCCTAGCCGTGCGTCCGCCAACTGTGTAGAGAATAGCTACGTGGTCACTCGCTGTGTATGCGCTGCTTATCCTCCAGTTTGCTGTTTGTGCAGTCAGCCCACTGACGAAAGTCAGGTCAACTACTGATCCAGTTCCAGCTCGACTAAACGTGTGCTGGTTGCCTTGGTTTAGGAGAGCCACGTCCAGCACTGAAAATGCCTCGAGTAGGCTCCGGCCTCTCGCGTTCGTGGTCGTGCTGCCCCACTCGACTGCCCATGCGTTGAAATCACCGGCGATCACCATTGGGTGACGGCCTCGTGCATCGGCCACCAACGCGTCGAGTGAGTTGACGAACTCGTTGAGGGTCAGGCTGGGCGCGAGGTATACGCTTTATACCCACAGGTTCTTTACCCTCGCACGGACAAAGCCATCTGACTGGTAGACGTTCGTGAAGATGGCTGCTGGTACTCCGCACCACCAGATAGCCGCCTTCCCTGAAGTGTCTAATGCACAGCTTGCGCTGGGGAGGATCTTGTAGGGCTCGCTAAGAACTGCCGGGTCTGCCTGTAGTTCGCGCACTGTTTGTGACAGCAGAGCCTGAGCTGCCATGCAATGGTTCAGGTTGCGCTGAATTACTTCCATCTTTTGGCCGTTCCGGTACCTCCTGTCCTTGCTTGGCTGCCTGCCTGGTGGTGCGCTGCATTCTGGTTGCCGGCGCTACTGCACAGAAAGCATTTTGCAGCGTTCGTGCACGCAGCGGCTTTGTGTCCTTCTACGCCGCATCTGATGCACCAGTTGCTCCTATCTGTGGTGCTTCTTCAACTGCTGGAGATGTGACTGAACTCCAGACATTTGAAGCATCTAACCCGTGCCTCTAGGGGTTTTATATGGCAACGAGTCCACCCGATCCGCATTTTACCCAGTTCGAGTACCTTCTTTGCGAAGATTGACGGGACTGAGATGATGGCCACCTGGCTCCCAACGTATGCGTTTCGCATGCTCTTAACGGTACATGTGTCCGGTGCGAGTTGCGCTTGCGCAGTTATTTCCGCTGCTACATCCTCCTTGCTTACCAGCTCGTCCAGATCTCTTATTAAAAAGAGGGCCTCCTGTGTGACTGATCTTATACCAGCGCTATCTCCAAGGACGTCCGAAATGTCCTTTTTGAGCTTCTGGGTGCAGTCAAGGCCGGAGCCATTGAGCTGCAGCAGAAGATCCCCTTTGGCAGTTCGGCGGACTTTGGCAACGTTCTCGCCGACGCTCTTTAGTTGGTCATCCTGGCGACGGGTGACAATGGCGAGGATATCGCTATAGGTTGCCTTCCCATTTGCGCTTATGATTAGTGCGTCCGGCTTTCTGGTGGCTTCCCTTTTCTGCTGGCTCTTTTTGGTGATCCTAATGGTATCCGTATTTGAAGCCTGCTGGTCCCGCTGCTGTTTTCCTGCTGGCTTGAGTGGCTCCGCTCTGTTACGTGTGGCTGCAGAGGCCTTCTGCGGCTGCACCAGCTTCCAAGCGCCTCCTGAGGAGCTAGTGTAGTTATCTACTACATTCGGCGAGGTTTGCGTCTCGCAGTCAAGCCTCTGTGGAGTCGGGACTTCCAGCCCTCCTGCTGGCGTAGAATGGCTTCCTAGTCCCGCGCTTAATGCCATTTGTAGCTCTTTCATTTTAGCTATCTTGCTACTCATGGCCTGGTTAATATGGCGCACTTTTTTCTCCACAGTGATGTGGATGATCTCGTCGAGGATCTCACCTAGCTCAACCACCAGGGCTCTGTTGCTCCTTTGCAGTTTCGGCTTCTTCGGTGCTAGCGAATCCCCTGCGTTCGTAGGGCTTGCCGTTTCCCTACCACGTTTCAGGGTGTCGTCCACCACGTTGGTGCTCTTGCATGCTCCTAGAGGCGCCGTGAGGGGCGCAAGAGCTGGTGCAGAAGCTGTGAGCACTGGTGAACGCAACAGCGTTGTGCTTCTTCTAAAAGCCCGCTGCTCGTCCACCGCGGCTGCGACCCCTTCCTCGTTGTTGGACGACTTCATCGCAGTCTGATTACTCTGATTACTCGGTCCAGGGGAGTCCATCGGTGGCCAGAGGTTTCCCTTGGCGTTTCACCGTTGGAAGATATACCGCTCCTAGTCGGTCGCCAGAGCCCCGTTTATGGGACCGCAAAAGCGGGGGGGTTGGCAATTACGTCGAGTCCCGGACCTTTACCCTTTTCCTTCCCTGGAGACTGGAAATTCAGTAAATGCGAATTCTTTAGTTTCGCAACGTTTACAACTTCCGCCTGGAAGTATGCTGCGGATTTTAAGCAGGTATAGGTGCAGTGAAAGCTCTCTGAAAGCTCTCTACACACCGATCTGGCCAGTTTTTCAATCAGCTGGTGATCGGTGTTGGATACAGTGTTAGTTGCAGTGTCGTTCGTTAACGAGCACTATCCAGCACGACCAAGAGCTGGTCGCTCCCGCCAAAAAGAAAGATAACGCGTTCTAGTTGGCTGTGTTTTGGCTGAGTGAAAGTGGAAAGCGAATGGCTGTGAAAAGAGCGATGGAAAAATCACTCAAGTGGAGCCGCCCCCCCCCCACCCCCCTCCTTTTCTACCTGCAGGGGAAAGATGAAGGCGCCCGGATTAGGAAGAAGGCGACTCGCGACCGGAGTTTTGGTGTCCCCGGTATGTACTACCCTCACTGGTTGCCGTGCACTGATGCCAGGCTTTTTTAACACAGGTGAACTTCGAAAAAACACTATGCAACCGGAGCTGTTAAGGAACGCGACTGCACAGGACAAAACTCACTCACTCACTCCCCACACATCATGTGTATACATACATGTGTGTGCATGAAGCGAACTTTTGCGTGTCCGTTTTGCTGTGGCTGCCCTTAGTACAAAAAAATTTCTTCGTCTGTTCTGAATCTTCGAAATTTATACGGACATACGGACGAAAAGGCAGACATCGCAACTGTTGATGCTGATAAAGAAATATTTGGAAGTTCAATTAGATCCTGTTACATACATCTACACAAAAATTTAGTATCCCCTTTACATAAAAAAAATGGCCCGGGCAACGATAGGTTAACTGGCTAGTGTATAAGTAATTATTTTGTAGGACACGAGTGAGATTATATTAATCATCGAGAAATTAATGTTGCCAGGACAGAGAGTTAGTTGCCTTTCGACGAACCACTAAAGAGTAAACTTAGATACCCTAAACGTCATAAAGATAAGCTTTCTGTTGTCGACAACGACGCCCGTCGCTACCCAGCAAAAGTGCGAAACTGCTTATTTGACAATAATGCAGAGTTCGCACCATCCAATGGCTTATTCAGTTAACTCTTGTTAGCATCTGCTGAACCGCGATGGTGTTTCCCTTCTGCTGCCTGCGCCGCAACCATCAAGGAACGCCGATTAGAGCAGCGCACACGGTAGCAAGTATGGGACCGAACGTAAGGTTTGTCTGGACTTTGGTCAGGTGTTGCAGATTTTCCTTATTTAACTTGTGAATGTACGGCAGGCTTAACATAGCTTGGTTGCTGGTGACGTTAATCTTCGCAGAAGTTGCCACGCCCGGGAGCCTCTTTGGCGCATTGTTGATGTGAGCAACCTAGTCAAAGGTAACCAAGTACGTTCCCGCAAAGTTGCGTTCGGGACCATCGTCGGCGGCCACGATGGCGGTGGCGTCGTTGATTATCAAGATACCCTTTGTGTGCGACTATTCCTTTGTGTGCGACTGGGAAGATAGTCATCTTTTTGCAAATAAACTTAGGTCAAGGTATTTCGATTACAAAAATGTTTAATTCCTTATTAGCTAGTGCTCTCACATTGGCAGCACCTAATAGTTGGGTTACGCTGATATCTGTGGAACCTTTCTTCAAAATCGCCTCTAAGTCATCACTATCGATGATAGCTGGATTCAAATTATTTACTCTAGCCAAGGTGGTGGCGATCATAAGGTTTTGCAATTCGAACGTCAAGATTCTGTTGCGGGTTGAAAGGGTCTCATAAAGGTGGGAAGTATTGATTTCCTCCTTTCTGTTTACTTTTAATAACTGGTTAACGGTTTCGGTGAGGGCGATCAACTGTGTTTGTGTTATCGAATTTATGACTTATTTCTATTGTTGTGTCAGCAGATGTTTCGTATTCGTCTGTAGTATCTTTCTTATATGTGTCTGTGGGAATACGTTCGTCATTTCTATTGTCTCCTGAATATACTGTTCATACTCCGTCAAGTTCGTGGAATGTTGTCTGTAGAAAGTCTCCTTCCATATTACCGTCCGTTCGTCAGTTATGGGGATATAGTCTGCATGTGAGTAGTCTGTCAGTTTTGAGTTGGTCAAAGTTCAACAGTATAATTGCTAGGATGCAGAAATATCGAACAGGAAACCTATAAGAAATGAGATACACAGCAACTTATTAACTATGTTATATAGTAACTCTTACTTCTACTATAAATTGCCCCATTGGACCTGAAATCAGTGCTATAAAACCCTGTTTCCTAAACATAATTCATTACGTAAAACAAATCGTGTTTGTGGACCACCCTCCCTTTAATAAGAACGGTGGTTCCTAGATCTGCTTCTACCTTTTGCTCAGCGCAGAGGGGAGCTAGATTATTTCCTAACCTCCTGTTGATATTTACTAGGACCTGTTCTACTACATCAAAAGTAATATTTTGTCTGGTTGGGTTGTTCCTATCAAGTTGTTCGTGTTGTTCGTGTTCCTGAATGGCCTTGACCTTATCGGTGCTTGTTCTTGTGCTCTCGGTTGACACCACAAAACCAAGGAATTCTACTTGTCCTTCGAAGAACTGAGAGTTCTCCTTTGACACCCTCATGTTTGTGTCGTGGAGGCTGCTGAGCACGGTGTCAATGTCTCTGACATGATCTGCCTCACTCGTTGAAAATACGATGACGTCGTCAACGTACACATAACATATTTTACCGATATGCTCCCGCAATACGTCATCAATGGCCCGTTGAAAAATTCTAGATGCATTCCTGAGGCCAAATGGTAAACGGCAGAACTCATATTTACCACCGTTTACCGAAAATGATGTCTTCTCACGATCGGGATCAGCTAACGTGATTTGCTGGTACCCTGACTTTAGGTCAAGGGTGGTAAAGTATCGTGCCTTCCCCAGATTTGAAAGTATCATGGAGATACAAGGCATGGGGTACTTGTCTGGTATGGTTTTTGAGTTAAGATTGCGGAAGTCTATGACTAGCCGTTTCTTGCTTGAACCCAAATCGTCGGTGCCTTTTTTCCGACGACCCATATGAGATTGTTGTACGGAGACCTGGAAGGCCGAGTGATTTTGTTCCCCAATAGTTCTTTCACTTCGTCATTGACGAAATCGGTGGCTCTTACAGGGAAAGGGTACATTTTTGAGTAGACCGAGGAAGAGGTCCTAATTGTGGCTACTATCGCCGTATTACAGGGCAGCATTTCAGTTGGATCTGCAAATGCCTTTATACGGTTGGACATCATTCTAAGAAACTCGTCCTTTGCTGTTGGTGGAACCTCGATGTCGTCCACTTTTGTAAAGTTGACGTTGGGGCACTTGCGGAATAGGAGTCTTTCAGGGGGCAATTCCCTGAAGTTCTTTTAGCGGTTTGATGTAGTTTTTCGCAGCCCCAGTATCTATTAAGATAGTTTTCTCCCCGCTGCTGTTCGTTTGGGACTCTCCCGTAAAAAATTGACAGTATCACTGTCGTATCCCGCAGCGACTTGTGACATGATCGTTTTCTTTGTGAGAAGGGTGAGTTTCTTCTCAACCTCTTCATAGAAGTGTGTGATAGACATGCCACCCTGCCGGAGCGTGGCAAGCTCTTGTTCTAGCAAGTGCAGTGTACGTTTGTCAGAATATGTGAAATCTAGCGATTGATGATTGCGTCAAAGTTCAACATTGTGTTGAACGACGACAAGAGCGAGTCAGCGGAGCCTCTAATCTTATTTCTGATTATGAGGACCGCTTGGTAATGTTTTGAACTTCCTACAAATCCCTCGTATAGCTTATAGGCAGCTTTTGCTGGCTGGCGCCAGGAGACGTATTGGTCCTGGGCACCATGGAACTCCGGCAGCGTTTTTAACGCATCTAGAGTGTTTTCGCAAGGTATCTCTCGATTTAAGGTAATCGGCTCGTAGGCCTTGGCCTCGGGGCCTGAACTCTAGTAGCCTGCTGGTCAGTTACCACTCGCAAACGCTCCTCAAAGTCAGATTTTTGCGATGCCAATGTAGAGCTGACCGCCGCAGCTATGATAGCTTGGATATGTGCCGCATCCATTCCTTCTACTCTTTCCTCGGGTTCAATCTCAGAGTCTAAACTGAGTTCGTTGAACAATTCTACTAAATCATTGATGTTGTTGTGAATGGAATATGCGGCTTATTTCTCAGTTGTCCCCCAACGTTTCCTTTGTCTTTGTCGTCGGTCAGTCTCAGCTACGCCGAGCCGCTGTTATCAGTTATTTTACTTAAAAGTCAAATTCAAGTTCCCTCAAACACAGACTTCTTTTGGTATGGCCCGCCGACAAGAATGCATTCGTGGTGTGGTGTTATGCTTCCACTCACGCTTATCGCAACAAATAAGTAGAAAAAAAATTTATATATCTGAGAAAAAGAGACGCCCGAATATGAAACGTTTTATTTGCTTGGTTTTGTTTTCTATTCTTATTTCTTACTTTTTTTGTTTTTATTTTTTTAATCATATTTTCACTTTAGTTGGGCGATAATTGAAGAAAAATTTCACTTACATGTTCCTCTTTTTATTGGCTATGTTGTGTTTGCTATGATTTATTTCTTGTTTATGTTGTTCTCCAGTTGTGTTGGTGTTAATTCCTCTCACGTCTATCGTCGCCGCTGCCCAAAGCCGTCCGCTTTGATGTAACAATTTTGGGTCAATTAATTGCCTTTATTTTTACTCGGGCTACGAGCTTTTTAGTAATCGATGAACGCACCTCCGCACAGTGATTTTGAGGTGCTTGGTGGTGTGGGTGCAGCAATCTATTTTAAATCTTCCGAGGGCGCAGTTTACGATTGTAACTGCCTAACCTCGGAGCGGGCGTTGTCTCCGCGCTGTTTTGTTAGTGTGGTTTTCAGTTTTCACCTTCGAGCGGGCGTTATCTCCGCGCTTACTAACTGCTTTTTTGGTTTAGTCCTCTTCTTTTTTCCTTAACGCCCGTGTCTCCGCTAATTGATTTTGATTGATTAATGCTCGGGTGTTGTCCGATCGTGTTGGGCGCCAGTAATTACTTAGTATGACTTGTAAGTGAACATTGAGAAAATAATGTGTGCCATGACAGAATATTAGCAGTCTCTGATTTTCAACGAACCACCAAAGACTAAACTTAGGTACCCTAAACTTCCTAAAGATAAGCTCTCCTCTGTCAACAACGAGTGTGGTACATACCGGAGACACATCCGGGCGCAATTGTCGGTTGCCTGCAGTTTGCAAGAGGGGCGCAGGCGGCACCACTTGAGGGCTTCGATTGCATTTTATACTTTCACTCGGAGTCGCAGCCAAGGTGCAGGAGCATCTTCCTTTTAGAAGAAGCTCAACAATGATGCGATCGCCAGTGCTCACAGGACCTTGCAAGAGCACGAACGCGGTGGACGATACCCCTAAACGAGGTAGAGATACTGCAAGCCCAACGAACGCAATGGATACGCTCGCACCGAAGAAGCCAAAACTGCAAAGAAGTAACAGAGCCCTTGCTACCGAGCTAGGGAAACTTCTCGATGAAATTATTCACATCACGGTGGAGAAAAAGTGCGCCACATAAAACAGGGCATGAATAGCAAGATAGCTTAAATGATTATCCCGCATTAAGTGCGGGATTCAAAAGTCATTCTACAGGAAGGCTAGAAGGCTAGATGGGCCAGCTCCACAGAGCGACACTAGATCCCCGGAAAGCGCTCGGAAGCCAGTGCAGATGCAGAAGGCCTCTGCAGCCACACGGAACATTGCGGAGCTACCCAAGCCAGCAGAGAAACAGCAGCGGGACCAGCATATATCAAAAAGGGAAACGCACACCAGAAAGAGCCAGCAGAAAACATAGCCACCAGCAAGCCGGACGCACTTATTATAAGCGCAAATGGGAAGGCAACCTATAGCAATATCCTCGCCATGGTCACCCGCCGTCAGGATGACAAACTAAAGAGCGTCGGCGAATACATCGCCAAAGTCGGCCGAACTGCCAAAGGGGATTTACAGCTCGAGCTAAATGGATCTGGCCTTGACTGCACGGAGAAGCTCAAAAAGGATATTGCGGAGGTCCTTGGAGACAGCGCTTGTATAAGATCAGGCACACAAGAGGCGGATCGGGTAGAATAGATGTGGTATAAAACCGCTAGAGGCACCGGTGAGATGCTGCAAATGTCTGGAGTTCGTACACATCTCCAGTAGTTGTAGAAGCACTGCCGATAGGAGCAACTGCCGCATCAGATGCGGAGAAGAAGAACACAAAGCCGCTGTGTGCACGAACGCCGCAAAATGCTTTCTGTGCCGTAGCGGGAGGTGGTAGCTTCTAGCCTGGGCTTCGCGCGTAACAAGCCCCGTGGCTTGGTATAGTGTGTCCACTTGAAAGTGCAGCGCATTGTACGTCAGCGTCCCGATATATCGCTTTAAGTCTCCTCTCAAGGATCAGTATTTGGACCGTTATTGTGGAACACCATGTATGACGGGATCTTCCGGCTGGCCATACCAGAAGGTGCCCAGCTAATCGGTTTCGCTGACGACGTGGCAGTGGGGAGCGAGGGCAAAGAACTGTACGAAACGGAGGATCAGTTCAATCAATCCATTGAATTTATAGCACAATGGCTCACCTCTCCTAAAAACCAAGGCAGTCCTAATAAGCAGCCGGAAGAAAGTGGAGATAGCTCACATTAGTGTGGAGGAGGATCCTACTGTTCAGCGTGACAAGATCGACAATTGTATATGCAGCTCCAGTCGGGCTAAATGCGCTCCAATCGAACAGAAATAGTCGTGGCATTTGGTAACGCACCGTCTGGGGTCCATTCAGATCTGTAGTGCCTTCAGGACGGTATCGGGCGACGCAACCCACGTTATTGCCGGTGTTGCGCCCATAGAAGAGATAGCGACCGAACGAACCACTGTATATCAGAAATGCAAATGCATTCTGCTGTTTTGCGGAAATTCAGCTGTAAACATTTATACACCCAGTTTTCATGAAGAACGTTGCCAGAACATGCCATCAACATTTCTGCTGCTAGACAAATTGACTTGCAGGATTTTTACAAGATCTTGCAAGCAACATTGTAGCGAAAAGCAATTTTCTCTCTTTGTAGTTACGTTATGTAGTTGATAATAAGTCAATGGAATTGTATTAGCAGTTCGTCAAATTAAAATTGATCTGAGTACGAGTTACTTATAGTCGGAATTTCGACAAGCGTACTTACCAGTTCTCTTTTTTTTGAGTAAATTCATTATTTTAATTTTTCTAGATAGGACCATTTCATGCTGAAATACACTACGGATATTGCGCCTGCTTTTCAAACATGTCAGCAGGACTCCATTCTATAAGAGAGGTTAACTTCGTAAGACTTTCAAGTTCAAGTTTTATCTTTCAACTTGGGCCCATCTTTGCGTTAGTAGGAAGTTGGACAACATCTACATCTACATTCTATGGGCGCCTTGATCAAAAGAAATCATGATAGCCAATTGTTGTATAGGATACATTCCATATGTAGATATTTGCTTAATGCTCTTAATACTTAGGAAATGTTGAAAGCATATAAAGGGAATTCTTACCGTAAAAAAACGAGTATTTATTCGCTTTTGAACAACAATATATGTTATTTTCACACGATCGAGGCAGACTGCATAAAATTGGGGAATTTCATACTTGGCACATAAATTAAGCTCCCCGTCTCCAACTCCATCTCTGAAATGAAATAAAATAATAAAGACGCTGAGAAAAATCACTGAATCATAATCGGGAGTTAAGACCAAAATAAATTTATTAAAACAAGTAAGATACTCGTAATCAGCCTTTATTCAATATTCGACACACCCAAAAGTATGAAAAAAAATTTTTTATACACACTCTAGTAGAGTAAACAAGTTTATTGTACTCGTTCAAATGTATGTAATAGGCAGAAGGAAGACCGCATAAAGTATATATATTCTTGATCAGCATCAAAAGCCGAGTCTATCTAGCCATTTCCGTCCGTCCGTATGAACACCTAGATCTGTAAGAGCTAGAGACCCAATTTCGTATGTAGATTCTCCTCGTGCGGCGTCCGTATGAGCACCTAGACCTCGGTGACTATAAGGGCTGGAGTCACCAAATTTGGTACGTAGACTCCTCTAGTGTTTCGTCAGATCAAGTTCGTTTTGAAATTTTGAGACGCCCCGCCCCCTCCCGCTTTCGCAAATCGATGAAAACACAATTTTTTATAAATTTATTTGAAACTGTATAAAGCACATAATCTACCGATTTGCTGAATTTCATTACGATCGGATAATAACTATAGACAAAATCGTAAAAGCACATTTTCTATGTGAGTACCAACTCTCACGAAAAAAAGAGTTGAAGTTTTGCATACTTTTGAGTGTGTCGAATATTAAATGTGCTGAGTACGAGTATCTTATAGCGAAATATCGACTATAGCGTTCTTACTTGTTTCTTTTGTGTAGAAAAATTCAAGAAATTTAAAATTGGTAATAATAAATTTTTCTTCGTTATTAATAAAGCTATTTAAATATTTCCTTTAAATTGGGATAGCAACAAGGAATTTTGTTAAATCACAATGTGTGGCCGCGAATTCATAACCGTTGTCTGATTTGGGATAGTGTCTATTTCAACAAAGTTCTTTGTTGGTTGTAAAGTCTTGCTTTTATTGCAATCTATGTTGTCACGTGTCACATTTGTTCAAAGATATTTTTGAGATACCTTGAATTTCATTCTGCTAATGCCCGAATGAGCGCCCATGATAGGGGCATTGTGATAACTCTATAGGATATCTTTAATGACTCCTTATCATGCAAGAAAGATAATTTTGTTGTCAGTACAATATTTATTTTATTGAGATTTTTAATACTTTATTCTTTGAAAGACTGCACATTTATACATTGGAACAATTTGTTGTCCAAGGAAATTGTATTTTCTTGTACCCGTGCTTATTGGCTTCTTGAGAAAGATTTGAGAAACATTGTCCTAATACCACGCCTAATTGATGCAGCTATGTCAGTGCATAGGTTAAAAAATGGTGATATATATTTTTTTTTATAACTTTCCTCGAATTTTAAAGTCACAAAATCCCTCAACAAAAATAAAGTTTTTTCCCAATTCATAAATGTAAAACAGAATATAGATAATAGATTTAATCATTGGCTTCAAGGAAGCCAAGGTCACCTCTGAAAAAATTCAATATTGGACAGATTTGCTCAAATTGTTACATTTCAGCCTTCTCTCCATATATCTATACCATGAACCCGAATTAATGCAGTTATGCTAAATATAATACCAACAATAAGCAGGACTGTCTTAATTCAAAATTACATAGCTGCAAATGATTTAAATGTATAGGTGAATAATAGAAATATTAATTAGTTTTTAAACGCCATTAAGATTTTAAAAGCCGACTGCGGCCTTTTCGAGTTGTGAGCAAAACTGCAAGGTCACCTAAAAAAATACCAGATTTTAACAATTATTTAAAAAAAAGTTTCGCCATAGAACATTTTTGTATGGATTTTATACATATATGGGGGCCTATACCTATCAAACAAAGTAGGTCTCATCAAATATACAATTTTAGTGTTGCCTAGTGTGGCGCAAATACTCGTCTGAAAATAAGTTTTTCTAACATTTAACGCATACAGATGAAACTCGGTTTACATATGCATAATACAAAATCTACCGATTTGCCGGATAATAATTATAATAAGAGCACCCCACTATCCCAAAAATAAAAAAAAAACGAAAAGTGTTGCATACTTTCGAGTATGATGAATGCAAAATAAATAGAGTACGAGTATCTTATAGTCGGAATATCGATCTTACTTGTTATACTCGTACTCTAGTAAAGTAAACGAGTATATGACATTCGTGCAAATGCATCTAAGAGGGAAAAAGAAGGAAAGCGTCTCTGATCTTATAAAGTATATGTTGGAGCGTCATTATTTTCATTATTCGTTTCCATCGTTTTAGGCGCAGCGAGTTTCGGTCGCACCGAGATCCGTAACACAACTAACCAGTGTCTTCCCTTTTTCTCGTGCCTTTACCTTTACCTTTACCGAACCACACTCGGCGACAGCTACAAACGCTGTCGCCCCGCCAAAACGGGACTTTCCATTAAATGAATACGAACCACACTCGGCGACAGCTGCTAACGCTGTCGCCCCGTTAAAACGGGACTTTCCGTTAAATGAGTAGGAACCGCACTCGGCGACAGCTGCAAACGCTGTCGCCCCATTAAAACGGGACTTTCCGTTAAATGAGTACGAACCGCACTCGGCGACAGCTGCAAACGCTGTCGCCCCGCCAAAACGGGACTTTCCTAAAACACATAGTAAAGCAGACAACAAAACAGACACATAAATAGGCTGATGCAATGTCGCAATGTACTTGCGATTCTGGTGAAATACCCAAATACGCACTAACACAAACTCAATACAATTCTCACATATATTCACACACGCCGCATATTCAAACTACTTATGCTTCCTTATATACATATTCTTGATCAGCATCGACAGCCGAGTCGAGCCATTTCCGTCCGTCCGTCCGTATGAACACCTCTCGGAGACTATAAGATCTAGAGTAACCCAGCTAGAGTAACTGGGAAATGTTGAAGGGCTGGACTGCCACATCTGTAGGTATGCTGCTGTCAACGATACTGAGGGCGTGACACTGGAAAGTTTGACAGGGGGAGCAATTTTTGGCCTTTGCTAGGACGCTGTCGAGCGGAGTAGGAGTACGAAATATAGGATATGGAGCAGTTTCGCTCTGGGGTTTTCGGCTCTATAACGCCAGGGTCGATAGTCTTTATCCATACCAGGTCTACTCAGATCATTTAATTTCTTACACTTAAGAGACTCCATTAGAAAATGTGAAATTTGATGCGAGCGTCGAGAATGACGTATTTAATTGCTTAAAGTTAACGTGGAGAGCATTAAAGATTTTCTTTGCGTTATTTAAGAACGAACGCAACTCGCGGCTTCAGCAGGACGACGCAGCTTGCAAGTAAATTTCGAACTTTGATTATTTGTAAAATAATCGCTTACACGGATATTGGCACATTTGTAATGAATCGTGTTACGACAAAGCCAACCAAAAAGCATAGGCTCGGTAGAATTAGCCTGGAAGGGCAACTTTTTGAAATTGAGAGCACAAATTTATTTAGCAAAAGCAATGATAAAATTTCTCACTGGGTGGCTGGTAGCAAAATAAAGGATTTCTAACGACACAACGACAAGCAAGCGCAATATAGCGATAACTACAACACAAACAAATATCACAGTAAACAGAGAGCACGATGAGCTTATGCTTAGGCTTGTAGCTCAGCTTATGGTTTTATTTACACAAGAAAAAAATAATTCAAAGCAGCTTTATTAAGTGCACTAGAAGGCTTTCGTTGAAACCGAAACCGAAACCGAAATTTAGAACAAAAAAGAAAACTCGATACATCGAGGAAAATACGAGGCAATGCGTTAACCGAGGAGGAAAGCTTTGTTAGTGGCGAATTCACGCAACTACAGGATGCACCAGGAAGGAACTTTACCAACTGGTATTGTCATATAGCCAAGGAAACAGAATTTATCTCTATAGTGTGCTGATAAGAGTGAATTGACTAACTATAGTATACTATAGTCTGGTCATACCAGGTAGGTTATATATCGCCACATTCAGAAAGGAGAGAAAACCTTAACTCATGTAAGTATCTCTATGTAAGACCATTTAACTCTACTCGCTACTGCTGAGAGAAAAATGTTGCAAGAGACATGAGTCGAACCGAATATAGGGCACACTGGGAGGTTGGCTTCCCATCTGGTATAATCAAATAGGCCAGCAAATCTCCAGACGAGTCAAGGTTTCTTACTATATGGTATAACCAAATAGGTAAGAAGACTCCCACTTGTGCGTGTGTCCTTATACAAAACTTCGTGGTCAGCTTCCTGGTCAACGAGCACAAGCACACGCTCCAGCAGCCCACTGACCCGAATTCTGGAGAGAGGCTTCGCTGCCATCGTCGACGTCCCATGATAAGCATGATATGCTTCTTCGCCCAAATTTAGGCGCGCAGGCGTTCTGCTTTTCTGTTGACATCTCTTTTGCTCGACTGTCGTCTATACGTAAACCGAAAAAAAACTAAACTTAATAATAATAATGTGAAAACAGCTTAGCACTACTCCATATTCTATCTTTCGAACTCCTAGTCCGCTAGTGTGAACGCTTGAATGCATTTCTACTACTAAGGCTGCTCTGCCTAGACCTTTTATCTACATCAAAAGATGTTTCCGCCTATGTCCAAGCCAAAACTAGTTCAGATAGTTCCGAGGATTAAGGTAAGAAGGTTTAGGCTTAATGTTAAGCGCAATATAGATTCTTTCAATATCGGTATTACTGATGAATATTTTGGCAATCTGTCAAAAAAGTTTCTGGCCTGAGCACGTTAAGGAGTTTAAAGCTAGAACTAGAAATCGGATGCTGATTAGACTCCCTGCTGCCGCACAATCCGTACCTTCTAATATAGCTCCAAAAAAACTAACTTCATCTCTTTTTCTTGCCTACCAAAATGTTAGAGACCCTAAATCTTTTGATTTTCATGTGTTAATATTTACTGAAACTTGGTTAAACCCCATACCTTAGACTCTGCAATCTTTCATAATAACTATATTAAATATAGATTTCATCGTCCCTCCCGCCAGGGTGGTGGCGTATGGATTGCTGTTGATTCCTTCTTAAATTCCTCCACGTTCTGATATTTCTGTTTCTCAGTGCTACTCAATCGATCGCGTCAATGCGTTCTGATACTAATCAATTGTTAGTTTTTGGTGATTTCAACATCTGTGATGTCACGAGGTCATGTGTGATCGACTTAGCCGGTTTGTTACGTTCAAGGCAAAACGAATTTGTTGACGGCCTACTTGAATTGTCCTTTTCTCAAGTTAATTTTGTAACAGTCATTTTTATGCTGAAAGCAATATGATGTATATATTTGTTGATGTGAAATGTTATGATAGTGAATGTGTGTCTGTTTATGAGCATTTATAAAAAAAAATGTATTAAACATTATTTATAATACAATATGTAATATCTTTCCTTTTACATACATAGCTATATAAGCCATATAAATGGAGATATTTTTTCAAAATTACAAGAAAATAATGTAAACCTATTGATTATAAGCGCAAAAAGTTTTCAATTTTAAAACTTGAAAGCCAAAGATATATAATGAAATTACTTAAAACAGAGATAGATGATGACATTCAACGCTTAAATGTTTAACATAAATAGAATAATTCAAAATGCCATATGATGATGCGAATAAACATTTGTTAAAAACTATACCTAAAAATTGCCATTCTATTGCATTCCTCTCATAAATGCCGTCACTTCCACTTCCTTGCCGCTGGTGTTGGCGCTGGCGTCTAAGGCTCAAACCTTTGACGTCAGGAGATCAACAGCAGTCGCGGGTTCGATCCCCGCGCTTGGGCTGGGTGTTCCGTGTTGTATATACATATGTATGTGTTGTGATTGTTTGTGCTCGTCCTCGTCCCTGTCAATTGTGTGTACCCCTCATCCCTTCACCAACTCACCCCCTCACCTACTTTCACCCCTCCTCAACAACTCGACACAAGTTAATGTACTGTAATTGCCAATGTAAAAACGCCATACAATATACTGATTGTCCACATAACAGGACAGATTGTATATAAAGATAATGATATAAATTTTTTTTAAAAAAAAAAAAAAAAACTTCCACTTCCACAAAAACGGGGAACGGCTAAGTAAAAAAAAAACTATAAAATTCCTCATTAATAGCACATAAATAAAACAAAAAACCAGAATACAAATTGGAAAATTTTGAAAAACAAAAAGACATTGTATGTTGTTGTTTATGTTGTTTTCGTAATCATATACAAAAAATACAATAACTAGATATCGCAATGAAAAAAGGGCTCATTTCATCATTGTCATTTATCGAGAACGATCCCCAGCTACTGTTTCTCTCCTTGGAGGTACAACTTTCTCCACTGATGAATATGCAGTTACCATTAGTTTGTAATCAAATTGTACCAACCATTACGGATACCTATCTAGCCTAGCTGAGCTGCATGGTTGATTTTTAGACACTTCACTGCTTTTTATGAAATTTGTTTGTATTTAGCTATCGCTATACTGTGTTGTTTGTTGTTGTGCCGTTACATATTCAGTTCGACAGTACCAGACACCCAGTGAGAAATATATCATTCCTATTGCCTTATAATGATATGCTCTCAATTTCAATGTCTGACTGATTCAAAAAAAATTTCCTTTTCAATGCTAATTCTACCAAGTCCATGCTTTTTTGTTGAATTTGTAGTAACACCATTCATCACAAATGTGCCGAAATCTGTGTCTGTCTAAGCGATTATTTAACAAATAATCAAGGCTTGAAATTTACATGTGAGTTGTGTTGACCTGCTGAAGTCGAGTTGCGTTTGTTTTTAGTCGAGTTGCGTTTGTTTTTAGGGAATCCAAAGAAAGACGTAAATGCTCCACGTTGGCTTTAAGCATTTCAATACAACATTCTCCTCGCTCGCTTCTAATTTCACATTATTTTATATAGATTCTCGTAAGCGTCAAAAAGGAAAATTTCTGGGTAGATCTGGTCTGGATAAAGACTCTATCGACCCAGTCGTTATAGAGCCGAAAGCCCCTGCGCCAACTTCTAGATATTCTATATTTCGTACTCCTAGTCCGCTCGCTAGTTACAGTCCCCAGTCCGTACAGCGGTTGACTAATGTGGACACTTTAAAGGGGATAGGCCTGTCAAACAACCTGTCAAACTTTCCAGTGTCGCGCTCTCTGTATTGTTAACTATTTCCGACAGCAGGATTTTTTTTTATTTATTGTCTTTATTTCTAGAATAACCGTGGATCAGAAGAGGTTCAGGCCAAAACTAGTTTACATAATTCGAGGATTACGGTAGAAAAGTTTATGTTTAATGTTACGCGCAATATAGCTTCTTTCAAGATAGGTGTTCTGCCAAAAAGTTTCTGGCCTGAGCACCTTGTCGAGAAGGAGTTTAAACTACAAATCGGATGCTGATTAGACTCCCTGCTGCCGCACAATCCGTACTCTCTAATATAGCTGCAAAAAACAAACTTCATCTCGTTTTCTTGCCTACCAAAATGTTAGAGACCTTAAATCTAAACTCTCTAAACTTTGCACTGACGGCCTATCTTTTGATTTTCATATTTACATTTTTATAGATATTTGGTTAAAGCCCGATATCTTAGACTCTGCAATCTTTCCTAATAATTATACTACCTATTGATTTGATCGTCCTTCCCGCCAGGGTGGTGGCGTACTGATAGCTGTTGATTCCTGCCTTCGTTCGGAACCAACGTAATGTCTCTTAAATGTTATTCTGTCTTTATCACTGCCTCTTAAATTCCTCCACGTTCTGTTTACTTGGATCATCTTAATGCTATGTAATCGATCGCGTCAATTCCTGTCACGTGGTCCAGTGTGATCGACTCAGCCAGTTTGATACCTTCAAAGCAACACGAATGTGTTGACGGCATACTTGAATTGTCCTTATCCCAAGTTAATTTTTTAACAAACTCATTGAATCGCCAACTTGATTTGATATTTGCTTCTGACCCTTCCATTTCAGTGGTCTCTAGAGTCAGTCCGCTTTTGCTTCCTGAAGACCCGTTTCACCCATCATTACACGTTACTATTCCGGCTATTCCGGATGCACCTACATCATTCAACTTGTCAGCTAGAACATATTCATTTAGAAAGGCTGATTTCGCTAGCCTTAACAATACCAATCAATTAGACTGGTCATGCTTGTACAATTGTACAGATAAGGACAGTGCGGTTGACATCTTTTACAAAATTCTTTATTCCATTTTTGAGGATTTGGTCCCCTCAGTATTTCTGTAAGGCTTAATTAGCCACTTTGGTTTACTCTACAGTTGTCTAAATTGCAAAATATCTAATCTAGACTCTTTAGGAGGTTCAAGAGACACTCAGGTTCAACCACGGTTTTAGGCTTTTTTTATTGATTTATATGGATTTATACCTGTGTAATATCCTGTGCACATTCTGCAATTTAACAAGCTCAAAGTTACTGACAACACATTCGTACAATAGATTTAACGGACGACTTACATATATTTGGACATCAACAGCATACAAATGGACTTCACAGTTAGACAGTACACAATTAAGGTTATTAATGTAAACAGAGAAAAGCAAAGGACCCACTACGAGTCCTTGTGGCACACCACGCGTTATCCTTTTGAAAGTCAAGTTCATTCTGCTTAACCACCACTGCCCGCATTCCATCATTTAAATATGATTTAATTACTATTAAAGAAAAGTTATATAGTTGTCTTAGCTTTGTGCTTAGGATAATTGTAGACAAAATGTTACAAAAAACATTTTGTATGACAACACCCTACCCTCCGCTGGCCTGTTCTGATCAAGATCGGAGAACTATATAGAACTTAGAACTTAGAATCATAACTTTTCTGTTTTTCATAAAAATCAAACCAAATTCGGTTTGCATACATTTGAGGAGACCCCACGTTTGCTGGCCTATTCTGATCAAGATAGGAGAACTATATCATAAAGCTACCATATTACCAATTGTTCAGGAATGAACACGTTGTAGCATAACTTTTCTGTTTTTCATCTAAATTAAAGCAAATTCGTCTTGTATCCCTTGTACCCACTCCATCCAGACTTGATATAGATCTGTTATATATTTACAATGTATATGGTATATAAGCTTCGGCAAGCCGAAGATAGCTTTCCTTTTTGTGCTTTTTTCTTAGATTGTGAAAAGAATTTTTAAAGCCATCTGGACTGATCAAATTTAAGAGAAGCAAGGCGCGATGCCTCTATTTGCTCAAATGAAAACACTCCGTTGACTTTAAGCGTATATTTACACGCTTACTCTAGTAGAGTAAATGTATGTGTATGTAACAGGAAAAATTAACCGTGTCCGACCCCTTAAAGTATATATATTCTTGGTCAGCATGATAATCCGAGTCGGTATAGCCATGTCTGTCTGTCAGCCTGTCTATCAGCTTTGAAACTACCGCGTTAAAATGTGTACTAAACTTATTTTTCCTGAAAGCTGTTCATATGTCGCCACATCATATAGCACCCATATAACCGATCGATTTGAAATGAATTCTAGGTACACCAAAAATTGTTTTTTTATCCGAATCGAACCAATTTTGGTACATGTCAGTTTTAGAAGAATCCACGTCTACTGACCAAAGTTGATCCGCATCGGACTACTTTATTATATAGTTCCCCGACCTATTCAAAATAAAGTCTTTGAATACCGATTTTTTTTTTTTTTTTTTTTTGTTTTTATCCGAATTGAACCATATTTGGTACGTGTCGGTCTCAGAGTAAATGCTGAGAGTAAGCGTTGGTTACCAAAGTAAGACTTCCTTTTTTGTTTTTAAAATATTTTACCTGTAAATTATAACACTTTCCGGAAGACAGCCGTTTCGTTTTTCATATGATTTTAGAGCTTGTTCAAAAGACGAAGTAAGACCATTAACTATTTCTTCCTTTTTAGTTTGAATAACAGCTTTGCTAAACCATTGTGTATATGATGAATCCAAAGATGCTACAAATGCTTTAATCCAGAATAAAAATAAAAATGTTATTTTGTACAATTCGGAAAATATATGGTTAAGCTTACCAGCAACAGAATCACCCTTTTGAGTGGGATCGTGATATGAATCAATTCCACATATCATTACATTTTCAAAAGGTATTCTCACAGCCCACAACGATCCACCCATTTTGCAATTCATTTGTAAAAGTATCTTTTGAACAATGGAGCGATTCTTTGTCTCGTTTGACAATGTTCTTGCATTTATTACCTGTAAGAATAATGATAGATTTAGTTTGATTTAGGTGATTCTTATGGAGGAAATCTTAACAGATGCCGGATAATTTCGAATTTCAAATTCATTTAGAGTTACATTGGCGACCTATAAGTACGATAGCTCAACAGTTAAATACGCTGTAACTCATATATTGCTATATCAAATTTCATCAAAATTCATCATCCTTAGAAAATCGAAAAAATTTGCTTTATGTTATCTTTATACATAAGCTAATTGACGGTGAAATAGATGGACCCAAGAACATTTACTGTCTTTTGCATAACTATACTAGAAACTAACTTCCAATATATCTTCAGCATTGTACCCTGAAGTTATGCCTTGCATGAACCTTTATGTATTCTGTGTTATAACAATCTCTTTGATTCAACTTCATTAATACGCAAGTATCAAGTAACATGTGTGACCATATAAAAATTCGATTAATCATTGTATTCATATTAAACAAGTAAGAACGCTATAGTCGATATTCCGATATTGCTAGGAACACCCAGCCCACCCAAATCACGTTGTTCAGGGCTAACAGAGGCGAAAAACAAAGCAACAACTGAGCTTGCAGATGTTGGGCGGTGAATCACGAGCACCCATCTACATCGATAAGCTCGCTCTCGCAATTTTCAAGAAGCGATGAAGCAAAAGAAACAGAAAATTATAACTGCTGTTTTTACATGTCGCGGCTTAGTACATGTGAAGCATATAGAGAGCGAGCTTTGAAATATTTACTCTTAAGCCTAAAAATAGCCTTGTTTTATATGTAATGATTGTGTTATTTTAAGAGTTCATTCAGTTTGTGAAATGTATGAAACAGGCAGAAAGAAGTATATATATTCTTCAAGATATAGATCTTGGAAACTATAAGAGATACAGATTTCGTATTTGCATTTTTTTTATAAATATGGAATTTATAAAGATGGAATTTATTTTATATTTTTGCCACGCCCACTTTTTTTGTGGCCCCATACAAACTACCGTCCATTTTAGTGTTTTTATTTCATAGCTTTTTGTGAATTGGTATTCAGCCAACTTTGGGGATTATGTGTATTAGAGGAATCTACATCAAATGACCAAATTTGATTCGGATCAGTTCAGAGAGTTGCATTGTGTAGGCTCAATCACCTACCTTTGCTTAAAATCTTATTCGATTAAATAAGGACATTTTTTTTAAATGGAACTGATTTGTCTGGAATGTTTTTCGGTGTCTATGTGGAAATTGGTGTAGCCTCGGTGGCAGCTGGAGCAGCAGTCTCCTTGTCGCTGTTGGCATTCTGCTGCTTGGCAGATTTTTAACACCGGTTGAACCAAAAGCAGCTTCGCCGTGCTCAGTGTCATCCAGTTTATCGACCAGTTCTAGCTCAGGGTAAAGTATATGCACGCAGATTAATTGGGCAACTCGGTCACCACACTTCACCTCAAAGTCTGTGTGCGAGTGGTTGAGATTGCCACAGAAGTCGTCGTCCACATCGCCGGCACCAACATCAAGAAGTTCTTGACAGCCAGACCCGAATGAGGAGCCACACGTCCATAGGAACCCTCTGGCACTTGCACCAGCAGGTCGCTTTGCCGGGAGCCGGCACCACTATATCGTAGGTACTAGATTAAGCTACCTGATGGAAATGCTTGTTTGAAATTCCGGGCATGAGCGCGAACAGGTCGTGAGCGAACTCGAGCTCGAGCTCGAATTTGTGTAATTCCATTTGTGTGCATTCGAGCTCCATTTGTGTAACTCCATTTGTGTGCTGTTAGGGATGTATATTTGCAAACGAATAGGTATTCTGAAATTTGCATCTCTAACTAAAAGGAAAAACAAATCGTTTTTTCCAGTGATAAATTCATATTTTCTTCAAAATCAAATAAAAACTTACTACTTATTAAATCAAATTAGAAATTTTATGTAGACTGTATGTGTATATGAATAACAAAAATTTCCTCAGCAATTGAAGTTAAATTTTCTGTTATTTTTAAAAAACATTGTTAATATAATGCAAATTTGCTCTAATGTGATGTGCGCTGCTAAAATTGTACAAAAAAGTAAATGCTCTTCTTACTTTCACACATACTATACACATATTGCGTTCTTCCTTTTACTTTCACACATATAAGGTGCCCGAAATAAGTAAATGGGACAAAGATTTGGCAACCTGTATTAACCGTAAGATGCAATTCTTGGGTTTCTCTCTTCCCACTATATATCGTTTATAGTGTGCTTGTGCGGTAGGCAAAAAATTTCGAAAAGTACAGCACGGTTTTTCCGTTATGTTTATTTATAGATGACAATGTTGAGTTTTTCGAACGAAATAAGTAAATGGGACATATTAGTTTGTTTTAATTTGCGACTCGTTGACCACGTAGAATTTGAACTTTTCATATTGAATTCTGTTCAGAATATTAAAATAAACAAAAATAAGTAAGTTTTAAGTAAATTCATTACTTATAACAGCTCCTAATTGCTTTTTTTGTTAAGAAATGTCAAGTTTTGGTCGTTTAACGGATATCGAGCGAGGAAGAATCTTGGCACTGCGTGATTCGGGGATGTCAATACGCAGAATTGCAGGCAAGGTTGAGCAGAAATAAGAATACGGTGGAAAAATTAATAAAGAACCCCGAAAATCATGGGAAACAACTCCGCTCTGGGAGCCCACCCTTGGTTGACAACTGGGACAAAAGGCGAATAAAAAAATCTAGCGGTCAAGGAAAATATCAGCGCATCCCAAATACGGAGCAATTTGTCTCTACCGATATCTACGAGACGTGTGCAACAAATTTTAAAGTGTTCCGAGAATGTTTCGTATGGAAAGAAACTGTTAAAACCGGAACTACTGCCTAGGCACAAAGCTGCTCGATTGCAGTTTGCAAACAAATATAAATTTTGGGATGCTGAACGGGAAAATATAATTTTTAGCGACCAGAAAAAGTTTAATTTAGACGGCCCTGATGGCTACCGCTATTATTACCGAAATTTACGATGCCCAAAAAAGTCCACGTGTCCAGAAATTTCCACGGAGGATCTCTTATGCTATGGGCTGCGTTCGGCTTCAATGGAAAGACACCCATGTGCTTTATAACGCGTAAAATGACTGCACAAAAGTATATGGAGCTCTTGGAGAGTGTATTAGTGCAATTTGGAGAGGATAAATTTGGTGATACCTGGATTTTCCAGCGGGATAATGCACCCATCCATACCGCAAGGCTCACTAAGGCTTTTTTTAAAGATTCCCAAATTCCTGTTTTAGAGTGGGCAGCACGCAGCCCGGACCTAAACCCGATTGAAAATCTTTGGGGCATCTTGTCTCAACGGGTTTATGCCAACGGGAAGCAATTTTCAACTCTAAAAGAGTTAAAAGAAGCCATTATGCGAGAATGGGAGAAATTGGATATACAAATGCTCCAAAACTTGGTGAATTCAATGCCAGGACGGATAGTGAAGGTGTTGAACAACAAAGGGTGTTCTATTTAAGATATTGTTATAGTTTAACAATTTTTGTTTTTCTTTTTTTAAGTTTTGACATACAAATAATGAATTTGTCCCAGTTACTTATTTCGCTTCAGAATATTTTGTCTTAATTTTTTTCTTAATTTTCCCAATTTTTTTTTATTTAAATATGTTAAAGTCTATTCATAATATTATTAAGTTTATATAATAATTTGTTTTTTGAAAATATATTAAACGGTTAAGTTGTTATTCCTTAGAACGTAGTGTCCCATTTACTTCTTTCGCGCACCTTACTTAATGGCAAAAACAAGAGATTCCGAATTCTAACTGTTCTTTGCAAGCAAAGAGCAGAGTGAAATTTCATAATCTGAGAGCATGAAAACATGAACATTCAAGTTAGGAGCAACTTCGATAAGATCCATTTCGTTTTTTGCGACGGATTGTAACGGTTGGAAATAAAACAATCTTCCAACATGGATGACTCAAACAGGCCCGAGCATTCGCATGGCATGATTAAATTACTCGACCAAAAAGAATTAATGAGTGTAGTGAATTTTTGATGTTATATGTTGTTAATGTTATAAGTATTTCTGAGACGTGTTTTGCAACCGATTTACGTGAGTTGCCTATTAAATGTGAAGGCTGTGTTGTGTATTGTGCTGACCGTGTGGCCATGCTGGTGGGGGGCTCCCATTTATGTAAATAAAAGACAGAAATAAAAGACAGAATATCAAATAGAAGACAGAACAATAGAATATTCATGTTTAGAAATGTACTGATAGGATGTATCTAAAAGAACAGTAATATTGAATATAGTCAATTAATATAAAAAGCACCTGAAATTTCACTGACATACGCAGATGTAATTTTGACTGAACAGTAATTTATTAAATGAGCACAATCTTCTTGATGATATAGAATCACTTCGTTAATGTATTGTGAACAATACACATCCAACTTATTTCACGAATACCGGCAACACACTCTTAGACGTATTCTTTGTGATTCTACTAAGATTCTATTATATGACCAGCTCTCAGTACCTGCGATCTCCATACATGATTTAATATTTCTGATATATGATTCAATACTTGACCATAGAGAACTGACGATAACATACAAGGATTTATCTCCCTTGATGAATTGCAGAATGAATTTATCCTCTGTGATTGGGCGTCTATATATTTCCTTACCTCTGCTGGCACTCAAGTGGACGTATTACATAGGAATCGTGACTAAATATGTAAACAATGTGTCAAAATTAAAACAAAGATGATTAAATACTCACGACTGTTTTGGTTTAATAATGAAATTAAAAGAAATATTCAACTCCGGTACATGGCATACTTCCGTTGGATACAAACCGTCCAATATATACAAACCGTCACAACCACTCTAGTTTAATAATAAAATTAAAAGATATATTAAACATATCCATAGCTTCAGGAAATTTTGAAGTACTGTAGGAAAGCTAATCAGCTTATTAAAGTGCAACTTCTACAAGACAAAGTTCAACGGTGCAATAATAAACAGACAAACCTGAAAGAAGCTGAAAATCTAAGCATAGGTAAAATTAAACATAAGACTGATATTGACGAATGTAAGATAAATATTGCATTTCTTCATACACAAGTATCTGAAGCTACTCGGATCACGTACCTAAACGCAGAATCCTATATGATAATAGCTTTAACCTTGTATTTGTTAGTCCCAGTGATGACTTAGCGTCTTACGTTAAATTTGAAGTCAAATGCTGAAGGTCTTGTTAACTTAAACCCAAAATTCTCTTACCGCCACTGCCGTCACATTTTTTATATTTTTAACACCGTCGTTACTACATCTACCTTCCCTAGAATTCGGAAGAGGCGAATTTTGTACCTATTCTAAAGTCAAATGGTGACTACAGTCCCATATCTATTCTTTCGTTTTTAGCAAAGGTATTTGAGAGTTTGATGGCCAAATAAAACAAATACTATCTGGATAACAACGGGTTTGAGAAAGCACAGAAGCAGCACCACTGCTACCTTAAAAATTAGTGAAGATATTTGCAAGCAGACGGACGACAGCAAAGTAACAAAGTTATAAAAACTTTCCTTGACCACACTAAAGCTTTGGACACCGTAAACCAGGATATCCTAAGCACAAAGCCAAGACAACTATATAACTTTTCTTTAATAGTAAGTAAATCATATTTAAATGATTTAATGTAGGCGGTGGTTGTTGAGCGCGTGGTGTGCCACAAAGGCTCCGTACTAGGTCCCTTGCTTTTCTCTGTGTACCTTAATGACCTTCCTAGCGTACTATCTATGCTGATGATGTTCAAATATGTTGAACGTATATGCTGATATCAATAATTCTGAGGTTGCCAAAATCGGGCACATGATAATGGATTGGGTATAAATACAAGCTCTGCTACATATAGATTCCATTGAGTATGTAGATAGAGCCGAAAATTTAGGAATCTGCTTCAATAACAAATAAGCCTGGAGCTATCACATCTCAAAGACAATGGGAAAAATGTATGGCTTTGTTAATGTAGTTGTATCCTACACAATTATTTATACCCCATATAATCAGACTACAATATTCCGACTATAGGATGTTCGTACTCAGTATTTATATAATATTCGATACCCTCGAAAGTATGCACTACTTTTTGATTTTTTGTTTAGGGTCGGGTGCTCTCATACAAAATGTTTTTTTTTTTTTATTTTTTTTGTCTGCAATTTATACTAGATCTTAGTGAAATTTGGAAAAACGGTAGATGATGTGCTTATGCATATACAGAACTAATTGCGTTAAAATTTGTGGGAGAAGTAAAATTTTATTGATTTGCAGGGGCGGGAGGGGCGTGGTAAAATTTTAGTTCATGCTCAATCTGACGCCCCACAAGGTAGTCTACATACCAAATTATTTGACCCTAACTCCTATAGTCTCCGAGAACTCCGGTAAAATTTTAATACAAACTTTATTTGATGCCCACGAATGGAGTTTACATTATACATTTTTTAACTCTAGCCCTCATAACCTCCGAGATCTAAGTGTTCATACGGACGGACAGACCGACACGGCTAGATCGATTCAGCTGTTGATGCTGATCAAGAATATATATACTTTATGGCGTCGGAGACGCTTCCTTTAGCCTGTTACATACATTTGCAGGAATACAATATACTCGTTTACTCTATAAGAGTATGAGTATAATTTCAAGATAAATTTATAATTGGACCAGTGATTAACAAGTTAATATTAATTTGAATTATTAAAAATTCTTTACGGGATGAACATTGTGGATGTCTTGGGATACCGTGAGATGGACTTGTAAACTAAAAAAAATACCTTTAAAATAAATAAAAATTCCATTCTAATATTTGTAAAATGTCCACAAAATGTTCGAAAAGGATTGCATTGGGTCCCTCAATGTTAGTAGAAAAACGCGGTATCAGACGACTACAAATTTCTGAGACGAAAGAAAACAAAATCTCTGTTTATATTAGAAACGAATTAGATCTACCAATTTTAAGATGAAAATCTTACTAAACCGAAGTTACCTTTCAAGCATAAAAATGCGCAAGGGCTTTTGTGAGTTCTATAAATAATGGCGAAATGTAACTTTTAGCGATGAAAACAAGATACAGATTTACAGACGAGATGATATATGTTGTATTATTGAGATACTGTATGCCTAAACAGGTTCGCCATATATGAAATTTTCGAGTGCAATATTTTGAAAGAATATGAACTTCAGTTACAACATTCTTGTGGTTATATAATTTCATCTGCTCAGCATATGCTTATGAAGCGTATGTCTATCACCACTAGTTTACTATAATTTTCTTCTTTTGTAATACAAGGATTTAAGAATAAAATGCAAACTGACGTCACTGACTTTAGCAAAGCATTTGACTCTTTAAATCACTGTTTACTAATTCATAAATTTAATCTCTTAGAAAGTTCTTTTTACTGACTTTTACCCTAAACTCCTTAGGGTTACATCAGGGGTACCGCAGGGTAGCCAACACAGTCCCCTTCTCTTTACCTTATTTGTCAACGAAAAGCCTCAAGTTATATCCCTTTCTCGTGTACTAATGTACGCCGACAACGTTAAACTTTGTTTGTCCTTCCACTTTAGGCTGCAAGATGACCTTGATTCCAATCGTGGTTGCAAGTCAACTTACTGAATCTCAACTTTTCTAAATGCAAAGTGATGTCGTTTTGTCGTATCACACAGCTTCTGGCATCGTACCTTCTTAACGATATGTTGGTGGGTGTTCTTTTAGACCCTAAATTGAAATTTGATTTACACATTTTAATTACTGTCAATAAGCCTGTGGGTGCCCTAGGTTTTATCAAGAGATAGTCGAAGGAATTTAATGATCATTATACCTATTTGGGAGTGCGCATCGTGTATTTGGTGTCCACAATACAGGAATCACCAGAAGCGCATAGAGGCTGTTCGAAAGCTTCTAGCCTTGGCTTCGCGCTTAACAAGCCCCGCGCTTCCTTCTGTGCGTTGCAAACTTCATAAATAAATTAATATACCTTCACATTAATAACGAGTAGTATTCCAGTTGAATCACTAACAAAAATATAGAGTGAAATACATTAATAAAATAAAAACAGCCAGTTGTAGTGGATTTTAAATTGTATTTTCGAAAAGTGAAATCAATCGAAGTTGAAGCGATTTGCAAACAAGCTGTACCCAAATCAGCCGTACGACGGCATTTCCGTGACACCCCATATGAGTGTTTGTATGTCAAATGTATTTACGTATACAAAAATGAACGTTTGTATTTATGAGAATGTACGTAAACCTTCCCTGCATATTGTTATTGTTGAAGCATATATGTAAGTTTTAAAAGCCTACACATCCGTTGACGAAACTGTATAATGATCAGAATTTTTATTACTAATTATAGTTCTGCAAGCGTATATGAGTTTCGGGTACCCGAAGCTAAGCAAATCTATAAATAAAATACTATTGGTTTTAAAGAAAGCGTGACGCCAAGGTCCAGGATTACGAAGCGGGTTGCAATTGGCGTGGAAGAGGTTTCCGTCATCGCCGCTGTATACGTGATATTCAAAAATGCAACAGCCCACATGGATTGTGGGGACTCCGAAAATGGCTTTTCGTTTGATTTTGATTTCTGTGAAATATCTGAAAGCCAGTAACAAGGCTTTGAAACACCAGTAACCGTAAGTGAGCTACTGAAATTTGAATAAAGGCTTAAGTTTCATAGTACAATGCGAAAGTAAAATTTATATCTTGCTCCTTATTTTTTTCTGGCCTTAAAAGCAGTTTAAAGTGATCTTCGGACGGCTCAAAAAAGATATCGCATTAATTTTAGGCGATAAGAATTAATAGCTTTCATATTAGTAAGGACTTAATTTAGTAAATACTTTATTCCCTATAAAAGGGGCGCGACCCCGACCACTTTTTCAATAGATCATACTTTCCCAGTCCAATGTACCTATATACCAACTCTAATTGTTTTACATTCAAGAAAAAAGAACAGAACAGACTTTTTTTGACTAAAAGGGGCGTCTCATTACGCACTTTTTTCCCCGTCACATTAATATGTACACCAAATTCGACCCCTGTAACTTAAAAAGAAGCAGAGACAGACAAACATAATTTTTTAATTATCTATATATATATATATGTAGTTAAGAAGTACAGTTTACTTTTGACGTGATTTACAGCGATTGCGCCTACGTAACAATAGGAAATTTGATACTACAAAAAATTTTAAAACAAAAACGCTATTTTCAACATTCCGACTATAAGATCCTCGTATTATTTACAATTATTATCCGATCTTAATGAAATTTGGCAAATCGGTAGATCATGTGCTAATACATATCAACTAAATGCGTTAAGATTTTTGGGAGATATACAAATTTTATCGTTTTTTTTGGGCGGGACATAATTCTAAAAAAAAATTTATGTGACGCCCCACAAGGGGAGTCTACATACCAAATTTGGTAACTATAGCTCTTATATTCTTCGAGATCTAGGTGTTCATACGGACGGACAGACGGACATGGCTAGGTCGACTCAGCTGTTTATATTTATATATACTTTATAAGGTCAGAGACAGTTCCTTTTGCCTGTTACATACATTTATTCTACTAGAGTACGAGTTGAAAAGCGGTTTCAATACCTTTGATTTAAAAGATTTTCGTGAAACTATAATGTAGTATAACCCGAAAATACTCTTAAACGGCGAATTGCAGATTACTAAAATATGAGTAATTAACGATCAGAGAGACACAATGGCACAATGGTGAGGGCGATTCTTTGAGTCAGAAAAACGCACCCAGTTTTCAAAAATGAGGTAAATGTCAGAAAACATTTCCCTTCATTCCTGAAAGACGAGCACTTGCCAGACGAAGAAGTAATGTTTAGCCACGCCCCTCCCGACCCAGCAAACGCTTATATATTCCACACATTTAAAGGCAAATTTTAACGGCTTGTATATGTATACCGATTTGGTAAGTTTTGTTAAAGATTGGATAATAATTAAACACAAAATCGTAAAAAAAAACACATTTTGTATGAGAACACCCCATCCAAAAAAAAGCTTTAAGCATAAATTGTTTTCATACTTTTAAGTGTAGTGAATATTGAATAAACGCTGAGTACGAATATATTATAGTCGGAATATCGAGTACAGCGTTCGATTTTTGCGTTCGTGTATAAATTTGTAAGTTGTACACGAGTTTTCTTTTATTTTAATTTCGGTTTCGGTTTTAACGCAATAAAATTGAATAAAATTGCATTAAATTAGTTCTTTTATTGTGCAAATAAAGCCTTAAGCTAAGCCATAAATATAAGCATACATTGCCATCAACTGCCTATTTTCTTTTATGCTTATTGCATGTGCCGTGTGTTTGTTGTTGTTTGTGTTTGCTGTCTGCTTGAGAGCTTCTGCTATTTTTAGACTTTTAATTTTTATAGATATTTGGTTAAAGCCCGATATCTTAGACTCTGCAATCTTTCCTAATAATTATACTACCTATAGATTTGATCGTCCCTCCCGCCAGGGTAGTGGCGTACTGATAGCTGTTGATTCCTGCCTTCGTTCGGAACCAACGTAATGTCTCTTAAATGTTATTTTATCTTTATCACTGCCTCTTAAATTCGTCCACGTTCTGTTTTCTTGGATCATCTTAATGCTATGTAATCTTAGCAATTCAATTCCTGTCACGTGGTCCAGTGTGATCGACTCAGCCAGTTTGATACCTTCAAAGCAACACGAGTTTGTTGACGGCATACTTGAATTGTCCTTATCCCAAGTTAATTTTTTAACAAACTCATTGAATCGCCAACTTGATTTGATATTTGCTTCTGACCCTTCCATTTCAGTGGTCTCTAGAGTCAGCCCGCTTTTGCTTCCTGAAGACCCGTTTCACCCATCATTACACCGACATCATTCAACTTGTCAGCTAGAACAAATTCATTAGAAAGGCTGATTTCGCTGGCCTTAACAATACCAGTGAATCAGACTGGTCATACTTGTACAATTGTACAGATATGGACAGTGCGGTTGACTTCTTTTACAAAATTCTTTATTCAATTTTTAAGGATTTGGTCCCCTCAGTATTTCTGTAAGGCTTAATAAGCCACCTTGGTTTACTCTACAGCTGTCTAAATTGCAAAATATCAAACTCTTTAGGAGGTTCAAGATCTCCGGACTATTTGCGTAATATTGCTGCACTTTGAGGATTCACTGTCATTGATTCTAAGTGCTAAAAAGCACAATTTGATAACTTAAACATACCTTATATACCCTTATAGCTTACACAGGTCTAATAACATCCCACCTCCGATAGTTACTGAAAGGTTATTGCTTAATGAACTTAAGGGTTGCAATTGGCGTGGAAGAGGTTTCCGTCATCCCGCTGTATACGTGATATTCAAAAATGGAAAAGCCCACAGGTTACTCCGAAATTGTTTTTCTTTTATTTTGATTTCTGTGAAATATTTGAAAGCCAGTAATAAGGCTTTGAAACACCAGTAACCGTAAGTGAGCTACTGAAATTTGAATAAAGGCTTAAGTTTCATAGTACAATGCGAAATTAATATTTATATCTTGCTCCTTATTTTTTTCTGGCCTTAAAAGCAGTTTAAAGTGATCTTCGGACGGCTCAAAAAAGATATCGCATTAATTTTAGGCGATAAGAATTAATAGCTTTCATATTAGTAAGGACTTAATTTAGTAAATACTTTATTCCCTATAAAAGGGGCGCGACCCCGACCACTTTTTCAATAGATCATACTTTCCCAGTCCAATGTACCTATATACCAACTCTAATTGTTTTACATTCAAGAAAAAAGAACAGAACAGACTTTTTTTGACTAAAAGGGGCGTCTCATTACGCACTTTTTTCCCCGTCACATTAATATGTACACCAAATTCGACCCCTGTAACTTAAAAAGAAGCAGAGACAGACAAACATAATTTTTTAATTATCTATATATATATATATGTAGTTAAGAAGTACAGTTTACTTTTGACGTGATTTACAGCGATTGCGCCTACGTAACAATAGGAAATTTGATACTACAAAAAATTTTAAAACAAAAACGCTATTTTCAACATTCCGACTATAAGATCCTCGTATTATTTACAATTATTATCCGATCTTAATGAAATTTGGCAAATCGGTAGATCATGTGCTAATACATATCAACTAAATGCGTTAAGATTTTTGGGAGATATACAAATTTTATCGTTTTTTTTGGGCGGGACATAATTCTAAAAAAAAATTTATGTGACGCCCCACAAGGGGAGTCTACATACCAAATTTGGTAACTATAGCTCTTATATTCTTCGAGATCTAGGTGTTCATACGGACGGACAGACGGACATGGCTAGGTCGACTCAGCTGTTTATATTTATATATACTTTATAAGGTCAGAGACAGTTCCTTTTGCCTGTTACATACATTTATTCTACTAGAGTACGAGTTGAAAAGCGGTTTCAATACCTTTGATTTAAAAGATTTTCGTGAAACTATAATGTAGTATAACCCGAAAATACTCTTAAACGGCGAATTGCAGATTACTAAAATATGAGTAATTAACGATCAGAGAGACACAATGGCACAATGGTGAGGGCGATTCTTTGAGTCAGAAAAACGCACCCAGTTTTCAAAAATGAGGTAAATGTCAGAAAACATTTCCCTTCATTCCTGAAAGACGAGCACTTGCCAGACGAAGAAGTAATGTTTAGCCACGCCCCTCCCGACCCAGCAAACGCTTATATATTCCACACATTTAAAGGCAAATTTTAACGGCTTGTATATGTATACCGATTTGGTAAGTTTTGTTAAAGATTGGATAATAATTAAACACAAAATCGTAAAAAAAAACACATTTTGTATGAGAACACCCCATCCAAAAAAAAGCTTTAAGCATAAATTGTTTTCATACTTTTAAGTGTAGTGAATATTGAATAAACGCTGAGTACGAATATATTATAGTCGGAATATCGAGTACAGCGTTCGATTTTTGCGTTCGTGTATAAATTTGTAAGTTGTACACGAGTTTTCTTTTATTTTAATTTCGGTTTCGGTTTTAACGCAATAAAATTGAATAAAATTGCATTAAATTAGTTCTTTTATTGTGCAAATAAAGCCTTAAGCTAAGCCATAAATATAAGCATACATTGCCATCAACTGCCTATTTTCTTTTATGCTTATTGCATGTGCCGTGTGTTTGTTGTTGTTTGTGTTTGCTGTCTGCTTGAGAGCTTCTGCTATTTTTAGACTTTTAATTTTTATAGATATTTGGTTAAAGCCCGATATCTTAGACTCTGCAATCTTTCCTAATAATTATACTACCTATAGATTTGATCGTCCCTCCCGCCAGGGTAGTGGCGTACTGATAGCTGTTGATTCCTGCCTTCGTTCGGAACCAACGTAATGTCTCTTAAATGTTATTTTATCTTTATCACTGCCTCTTAAATTCGTCCACGTTCTGTTTTCTTGGATCATCTTAATGCTATGTAATCTTAGCAATTCAATTCCTGTCACGTGGTCCAGTGTGATCGACTCAGCCAGTTTGATACCTTCAAAGCAACACGAGTTTGTTGACGGCATACTTGAATTGTCCTTATCCCAAGTTAATTTTTTAACAAACTCATTGAATCGCCAACTTGATTTGATATTTGCTTCTGACCCTTCCATTTCAGTGGTCTCTAGAGTCAGCCCGCTTTTGCTTCCTGAAGACCCGTTTCACCCATCATTACACCGACATCATTCAACTTGTCAGCTAGAACAAATTCATTAGAAAGGCTGATTTCGCTGGCCTTAACAATACCAGTGAATCAGACTGGTCATACTTGTACAATTGTACAGATATGGACAGTGCGGTTGACTTCTTTTACAAAATTCTTTATTCAATTTTTAAGGATTTGGTCCCCTCAGTATTTCTGTAAGGCTTAATAAGCCACCTTGGTTTACTCTACAGCTGTCTAAATTGCAAAATATCAAACTCTTTAGGAGGTTCAAGATCTCCGGACTATTTGCGTAATATTGCTGCACTTTGAGGATTCACTGTCATTGATTCTAAGTGCTAAAAAGCACAATTTGATAACTTAAACATACCTTATATACCCTTATAGCTTACACAGGTCTAATAACATCCCACCTCCGATAGTTACTGAAAGGTTATTGCTTAATGAACTTAAGTCTATTAAGCCTTTATCCTGGTCCTAATGGCGTTCCGGGGTGTATTCTCAGATTCTGCGCTGATGCGCTTTGTAAACCGATTTGGAAGCTTCGTTGGTTATACAAGGGTTTAAGAATAAAATGCAAGCAAAGCATTTGACTCGGTAAATCACTGTTTACGTATTCATAAGATGGATCTCCTTGGCTTCCGATCCTATCTTCTTAAGTGGATTTCCGACTATCTTAATTTCAGAACTCAGAAAGTTATATTTTAAAACTCTTTCTCTAAGCCCCTTACGGTTACCGCCTCAGACATCGTACGTACGTAATGCCTTTGATCGGATCAACACTTTTGATGACTTGAGTGTTCTTTTAGACCATAAATTTAAATTTGATTTAAAAATTTTAATTACCGTCAATAAGGCTGTGGGTGTTCTAAGTTATATTAAGCGATGGTCGAAGGAATTCGATGATCCTTATATAATCAAATTACTGTATAGTTCTTTGATCCGACCTATTTTGAAATACGTATCGTGTGTTTGGTGTCCACAATAAAGGAATCACCAGGACCGCATTGAGTCTGTTCAAAATTAATTTTTACTGCTTACTCTAAGTGGTTTGAATTGGGACCCCTCATATTTAAGTAAGCTTCTGCTAATAAAACTTCCATCTCTTGAAACCGTAGAATTATGCTTAAAGTCATCTTTATTCATAAGCTGATTAGTGGTGAAATTGACCCGCCGTCTTTAATTAGCCAAATTAGTTTTTGTGTTCCTCCAGCATGAACCTTTTCGTGTCCTTTGTTGTAAATACAATAATCTCTTTAACTTCATTTCTATTAATAACTCGCTTAACTCAAACAAAACTTCTAAACTAACGCTAGATGCTAGTAGATAAGGTATATTGTTTATGGCTTGTGGTTTGTCCTTTCATTGAAAGTGAGAGGGCGGGTCCGCGTTCTCTTTCCGTCTTCATGATTCGTGTCGCTCGTTATGCGGCTGCGCCCCTCGGTCGGCTATGCAGGAGGCTTCGCGCGTAACAATCCCCGTCGCTTGGTATCATGGGTCCACTTGAACGTACAGCGCATTTTACGTCAACGCCCCGATAAAAAAAAATAGGTAAATCAAAGAGGACCCCATACGTACACTGGTCTGATCTTATCAAGATCGGAAAGCTATACCGTATAGCTCCCAAAAACCCGATTATTCCGGAATGACAATTAGTAGCATAACTTTTTTTGTTTTTCATCCAAATCGAAGCAATTTCGGTTTGTATCCATTTGAGCACTCCCCACGTCCATTTGAGGAGACCCTCGTCGGCTGGCCGTTTCTGATTAAGATTGGACAACTATATCATAGCATATAGCTACCATATAATCGATTATTCCGGAAAATAAAGAAATTATTATAGTTAGATCACAGGACACGAAGAGGTTCATAAAAGAGAAAGTTTGTTACATGCCTGAAGATAGAGCAGTCATAAATAAACACACAGCACAAGCGCTAATACGATAACAAAAAATAAAAAAATATGCAAAATAATTGGTTATGCTACGCCTATGGCTTAGCTTAAGGTTGTATTATAATTAAATGCATTTCAGAAACCGAAACCGAAATTAAGCATAATAAAAAACTCAGACACAACTTAAAAATTTGATAAGCGATCGCAAAAATTAACACAATACGGGAAAATTAGAAAAAACGGCTTTCTTGAGTCAGAGAGCGAGTATTATCCATATATAAACCGAGATTTGACTATATCGTCGGTGTCACAGAAATCTCTTCTACTCGAATGTAAGCCGAATTCCAAATATCGGTGTCACGGAAATCTCTTTCAGTTGGATTGAAATCTCCAATATTTTTCTAAGAGATTTGTTTAAATACACCACTGAAGACAACTTTTTAGCTAAAAACTCTTCTACTATTGAAAACAATATTGTTTTTCTGATTAATTTGCATCATTTGTTTATATCAAAAATGTATTAATTTTGCATTTTACGAATTCTCTAGTAAAACAATTGGTCTCAGCATGCCGTGATGACTGTTACACGAATCCAACCGAACAGTTTACCTGGCAGCTTCAAAATGAGTTCGAAGTAAATCGAAGATTTCGGTTTGTCAAAATGTCTACTTTTAGTTTCAAATTGAACTACAAATATATCAATAACATGGTCATGTTTTAAATATCATTTAAATGCATTGTCATCATGTTTTTATCACAAGCAATTAAGTTCAGTGGGAAAGTGTGTGAATGACATATATAAGAAGAAAAATGTTTACTTATTGTGGAGATCCAACAGAAAAGAAACGAGTGAGCGGCGTATGTTTGTCTACTTGATAGTTACATCGTTCATTCCGGAACAATCGGTTATATGGCAGCTATATGATACAGTTGTCCAATCTTGATCTGATCACGCTAGTGGAAGTGGGGTTTATTAAAATGAATACAAACCGAGTTTGGTTTGATTTGAATGAAAAAGAGAAAAGCTATGCACCTATGTTTATTTCGGAACAATCGGTTATATGATAGCTATATGATATACTTGTCTGATATTGATCAGATCAGGTCAGTGGACGTGGGGTTTATTCAAATAGATACAAACCGAATTTGGTTTGAGTTGGATGAAAGAGAAAAGTTATGTGCCTAAGTGTTTATTCCGGAACAATTGGTTATGTGGTAGCTATATGATATAGTTGTCTGATCTTAATCAGATAAGGCCAGGGCGCGTTTATGAAAAACAGATAAGTTATTGGCTTATGTATAAAGATAATATTAAGCGCTCACTCGCTCGCTTACTCTTCAGGTGAGGTGCTTTGATTTTTCGCTTACCATAATTTGTATACATATATTCTTGATCAGCAAGACAAGGGCAATCAGTGGCATCATGTTTTAGAAAGAGCACCACTTTAGCAGCACCACTTCTATCTTTAAACTTAATGAAGCTATTTGCAAGCAGAAGAATGTCAGAAATATCACTTTCGAACTCTCCTTGACCACACTAAAGCTTTTGACACCGTAAACCATGATATTCTATGCGCAAAGCTAAGACAGTTATCCAACTTTTCAAATACTGTTTTAATATTGATGAAACCATATTTAAATTTAAGCAGAATGCATCGACTCTCCAAAGGATCGCGCGTGGTGTGCCACTAGGTCCCTTGCTTTTTTCTGTTTACGTTAAAGACGTTCCTTGTGTACTACCTAACTGTGAAGTCCATTTGTATGCTTATGCTGTCCAAAAATGTTGAAGGAATATGTTGGTGTCAGTAACTTTGAGGTTGCTGAAATCGCACAATGGGCACAGAATAATGGATTAGTTATAAATACAAAAAAAAAAGCTCTAAGTACAAGACACTGACTACATATAGATTTCACTAGTATGTAGATACAGCCAATTATTTAGGAATCTGCTTGAATAACAAATTAATATTACGTGTTTCATTGTTCAAAATTATAAAAAAAAAGAAGCAAATAAGAACACTATATTCGATATACCGACTATGGCTATGATATATGACTATGGCTTAATTCGGATAAAAAAACAACTCATTTTGGCTACATGATATAGTGATCCGATCCAGATTAACTTTAGTCAGCCGACGTGGAGTCTTATATAACTGGCATGTGCACAGTTTATTCAATTCGGCTAAAAAACAAACAATTTGTTGTACTAATAGTTCATTCCGAAAATTAATATGTACCGATTGAAAAATTACTATATATGGCTATATCGACTCAGGTGGTAATGCTGATCAAGAATATATATACTTTATGGGATCGGATATGCTTTTACTATGCGTCACAAATATCGGAACTCTATAGTCGAAATTCCGACTATAAGATACTCGTATTCATTACTTACTTTATATTTGACACACCGCGAACTTTTTGAACATTTTTTTTTAGTTTGGGGTGCTTTCATACAAAATGTGTTTCTATTTTCTACGATTTTGTCTTCAATTATTATCTGATCGTAATCAAGTTTGGCAAGTCGGTAAATAACACTAGGCAATACTTACATTGTATAGGGTATTTCGAAAATCGATAACGCTACATTTGTACGGCTTTAAATGAAAAATGAAGTAAGAACGCTATAGTCGATATTCGGACTATAAGATACTCGTACTCAGCATCTATTTAATATCCGACAAACTCTAAAGTGGGAAACAGTTTTCGATTTTTTTTTTTTTTTGGGTCCTGGGGTGTTCTAATACAAAATGTTTTTATACGTTCTTGTCTACAATTATTATCCGATCTATCTTAATGGATTATGACAAACCGGTAGATAATGTGCTTTTATATATATACACAGAGCTTCAAATGATTGTGTCAATAATTGTGGGAGATATAAGGCTTTAATTCCAAATTTGGTGACTCTTATGTTCTCTGAGGTCTAGGTGTTCGTACAGACGGACAGACCTGATACAGGCAAATATTGGCCTGAAGTGGACATGCTGGAGCTGTAGAACTGTTGTTATGGACATGAGGAGCTCTCCAAGCTAAATTTCATGAAGAGGCAATGAACACTACCCAAAGTGATGGGTAACTTGTCGGATTACTCTAATGCAAACCAGAAACTCCTAACTAATAATGAATCCAACAGCCTGATCTCATCAAGATCGAACAATTATATCATATAGCTCCCATATAACCGATTGTTCCGGAATGAACACTTAGGAGAATAACATTTCTGTTTTTCATCCAAATTAAAACAAATTCGTCTCGTATCCTTTGTATCCACTCCATCCAGATTTGATCTGATCGGTTATAATGTAAATGGTATATATACACCAATATCATTCGGCGTCGCGTGATTAAGGGTCCGACAGATGTGGGATCTAACCATATCTTCGGTTCATTTACAGTTAGTACCGTATAGCTTTCCTCTCTTGTTTAAATTGTGGTTGCCTCCTACCCTTTTTGAACAAGTTCTTCACTTCAATCCTCAAACTGGCCTCCGCACTCAGTAGTGCATCAATTTATTCCTGAAAGAAAACGTTCTTCTCAGAATAAGGTAAATGACTTGCCCCTACTAAGATGCATCAGTCATCATATTAGAAAATTTAATTGACTCACTAACAATTTCCTTTCAAAATGTTCAAAGTCTTCTAGGGCATATTAAGCTGAGTAGACTAACCATTAGTTGCATTAATATCGTTAAATGAATGTTAACACACAACAGTTATGTACGATAGACTAAGATATCTGGAAATATTATTAGTAATGACAGTAAAAACGCTAGAAATAATAATTTTATAAAATTTTGTTACATACATAATTATTACATACTGTCAAAAGTAAAACAATCATAAGTTCAGCGGAACGTGCTTTGCCAGAAATTGATTGCGGGGAAAGAGTGCATTTCTTATATAGATGATCACAACTGGCAAAGAAGTGAACCAAAGAAAATTGCGGAAAATCTTTTTAGGATCGACTTCTTGGCGATCGGATTATAAGAGGATTAATTAACAAGCACCTGCAAGTCAAGCCGTTTGGTGCTCAGGAACAAATCACTGGTGGGTCTAATAAACGAATGCAGAGTATTTGAAAATTTGAATACAGTCTTGCTGCATTGATCACCGGAAAGAATGTAATCACGGGATCATATGCCATACATGTGGCAAAGTTGCGAAGTTTGGCGAAGTATTGTAAGAAGGGACAAACCATCACCCCAAAAGAAGGGTGACAACAAAAAAATCTCGACAGGGTGGAACATATAAAAGCAGTTTAAAAGAAAACAGGCACCAAAGGAATAGTGATGATTTTCTCAGAATAAGTGAGTGTGGGTCAAGCAAGAAAAACTGGATGAAGATTTATGAAATACAAAATCAAAATGTATCATTTAAGGTTGACACAGCGGCCATTGTCAACTGTATCCCGCTTAAGTTAACTAAGTGTTTTGAAACAAAAGCATTAAGAGGTAAGCATTTGATAAGGTAGAGCTAGAATGTGTTTGTTAAAAAAACGGCAAGGGTAGAAAAGCGTCATTTTTAGTAGTGGGTAAACCATCGTGAAAAAACCAAATGGGTAACTCAAACAGTGCCTAGATCCAAGGCCTTTAAACAAGTCTATCAAACATGAGCATTGATAACTTTACAAGTCAAATGCGAAATAAAAAATTGTTTATTGTATTAGATTTATCCAGAGGATTCTGACAGATGGAGTTATGTGAGAAATCTCAGATCTTACGACATTTATGACTCCCTTTGGCCGTTTTAAATTCAATCACGTGCCATTTGGCATAAATAGTGCCCCTGAAATGTTTCAGCGTAACATGATAAAAAATTTTGGTGATATACCAATTGTAATAGTATATTTTGATGACATGGGTATTATGGTCGAGACAGAAGACATGATGACATTTTCTTGTCAGTACTAAAGCGCGCACAAGAAACTCATGTAAGATTTAATCCGGATAAGGGTCAATTTAAACGAATATATATTGAATTCATGGGTCATATTCTGTCTGACAGAATCCTTGGTGTCTTTAAATATCTTGCAACGTTCATTCCAAATCTCTCTAAGAGATCAACTATCATGAGGCAAGAAACGAGAAACGCTGTATCTTTCGAGTGGAATGAAGAACACCAAAAGGAACTTAAGGATTTACTTGCGTTGATTGTAAATGATCCAGTATTAGTGGTTTATCACAAGTTGAAGCCAATTATAATTCAAGCGGATGCCTCGAAAGATGGGTTAGGATACGCATTGATTCAAAATGGGAATCCTATAGCTTTCGCATCTCGTACATTAACAAAAAGCTAGCAAAAATGGTGTCAAATTGAGAAAGAACTGCTAGCAATAGTGTTTGCCTGTCAAAGATTCCACTGTTACACTGAAAACGATCACAAGCCACTTGAAAAGAGATATTGATCATGTAACTATTCGGCTACAACGCATGCGTATGTCATTACTAAGATTTAATGACAACCTGAAAATGTAATTGGTAAAAACAACAATGCAGAAGAGAATGTTGAAAGAAATATTAATAATTCATTCGATGATTCCTATTCTTCTGAAAGCGAAACTAATAGAATCCCCAAAATGCTCTCAAAATATAAATGAAAGAACTACTCGGTATGGCCGGGTTATTAAACAACCCAAAAGATCTGGGTGGGATTAAATTAAGTAAACTGCAGAAAAGTGAAAATTAACTTTGCTAAATTTATCAGAAAGTGAAAATTAACTTTGCTAAATTTATCCTAATGTAATGATCCTTAAATCATGCTATTATTTAACTATCAATGTAATACTATATTTAACCCTGCTATTATTATTATTTTAATTTTGGAATCGTCAAATGCAATTGTAATACCATATTCAACTTAACAAAAACAAGTAATAATATCGTTAAATGAATTTATGTACGCAATAGATTTTTTACGTTATAGTAAGTCTGAATCTGTGGCCACCAGAGTGCTGTGCGTTGAGCCATAGCAATAAAAAGAAGCCCCATTGGGACGGAGTTTCAGACACTGCATTAATTCAATGTATTAATTTTAATATGTTCTCTTTTACTGCATTAATTCAATGTATTAATTTTAATATGTTCTCTTTTACTTATTACTTTAGTTTTTAGCATACATTTGCAAATCATTGTTGATAATTATATAAAAAAATCAATATATATTTTCTATGAATATCTCTAAGTAGAATTAATGATTTAAAAAGAATGTGAAAAATTAGTTTTCCAAGCCAATTTCATGGTTATTATCGTATCGTAAAACAAAATTAATTTATAATGTAAGTTATACAATTGAAAGAGTATTATATGCTTCATTAATGTTAAATAAAATAAGGTAAAGTTGTTCAAAATTATTAAAAAAAAAAAAACAAGTCCTTAAAGAAAGGAGGGAAAGAGAAAGAATTCAAAGATAAATCAAAAAGCTTCAAAATCGGCTTACAAAGCGTATCAGTGCAGAATCTGAGAATACACCCCGGAACGCCATCTGGATCAGGAAAAAAGGTAAGCTTCATATACTAAAGTTCATTAAGCAATAAGCTTTCAGTAACTATGGGAGGTGGGATGTTATTAGACCTGTGTAAGCTATAAGGGTATATCTGATCAGACCGATACTTAAGAGAGGGAACAATCGATTATATGGTAGATATATTATATAGTTCTCCGATCTTGATCAGAACGCGCCAGCAGACGTAGGGTCTCCTCAAATGGATGCAAACGGAATTTGGTATGATTTGGAAGAAAAACAGAAAGGTTATGCTACTAAGTGTTCATGACGGAACAATCTGTTATATGGTAGCTATATGATATAGTTTCCGATCTGTATGAAACTCGATCAAAACACAAAAGGAGCATCCGGTGAAAATTTCAGCTCTATAGCTTTGAAGACTTCTGAGATCTTTGTGTTGACACATACGGACGGACAGACTGACGAACGGACGGATGGGCGGGCGAACGGACGAATAGGCGGACATGGTGATATCGATTCCCCTTGTTACGCTGATTCCTTCTGTGCGTTGCAAAACAAACTGACAAAATTTATATACCATTTTGTGAATGGTATAAAAATCATAATTAAATACTTAGGTAATTATAATTTTTCAAAAAAGAAGGGCGGATATCCATTGGGGATAACCATTAAGATATAGTAATATTTTGTGTAACATACTTTCCACCATATCAGCTCATCAGCAAGTGCGTGCACCTAATTATCCCTTGCCTGTTAATATTATAATATCTATTTGCTAAGATTTTGAATTGTTATTAAATGTGAAAGAAGATAAATCGAAATAAGAAGACTTTTTATGTATTCGCTTAAAAAGTAGAAATCAAATGTGATGATTTGATTGGTAGAAAAACAGAAAAAATATGCCACCAATTGTTCACTCATAAACAATCAGTTATATAGTTCATATACGATATAGTTGTCCGATGTTGATCAGATCAGGCTAGTGGGCGTGGGAAGCCCTCAAATGGATACATACCGAATTTGGTTTCATTTGGAAGAAAAACAGAAAAGTTATGCTCGAAGTGTTCATCTTGGAACAATCGATTATATTAGCTACCATATAATATACCATATGATATAGTTGTCCGATCTTGATCAGATCAGGCCAACGGGGGGCCTCCTCAAGTAAATACAAACCGAGCGTACAGACAAAGGAAGCATCTGGTGAAAATTTCAGCTCTGTAGCTTTTAAGACTTCTGAGATCTTTGTGTTGAAACATACGGACGGACGAACGGACGGATATTCGGACATGGTTATATCGATTCCCCTTGTTATGCTGATTCTTTCTGTGCACTGCGACATCCTGACAAAGTTAAAAAACCTTTTTGTGAATTATATAACAATTATAATTTAACACTCTCTTGGATTTTATAATTTTTTCAAAAAAAAAGAACGGATGATACAAAATGATTTATTAAGTTTTTGTCTAGAATTACTATTACTACCAATTATAATGTGCTTGTCTACAATTATTATCTGGTTTTAATCCATTTGGCAAATCGGTAGATTATGTTTTAATACATATACAAACCGAGTTTTAACTAAATGCTCTAAAATTTGTGAGAGATATGAGGTTCTTATCGATTTGCGGGGGCGGGAGGGAGAGTGCCAAATTTTTGGAACACTCTACACTCTACCTAATTTTGTGACCCTAGCTGCTATAGTCTCGGATATATAGTTGTTTTTCGGGATAACGTTTTTATCGATTTGCGGGGGTGGGAGGGGGCGCTGCCAAATTTTAAAACAAACTTAATCTGACTGCGTGACTCTAGCTCTTATAGGTGTTCATACGGACGGACGGACACGGCTAAATCGACTCGGCTGTTAATGCTGATCAAGAATATATATATTTTAAGGGGGCTGCCTGTTACATACATTTGCACGAATACAATATACTCGTTTAATCTGCTACAGTACGAATACGTACGTAAATACATAAAATAAATATTGGTTCTCAAACAGTGAATTAAAAAAAAAAGATAAATCAAAATAAATTGACTTTTTTATAATTCTATATAAATTACCTGTGAAGCTACGGGTAACTCAGAGCAGCAAATTTTTTTTATTGTTGAGTATCTGTCATCTCTACTGTTTGGACATATACAAACTACGATTTGGGTTTTTGAGACTATGTGTTGACGTAAGGCCTCTACATATGTATCCATGCGGTCTGTATCTAATGATATTATTTTCGGCTTTGAAACATTCATTCCAAGCGCTTTACAGCATCTTTCCATGTTATGCAATAATGCTTTAGCTGCTCGCTGGTCATTTTTAAAATGTAATAATAACCAATTATTTAAAGGGATAACTTTCATCATTTCATTAAGTACAGCCTCTCGAGAGAATTCCGCTTTTTGTCCTGCTGAAACAGATTTCTTTGCGAAATAAATCTGCTCAAAGTGCATTTGGCGACCAATTAAGTTATTTGAGTTTTTAAGTAAGGATAATCCCCATTTTGCGAGAATTTCTCTTGCCTCAGTATTATTATTAACATTATTAAAAAACTTATCAAGAGCAATCATACGCTGATTTGGCGATACTCTTGTAGAAGTTGCTATTTCCCGCATTAGTTTATTATCAGATCGAATATTAGCATGGAGTCCGGTAAGATAACAAAGCTCAGGTACTAGGCAATATCTGATGTCATTGAAATGCATCTCATCGTTTCTCCTAGATTTTTTTAAGCTTACAAGTAAAGGTTGTTTAATATCTTTAATATGTAAATTATGGTGATTTTTGTAATAATCAATATATCTTGTAGGTCCAGATGTTGTATTAAATGTTGAAAGTGGACTTTGATTAAAGCAAATGTCATCAATTCTATATGTGCGATTATTATATCTTGTTAAGACTGTAGTTCCAATTAGTGATTTCTTCACGCTTTCTTGATAATTGTCTTTATTGTGTTGGTATATTTCAATTAGCATATCTAAAACAGTCTTCTGACAAAGGATGCGATGGGATACATCACAGCAAAGCATCAAACCTCCATCAAATTCATCAACAGCTGTAACATATCCTGGCCAAACTTCCAATTTTGCCAACGGTATTACTTTGGGGCATGAAGGGTCAAACTGCTTTCGATAAAATCTCACATAGTTTAAAGTTTTCATGACGCGATCAAACAAAATATTATATAATTGCAGGCAATTTTTAAGTGGCTCTTTTTTTTTAAATGAAATTCGTATTTCAATTTCGGTATGATCTACTGTTTTGGAAACAAATGTAGTTAATTCGTTTTTCAATAAAATCGGCAGGTACAAAATAGCACCATCGAATGTTTTAGTACCTCCAAATTTATCTTTATGCTCATTTAAGTACTTCATTCTTAAGGGCATTGAATCTACAGGAGGATGAAAACGCACTTCATAAAGGTAAACTCCCTTTTTTGAATCAGAATTCAATCCTATATAGTTACATGACAAATTCACAGGATCACCTGTAAAAGAGAACAATATTCAATTATATAACATTTAAGAACGATATAGTCAAAATTATTACTGTTATAATAGGGCGTCGGCTGGAGAACAGCTGCTTTCGATTCAAGTAAAAACTGCAGAATGCTATCTCTCGGTTTGTATATGCATAAGCAATCAATCAACCAATTTGCCGAATTTTGTATGGATCGGATAAAAATTGTAGACGAAATCGTAAAAAAAACACTTTGTATGGAAGCACCACACCCCACAAAAAAAAAAAAACAAGTCAGAACGCTATAGTCGATACTCCGACTATAAGATACTCGTAACTCAGCATTTATTCATTATTCGACACACTCAATGTTGTTATGCGTAAACATTTATCGAAGATATAAAGTTTTGTGGTTTGCGGGTGCGCAAGGGAGCGGGGCAAAATTAAAAAACAAACTTGATCTGACGCCCCACAAGGGGAGTCTACATACCGACTTAGGTCTCTCTATCTCTTACAGTCTCCGAGATCTTGGTGTTCATACGGACAGACAGACGAACAGACGAACGGACAGACGGACATGATTTGACGAGTTTCATTAAGATCAGATAACAATTGTAGACAAAATCTTAAAAAACAAAACATTTTGTGCACCCCACCCAACTCAAAAAAAAAAAAAACAGATTCATACTTTTTGAGTGTGTCGAATATTGAATAAATGCTGAGTACGAATATATCGACTACAGCGTTCTTACTTGTTCAAATCTAGTTTGGAAAAATGTTTATTTGATAACCTTTCTATTAACGGAATTTAGTAATCGTCTTTGTGGAACCCCTTGTTTAGGCTACGTTAGTCAACTCACATTCTGAGTTCACCTGTCTTTTTCTTTGCAAGAATATTCGGAGATCAAATCTGGCTTACGATTGATCCACACCGAGGCAGAGACCATCCGCAGAGGCAGACTCGGAGGCAGACTCGGAGGCAGACCACCACCCAGCAACAAATTGGAAGCTACCCTTCCCCGTTCCACCGAGCTCCATCCAGCTGAGATCGGGGTACTCTAGGTTTCTTAACAGTTACCTAATCAGAGTTAACCCCGGTGTTGCGGACCTTCGCCCCCATTACCTTAGAGACCCCACACCACGGTGCATCTCTTCAAGTATTCTCTCCATCCCACCGAGGTTGCCACCTTCCTCGACTTGGATACGCTGGTGAAGACATCCTCTTTAATTTTCACTTTGTGGTGTTATTTCTATTTACGTGGGATACACGTTCGTGCAGCCACCCAATTCGTTAGAAAAACAACTACATCATAAAGCTCCTATGTCACCGATTGTTCTGGAATGAACAGTTAGGAGCATAACTTTCTGTTAATCATACAAATAAACCAAAATCGATTTGTATCCATTTGAGAAGGCCCTCCTCCACTGACAGATCTAGTCAAGATCAGATAACTATATAGCTGCCATATAACCACTAGATTCGGAATCAACAGTAGGAGCATAACTTTTCTGTTTCTGATACAAATAAACCAAAATCGGTTTATATCCATTTGAGAAGGCCGCACGTTTGCTGACCAGATCTGGTGAAAATCAGGAAACTGTATCATTATAACTCCTACATAACCGATTGTGGTTTTTACCAAATCGAATAAATTTGCATGGTATCTGTTTGAGGAGCTCCCACACCCGCTGACTATATCTGATTCAGTTTGGAGCAGCTGGCGTAGAAGCGGGTATGTAAGCTTCAGTACGCCGAAGCTAGCCTTCTTTTCTTTTCTTAATTTTTTTTTATCCGAATTGCTCCAAGTTTGTCATCTGCCAGTCTTAGAAGCTTCCATGTGTGCTGGCCGAATTTTAACCGGACCTACTCTTTCTGGTACATATAGGATCCCTTATGAGAAAAAAAATACTTTAAATACTTTTCTATGGTTTTTTAAAATCTGGTATTTTTAAGCTTTTTGCAAAAGTGTGTGCTTTCATTTTTACGGCGTTTGAAAACTAATGTATATGTATATATCTATTATTAATCTATGCACACTTTTACATATAAATCATTAGTTTCGCAGCTATGTATTTTTTAGAGTGTATGCATTTGCGTAGCTGCATTAATTCTGCGTCGTTTGAGGTGTAAATCATTCAAGTCTATGAAGAAACAGCTTAGCCATATGCTTATTTCTGCTGTAAGCTGCTCATATGTAAAAATCGGACCAATATATCATAATGCCTCTGGTGTTGGCGCTGGCGTCTAAGGCTCAAACCTTTGACGTCAGGAGATCAACAGCAGTCGCTGGTTCGATCCCCGCGCTTGGGCTGGGTGTTCCGTGTTGTATATATATATGTTTGTGTTGTGTTTGTTTGTGCTCGTCCTCGTCCCTGTCAATTGTGTGTACCCCTCATCCCTTCACCAACTCACCCCCTCACCTACTTTCACCCCTCCTCAACAACTCGACACAAGTTAATGTACTGTAATTGCCAATGTAAAAACGCCATACAATATACTGATTGTCCACATAACAGGACAGATTGTATATAAAGATAATGATATACAATTTTTTTACTATATCATAACCTCTCATATAACTACGAGCTTTACAATGAAACTGTTAATACACAAAAGTTTGTTTTTTACCGAATCGCGCGAAATTTGTTATCTGTCAGTTTTAGATAACTATATCAACTTTTAAGTCGACTACTTGCTCTCAGAAGCCGACACTCCGGGTGAATTACGATTGTTACAAGTAGAGCTAGTAAATGTTTGGCAAGCATACGGATTTACCCTGACCAAACTGTTGTCGAATTGTAAGCATCTTAAAGCTCAGCACGATGATGCTATTATCATCGGCAATCAGGAAAAAACTAAAAGGCTAGGTCTCATTTCGAATCCAAGTGGTGACATTTTAAAATAGAAGGATTACCCACAAAACGTTCCATCGTGTAGTTTATAGATCGCCTAGTAATCTGTACAAAGATGTGGGATCTGTTGTCTTGCTTCAATGGCCTGAAACCAAAGACACCAGATGTCAAATTAACGGGTTTGTGGACGCCTCAACCAGAGCGTTTTGTTGTTGTTTGTACATTAGGGTACCAACTAGCGGAAATATTTTAGTTTGATTGTTAACGGGAAAATCAAGGGTAGCACTGCTAAACACCCAGTTGATCCCAAGATTGAAGCTATGCGAGACATAACTACTGACCAATTTATCGGACAAAGTTAAACCCTTACTTGTGATTTCGGTGGAACAAATTGTGTTCTGGTCCGATTCAGAAGTGGTTCTACACTGGCTGAAAATGCATCCATCACGCCTTATTACATTCGTCGCTAATCAAGTATCGGATGTGCATGAACTAACTCACGAAGTGCAGTGGCGTCATGTTTGCTCAGCGATGGATTTCGGAAGCTTGTTGTGGTTCACAGCAGAGATCTGCAAGGGTGTCACTTTTGCCACCCCACTCACACCCAATGAAATGAAAGTTGTAGTACTACTTCCCAGCGGATAAGCAAAAATAAGACACACACTTTGTGTGTACAGCCAGTGCCAGCAATATTACCCACTCCCTCATACAAAGCCGGTTTATTTTTTGTGTGCACCCAGGCAGTTTTAGGCAACGGGTGCCGGTGGCACCCATACTCAAAACGAATGTAGGAATAAGAGCAAGGCAAACAAAATGCAAGGCGTAATAAATAGAAGTAGACAAAACACATATGCATCACCCGGGTGTTCTGTACACACCATGGTGCCTGTGTGTTGATGGCCGTTTTGTTTTTCACTTGATCGCTTATTAGCAGCAGCTGAAAGAGTCTTCTCTTTAGCGGGCAAGATAATTACATAGAAAGAAATATATTAGGACCGAAAACGGAGGACATATTGCTGTTCCCACATTCATATTATAGAAATTTAAAATTATAATTTAATTCAATTAAATGCACTGAAGCAACAAAAAATTATTTTATTTATGGATATTTGTAGTATAATTTGACTCCGTTTAATGCACTGATGCATACATTATTATATTTATATGTTGAGTATTAATAGATTAATGTAATAACATTAATGTTTCATTTAATAAAATGAATAAATAAAATACAAATTCTTAAGTTAAATATTATTTTGATTGTCTTTTCAGTTTGGAGAATGCGGTAAAAACTAAGTAAATTCTTTTGCAGCAGCAGGTACGAAAAAAGTAACATAAGTGAAGGCTTGCACAAAAGAAACCTCAACATACCCAAGACACTCCATACATTTTTTATCTCAATTTGTGTGCCGCTCTCTGGTTCACCGGTCCATTTAGATATGTCGTAAGAAGAAATATGTGTTAGAAAAGCGAAAACCTGCCACAGTTATGATCACGCCCGATGCAGGTCTCTATCCCTTGGTGGAGTTGATTGAGCGTTCATCATCAAATTTGAAATTTCAACGGGTCGTCGCATATTTTGCATTATTTTGCTAATGTCAATTCAGAAGTTGAATCCCTTTTTTGACTCACACGAAGATGGCAACAGGGTGTTGTGGTTCCTAAGAGTGGGTGGCCGTTTGCTAAATGCGCCTTTGCCACAAAAGGCCGAATTTCCGTTACTCATGCCAAAAGACTTTCGATTCATAACCGTGTATCTTCAGTATATGAATCGCACAAATTGTCATGCTGGCGCTCGAGTCCTTGTTGGCATTCTTCGCCAACAAATATAGCTTGTAAACGCTCGCATAGAATGCAATGCTGTAGTTCGCAAATGCATTCATTGTTTTAGATATAAGCCTGTATTAGCATCCCAGATAATTGGAAACTTGCACGCTGATCGACTAGTCGCCAATAAATTAGATTTGTTGGCCGATGTAGACCATTTATTGCGACAATACCACCAATTTTGTGGTTCCTGAGTGCACCCTGGAGGATCTCAAGGAGCATTTCTACATCACCAGGGACTGCATCAACAAGTTTGCCGCTGCCAAGGGCATAACCTTCAAATTCATAACGCCTAGGGCACAGTATTTCGGCGGCCTCTGGGAGGCGGCGGTCAAGTTGGCAACAATTCTACTAATCAAGGCCATGAGCAGCGCTTTGCTCCGTCAAGACGAGGTAAAACCCGTATTGGTCGAGGTGGGGGCCATTCTATATTTACGGCCGATCGTCGCGGACCAGCTCATCTACTCGTAGGGACAACAAGCACCGGCAAGCTGACTTATTTTCAAAGATGGAAGCTAGTTTCCATCATCAAACAACAATTCTGGTCGGGAGACTATCTTCTCAGCCTGCAGCAACGGAACAAGGGGTTCAACAAAGGTTCTGGTAATCGGGAAAGTGGTGATCATCCACGAAGTCAACGCTCCACCCCAGATATGGATGCTGCGAAAGATCGAGGAAACCATCAAATACGCAGATGGTAAAGTGCGTGTCGCAGTTGTCCGAACCACAACTGGAATATTCAAACGTGCCCTTCTTAAATTGGCTTCTCTACCTTTAGATTAAGGGTTTAGTTTGAATTTATATTAACCTAGATTGAGTTTGCTTTGAATTTATATAAACCATTAATGTAAATGGTTGTTCACCGCGGTTGAGGTTGTCATTTCATTAATTATTATTCTTTACAACTAAAACCAAATTTTGCCCGTTGTGCGAGAGTAAAAGAGTAAAAAAGTTATTGCATTTTCTCATTGTCATATGCTTTAGTATATGCAGATAACTGATCTACTCTCTAATGTTATACATATACACATACGTATATATGTAGTAACCGCAGCTGCGACTGCGCTCTGATAAGGCAGTCATAGCTGCTGCCCTGTGAGTTATTAAACATAACGAAAATAACAACTAAAGGCTGAGGTGTGCGTTATTTTCTATGCGTTGGAATCAAAATTCAAAGCCGTAATTGACACAACATTATAAGATGTCAATGTCTCACCACATATAGTATCGCAGTTCGAGATCACGCTGTGTGCATGAGAGTGAGGAAATGAGCCTTAGGGTTAACGAATTCGTTCACAATCAAAACAGCAGAATGCTATTTCTAACCTCTTATACAAAGGCAAAAGCAATATGTAAGTTAACAAGGGTTAACGAAATAAGTCACTCGATGGAGCGAACTCTGCATTATCGTAAAATAAGCAGTTTCGTCTTCCGAGAGATGCCGATCGTACTTTTGCGGGGTAGCGACGGGCGTCGTTGCCGACAGCGGAGAGCTTATCTTTAGGAAATTTTTAGTTTAGTCTTTAGTGGTTCGTCGAAAGGCAGAGACGTCTAATGTTCTGTCCTGACGACATTAATTACTCAATATTCACTTACATCTAATAAATGATTAATATAATAACGCCACAACATATTAAATCATTACTGGCGCCCAACACGATCGGACAACACCCGAGATTAATTAATTAAAATCAATTAGCGCGGAGACAACGCCCGCTAAACGATAAGAAAAAACGAAGAGAAAAAAGCCACACTAACAAAAGAGCGCGGAGACAACGCCGGCTCCAAGATTAAGCAGTTACAATCATAAACTGCGCTCGCGGCAGATCTAAAAATAGATCGCTGCACTCACACCACCAAGCACCCCAAAATCAATTTGCGGGGGAGCGTTCGACTGCACTAAGAAGCTCGTAGCCACCGAGTATAAATAGAAGGCAATTATTTGACCCCAAAATTGTACACCAAAGCGGACGGCTTTGGGCAGCGGCGACGATAGAGAGGAATTAGCACCAACACAACTGGAGAGCAGCTAAAGAAGAACATCGCCAAGGGGGGATATATCAACATAGCCAATAAAAGAAGAACATGTAAGTGAAACTTTTTTTCAAATATCGCCCAAGTGTCATTAAAAAAACAAAAGCAAAAAAGTATAGCATTGAAAAGAAAACAACATTAATATACAAAAAAAACACTCGGGCGTCTATGTTTCAAAGATCTGTATTTTCTTTCTACCTGCCTTATCTGTTGCGATAAGCGTGAGTAGGAAGCATAACACCACGAATGCATTGTTGTCGGCGGGCAAAACCAAAAGAAGTCTGTGTTTGAGGGAACTTGAATTTAACTCTCAAATAGAATAACTGATAACAGCGGCTCGGCGTAGCTGGGACTGACCGACGACAAAAACAAACGCAACGTGGGGGGACGAATAAGAGATAATTCGCATATGCCCATTCATAACAACATCAGCTACTTAGTAAAATTGCTCAACGAACTCAGCTAAGACTCTGAGATTGAAGAGTAGAAGGAATGGATGCAGCACAGATCCAAGCTATCATAGCTGCGGCGGTCAGCTCTGCACTGGCATCGCAAAAAGCTGACTTTGAGGAGCGTTTGCGAGTGGTAACTGACCAGCTGCAGGCTGCTAGAGTTCAGGCCCCAGAGGCCAAGGCCTACGAGCCAATTACCTTAAATCGAGAGATACCTTGCGATGAGACTCTGGATGCGGTAAAAACGCTGCCAGAGTTCCATGGGGCCCATGAGCAATACGTCTCCTGGCGCCAAGCAGCAAAAGCTGCCTATAACCTATACGAGGGATTTGTAGGCAGTTCAAAGCATTACCAAGCGGTCCTCATAATCAGAAATAAGATTAGAGGCTCCGCTGACTCGCTCTTGTCGTCGTTCAACACAGTGCTGAACTTTGAGGCAATCATCAATCGCCTCGATTTCACATATTCTGACAAACGTCCACTGCACTTGCTAGAACAAGAGCTTGCCACTCTCCGGCAAGGTGGCATGTCCATCACACAGTTCTATGAAGAGGTTGAGAAGAAACTCACCCTTCTCACAAACAAAACGATCATGTCACAAGACGCCGCTCAAGCGCAATTTATTAATGAAAAGTATAGGGCCGACGCACTCCGTGTCTTCATTTCAGGTCTAAGAAGAGGCGTCACAGACATACTGTTTGCGGCGCAGCCTAAAGACTTGCCATCAGCTCTGGCAATGGCGCAAGAAATTGAGGCCAACCACGATAGGCATGATTTTGCGGCAAATTACGCAAGGGCATTAGAAAATAAGGGCCAGAACCAAACCAGATACAGACAGGGGGGGCAGAACGAGCCCGACCACTATAGAAGGCAATCAAAAAACCCATTTTACACGAGCAATCAGGACAATCACCAAACAGATGGCCACCGTTGCCAAGATAAGGTGGAGATGATGGATGTTGACCCATCCTCTTCTAAGTTCCGTCAGCCAACTAACTTTCAAAAACGGCAGGGATCCAATTTGGCTATGACAAGCCTTACTAACGGGCACCAACAAGGTGCGTTCAAGAGGCCGGCCGGTTCCCAGAGACTCTCCGACCAGCGCAGACAGAGGGTTAATCACCTCGCTCAGGAGGACCAGTACGAACAACAGTACGAACAGTTAGCATCGGAGACAGCGGCGGAGATCGATGAGGAAAATAATGCGGGATACGACAGTGATACTGTCAATTTTTTGGAAGTGATAATGTTGAAACGGGCAAAGGCCCAACAAGAACAACTTGATAGGAACAACCCAAACAGACAAAATAGGACCTTTGATGTAGGAGAACAGGTCCTAGTGAAAGCCAACAGGAGGTTAGGAAATAAACTAGCTCCCCTCTGTGCTGAGCAAAGGGTAGAAGCAGATCTAGGAACCACCGTTCTTATTAAAGGGAGGGTGGTCCACAAAGACAATTTGAGGTAGGTAGGGAATTATGTTTAGGAAACACATTTTATAGCACTAAGTTAGGATAAATAAGGGAAATTCATAGTTAAGTAAGGGAAACTGTATAACATAGTTAGTAAGTGGCTGTGTCCCTCATTTCTAATAGGATATCAGTTCGATATTTCTGCATCCTAGCAATCATACCGTTGACAGCTTTGACCGACTTAAAACTGACAGATAATCACAAATTCGAGAACACAAACACAGATCAACGCCCTCACCGATACCGTCAACCAGTTATTAAAAGTAAACAGAAAGGAAGAAATCAATACTTCCCACCTTTATAAGATCCTTTTAACCAGAAACAGAATCTTGACGCTCGAATTGCAAAACCTAATGATCGCCACCATTTTGGCTAGAGTAAATATTGTAAGTCCAGCTATCATCGATGATGACTTAGGGGCGATTTTGAAGAAAGGTTCCACAGATATCAGCGTTACCCAACTATTGGGCGCTGCCAATGTGAGGGCACTAGCTAATAAGGAATTCATAATTTTTGTAATCGAAATACCTAGACCTAAGTTCATTTGCAAAAAGATAACTATCTTCCCAGTCGCACACAAAGGAATAGCGATCCGGTTACCCCAGAGCATCTTAGCAGAATGTGGCAACAAAGTCATCGCCGCCTCATTACCCTTCTGTAAGGAGGCACCAGCGAATAGCTGCGCACAAGACCAGGTTGACCAGGCTGCTCACATCAACGGGAAAAGTTACACCAACTCCAAAAATGCGCCGAAGAGGATCCCGGGCGTGGCGACTTCTTCGAAGATTAACGTCACCAGCCACCAAGCTCTGTTAAGCCTGCCGTACCTTCAGAAGTTAATAGAGGAAAATCTGCAACACCTGACCAAAGTCCAGTCACACCTTACGATCGGTTCCATACTGGCTACCGTCGTGTGCGCTGCTCTAGTCGGCGTTTCTTGGTAGTTGCGGATTAGGCAGCAGAAGGGAAACACCATCGCGGTTCAGCAGATGCTGAAGAGCACGGGCTTGACCGAGGACGGTCAAGTTTTGAAGGAGGGAGTAGTTAACAAGGGTTAACGAAATAAGTCACTCGATGGAGCGAACTCTGCATTATCGTAAAATAAGCAGTTTCGTCTTCCGAGAGATGCCGATCGTACTTTTGCGGGGTAGCGACGGGCGTCGTTGCCGACAGCGGAGAGCTTATCTTTAGGAAGTTTAAGTTTAGTCTTTAGTGGTTCGTCGAAAGGCAGAGACGTCTAATGTTCTGTCCTGACGACATTAATTACTCAATATTCACTTACATCTAATAAATGATTAATATAATAACGCCACAACATATTAAATCATTACTTGTATATGTATAGGGTGTTTGAATTTATGTATGCGTTTATGTTTGTATAAGTGAATACATATATGTTTTTGCATATATAAGTGAATGTATATATTGGCGTGCAAAAAATGCGTTTTATAAGGCGCCAGGGACTACATCCCCAGGGACTACATCAACAAGTTTGCCGCTGCCAAGGGCATAACCTTCAAATTCATAACGCCTAGGGCACAGTATTTCGGCGGCCTCTGGGAGGCGGCGGTCAAGTTGGCAACAATTCTACTAATCAAGGCCATGAGCAGCGCTTTGCTCCGTCAAGACGAGGTAAAACCCGTATTGGTCGAGGTGGGGGCCATTCTATATTCACGGCCGATCGTCGCGGACCAGCTCATCTACTCGTAGGGACAACAAGCACCGGCAAGCTGACTTATTTTCAAAGATGGAAGCTAGTTTCCATCGTCAAACAACAATTCTGGTCGGGAGACTATCTTCTCAGCCTGCAGCAACGGAACAAGGGGTTCAACAAAGGTTCTGGTAATCGGGAAAGTGGTGATCATCCACGAAGTCAACGCTCCACCCCAGATATGGATGCTGCGAAAGATCGAGGAAACCATCAAATACGCAGATGGTAAAGTGCGTGTCGCAGTTGTCCGAACCACAACTGGAATATTCAAACGTGCCCTTCTTAAATTGGCTTCTCTACCTTTAGATTAAGGGTTTAGTTTGAATTTATATTAACCTAGATTGAGTTTGCTTTGAATTTATATAAACCATTAATGTAAATGGTTGTTCACCGCGGTTGATGTTGTCATTTCATTTATTATTATTCTTTACAACTAAAACCAAATTTTGCCCGTTGTGCGAGAGTAAAAGAGTAAAAAAGTTATTGCATTTTCTCATTGTCATATGCTTTAGTATATGCAGATAACTGATCTACTCTCTAATGTTATACATATACACATACGTATATATGTAGTAACCGCAGCTGCGACTGCGCTCTGATAAGGCAGTCATAGCTGCTGCCCTGTGAGTTATTAAACATAACGAAAATAACAACTAAAGGCTGAGGTGTGCGTTATTTTCTATGCGTTGGAATCAAAATTCAAAGCCGTAATTGACACAACATTATAAGATGTCAATGTCTCACCACATATAGTATCGCAGTTCGAGATCACGCTGTGTGCATGAGAGTGAGGAAATGAGCCTTAGGGTTAACGAATTCGTTCACAGTCAAAACAGCAGAATGCTATTTCTAACCTCTTATACAAAGGCAAAAGCAATATGTATATGTGTAGCGTGTTTGAATTTATGTATGCGTTTATGTTTATATAACTGAATACATATATGTTTTTGCATATATAAGTGAATGTATATATTGGCGTGCAAAAAATGCGTTTTATAAGGCGCCAGTCCGTTGATTAAATTTGATCAGCTAGCTTTCCTTTTTTATTAAAGTACAGTATCTGCAAGGGTATATAAGCTTGGGGTACCACAAGTTAGGCTTCCTATCTTGTTTTTAACTTCAAATTTTCTCGCCTTACTTTTTAAGCGATCTACCTGAAACTTATTAACAATCTGTAAAACATGAAATTCTTAACAAAAGACAAGCAAGAAGGCTATAGTCGATCTTCCGACTATAAGATGCTCGTACCTTTATTCAATATTCGACACAATCAAAAGTTTAACAATTTTACATACAAAATGTTTTTTTTAACTACAATTACAATATGATCTTAATGAAATTTGGCAAATCAGTAGATTATGTGCCAATACATATATAAGCCGAGTTTCAACTAATTGCGTTAAGATTTGTGGGAGATATTGATTACGGGGGCGGGGCAAAATTATAAAACAAACTTGATATGACGATAGATTCTTCTTATGATCTAAACACCACATTGGGTATCTCTAGCTCTCTGGTCTGCTATTGATGCTGATCAAGAATATATATACTTTATGGGGTCGGAGACGCGAATACACCCGTTTACTCTGCTAGAGTATAAAAGGACAGCAAGACATCGCTGACAGTATCTCAATTTAGCATGCTCACGTCCCAAAATGTTCGTTTTGCAATTCGAAGGATCATTACATACAAACATGTTCTTCATTCGAAGGAACTCTGTGAAATGAAAAAAGTTACCCGCTTAGTATCAAATGTTTGAAAAGAGGGCACGGAAGTTCAACTTGTAAGACCAGGCCTTATAGTTTATTCAAAGCTACATCATGCCCTGTTGCATCGGTATACTACATCGCCTCCAATTGAAGCCAACAGTGAACCTCCATTACCTTCAATCCAATCCGCCTTTTCAGCAACTAGCAGCCTTCGGCGAAAACTCGTCACGCTAGTAGTGTCATCAAGTCATATTAGCAAAGGCACTACAGCCACTACAGCCGAGTGAAAAATCAATATGGGTCATATCAGTGGGCTAGAGCTCTTTGGGATTCAGGATCGCAAGTTTATTTATGACCGAAGATTTAGCAAAGCATTGGCGGCTGAAAAGGAATCGGAAAGATATTCGCCTGTTAAGCATTGGTAATTCGACAGTAAGTCAATTTGTTCAAACTTCGGTCACTTCACATATTAATTCATTCGAAATGATGAGAGTTTTTTGTATTTTAAAAAGAATATCATCTAATAAACCTGCCGTTGGTGTTGGCGCTGGCGTCTAAAGGCTCAAACTTTTGACGTCAGGAGATCAACAGCGGTTGCGGGTTCGATTCCCGCGCTTGGGCTGGGTGTTCCGTGTTGTATATACATATGTATGTGTTGTGATTGTTTGTGCTCGTCCTCGTCCCTGTCAATTGTGTGCACCCCTCAACCCCTCATCCCTTCACCAACTCACCCCCTCACCACCTCACCTCACCTACTTATCACCCCTCCTCAACAACTCGACACAAGTTAATGTACTGTAATTGCTAATGTAAATTCCATACAATATACTGATTGTCCACATAATAGGACAGATTGTATATAAAGATAATGATATAAATTTAAAAAAAAAAAAAAAGTCTAATATACCTAAAAGGCCTATCAAAAAACTTTGAAGTTCGCGATGAAGTTAAGTTAGCCGATCCGCTCTTCCATTTGCCATCCGGTCGCTTAAGTCTTTCATTGCCATTTAAGACAGTATCTAGAAATGTCCTACGAAACAACTAAGACCAGATTTCAGTCACTCGAAAGTAGAAGGCAGTAACTGCAGACATAATTTAAAATGTACCATCAAATAGAACTTAATGGAACCAAGTAACGAGCCATTGAAAACATTTCCGCTAAATACAGTAACATATGGGACAGCTTCAGCACCGTTTTTAGCTATACGTTGCTTGAAACACATTATTGACGAAATTTCTTCATCGCATTCCTTGGCTGCAAATTATAGTCAAACGATGAATTGCGATTGTTACAAGGACCATGTTTTACCATCGACAATCAGGAAAACACTAAAAGGCTAGGTCTCATTTCGAATCCAAGTGGTGACATTTTAAAATAGAAGGACTACCCACAAAACGTTCCATCGTCTAGTTTATAGATCGCCTGTATGACTCGACTCTCTGGGATTTTGATGTCCAATAATTGCTCCAGAAAAATTCTAATTAATTTTCAAACGTTTTCTGTGTGCAACCAGTGCCAGCAATATCACCCACTCCCTCATACAATATCCGTTTTGTTTTTTGTGTGCACCCAGGCAGTTTTAGGCAACGGGTGAAGGAGCCACCCATACTCAAAACGAATGTAGGAATAAACGCAAATGAAACAAAAAGGCAAGGCGAAATAAATAGAAGTAGACAAAACACATATGCATCACCCGGGTGTTTTGTACACACCATGGTTCCTGTGTGTTGATGGCCGTCTTGTTTTTCACTTGATCGCTTATTAGCAGCAGCTGAACGCGTCGGGTATTCTCTTAACCAGGAAAGATAATTACATAGAAAGAAATAGATTAGGGCCGAAAACGGTGGACAAATTACTGTTCCTACATTCATATTATAGAAATTTAAAATTATAATTTAATTCAATTAAATGCACTGAAGCAAAAAAAAATTATTTTATTTATGAATACTTTAAGTATAATTTGACCCCGTTTAATGCACTGATGCAATAACTTATTATATTTATATGTTGAGTATTAATAGATTAATGAATAATGAATAAACAAAATACAAATTCTTAAGGTAAATATTATTTTCATTGTCTTCTCAGTTTGGATCATATTTGAAAGTTCTACGGGTCCTCGCATACAAACGACCTAACATAAGATACCTTTCACGGGAGGTCACTGCAGAGTTAAATTTGGCATTTATAGCAATCGTCCATATACTGCAAACCATATTGTTCGGAGCCGAATGGGGAATTCTCTAATTTTGCTAATGTCAATTCAGAAGTTGAATCCCTTTTTTGACTCACACGAAGATGGCAACAAGGTGTTGTGGTTCCTAAGAGTGGGTGGCCGTTTGCTAAATGCGCCTTTGCCACAAAATGCCGAATTTCCGTTACTCATGCCAAAAGACTTTCGATTCATAACCGTGTATCTTCAGTATCTGAATCGCAAAAATTGTCATGCTGGCGCTCGAGTCCTTGTTAGCATTCTTCGCCAACAAATATAGCTTATAAGCGCTAGCAGAGAATGCAATGCTGCAGTTCACAAATGCATATATTCTTTTAGTACATGATTTTTATTTTAGCAAGCGCGAGGTCAAGTGAGTGAGAAAACGAATATATAGTTAAACAAGTAACAGCAATCGACAGAATTTATTAATTCTTTAGACATTAGGCTTTTTGGCGGTTAGACATTGCATGACAATTTTTTAGCGTATATGACAACTGAACGCTGCAACTTAATAGCTTCTAGGTGTTTGTATACTTCACATCCAATCAATACATTTAGAACTACAGATTAAGATTTACAGATCTAACTTTTAATCACTTGTAATGTGCCTGTCTAGATTTGTTGGCCGACGTATATTAGTGAAGACCATTTATTGCGACAATGCCACCAAATTTTGTGGATACTGCGTGCATCTTGGAGGATCTTAAGAAGCATTCCTACAGCAAGGACTGCATCAATAAGTTTGCCGCGGCCAAGGGCATAACGTTCAAATTCATACCCCCGCAAATGGATACAAACTTTTGATTTTTTGGATGAAACAGAAAATTTATGATCCCAAATGTTCATTCCGAAACAAACACTTGAACGAGGGGTACTATTTATATTTCGGGAATAGCAAACAATAACAATTATTCTTCAATGAAAGTGGCGTTATTGTTTTTGAAAATATTCCCATTGATGATCCTGTGTTCTATTAATAATTCCCTCAACTTAAATAAAACATCTATACTAGCGCATCTAGCTTGTAAAAAAATGTATATCGTTTGAATGAAATGTGAAACTTTATTATGGTATTGTCAGGTTTTAGCTATTGGCATTAGTGTTGGAGGTCCATAAATATAAATAGTACCCCTCGTAAGGGAGCTATATGATGTAGTTGTCTGATCTGGATGAAAATCGAACTCAACCACCGTGCAGACAAAAAAATATATCTGCTATAAATTACAAAACTGTAGCTTTTAGGACTTCTGAGATCTTTGTGTTGAAACAGACGGACGGACAGACGAACATAGTTATATCGACTCCCCCTTGTCATGCTGATCAAGTATATATATATTTTATATAGTCGGAAATGCTTCCTTCTGTGCGTTGCAAATTATATGACAAAATTAATATACTCATATTTTTGGAGAATGGTATAAAAATAAAATTTTGTTACCTTACATAATTGATTCTTATAAATTAACGTACACAATTTAAGGAAAAGAGATTATGAAGAAACTTAATCTAAGATCTTATTGTTGCGTCTAAATTAATGTAGATAAATGTAAATACCTTTGGTTCCTCGTATAATGTTTGGGCAAAATAGGCTGCTCTTTATATCTTTTTGTTTAGACCCAAATGCAGTTTCATATACAACATTGCTTGTTGATATGTCACTAATGTAGTCATCCAACAGATTTGGAAATTCTGGATTAAAGCTTTTAAAATTCTGTAGCAATTGTGCACGTCCAATGGATATGTTAGTATTTTGAAGATTAGCTGAGAGTTCATTTGATATATATTCTCTTGAATATCGCCCATGCTCTCCGCTTGAAACTGAGTGATCAGGGTCTAGTCCACTGTCTTTCGCTTGTTCGCCACTAAAATTCAATGTTGCTGAAGCGTCAGTTTTCTCACGAAATAAATGCAACAGATTCCCACGTCCAGACATGTTCTAAAAAAATAAAAAATAGGATACATATAAGATTGTGTTTTGTCAACTTTACTGACTTAGGTGATCCACACAGAGCTTCCGCCTTAGCTGCTAATTTCGTTGTATATAATATTTCCAAAGGCGTCGAGCAGAAGGCTTTGACAGAGCAAGGTTTATATAAATTCAAAATAAACCTTCAATTTAAAGGTAGAGGTGAAAATTTGTGAATAGCACGTTTGTTTGAATATTGCAGTTGTGGTTTGCACGACAACGACACACACTTCACCATCTGCGCATTTGATGGTTTCCTCGATCTTTCCTAGCATCCATGTTGTCTTCGTGGATGATCACCACTATCCCGATTACCAGAACCTTTGATGTCATTGTCCACTTGTTCCGTTGCTGCAGGCTGGGAAGATAGTCTCCCGACCAGTGTATGCAGAATTTTTGTTTGATGCAGGATACTAGCTTCCATCTTTGCAAATAAGTCAGCTTGCCGGTTCTTGTTGTCCCTACGAGTAGATGAGCTGGTCCGCGACGATCAGCCGTGAATTGAGAATGACCTCCACCTCGTCCAATACGGTTGACGCTGCTCATGGCCTTGATTAGTAGCATTGTTGCCAACTGAACCGCCACCTCCCAGTGACCGCCGAAATGCTGTGGTCGAGGCGGTATGAATTTGAAGATTATGCCTTTGGTAGCTGCAAGCTTGTTGATGCAGTCTCTGGGGATATATAAATGCTCCTTGCGATCCTCCAGGATGACTTGTACAATTGTACAGATATGGACAGTGCGGTGGACTTCTTTTACAAAATTCTTTCCACTTTTAGGGATTTGGTTCCGTTCACTAGTCCTGTCAGGCTTAGTGAACCTCCTTGGTTTACTCCACAGTTGTCTAATTTAAAAAATATCAAGTCCAGGCTCTTTTAGAAGTTCAAAGTCTCGGGAAGGTCCTCCTGAATAGTCGCGCTACATTGCTGCTCGTTCAAGGTCCACTATCATTAATTCCGAGTGCTTAAAGCATATTTGCATCGCTGTATGGTTCAATTTTCTCAAGACCCATCCCATCTCTTTAAGTGGATTTCCGACTACCATAATCTCAGATCTCAGAAAGTTCTTTTAGTAACTCTTACTCTAATCCCCTTACGGTTACATCAGAGGTACCACAGCCTCTACCGTAGCCACCTCTTCATCTTATTTATCAACGAACTGCCTCAGGTTCTATCCCACTCTCTTGTACTTATGTTCGCCGTCGACGTTAAGCTTTGCTTGTCCTTCAACGACTCTCCCCACTTCAGGCTGCAAGATGACCTTGATTCTTTTCAATTGTGGTGTCAGGTCAACTTATTAAATCTCGATTGTTCTAGATGCAAAGTTATGTCGTTTTGTCGTGGCATACCGCTTCCGCATACCGACATCGTACCTTCTTAACGATATGCCCCTTGATCGTATCGCCTCAGTTGTTGACTTGAGTATTCTTTTAGACCCTAAATTAAAATTCGACTTATACATTTCAATTACCGTCAATAAGACTGTGGGTGTTCTGGGTTTTACCAAGCGATGGTCGAAGGAATTTGATGGTTCTTATATAACCAAACTACTATATACTTCTCTTGTCCGACCTATTTTAGAGTACGCATCGTGTGTTTAGTGTTCAAAAGAAATTTGTACTTTTTGCTCTCCATGGGTTGAATTGGGACACCAATAACCCCCTCCCTTCATTTTCAAGCAGGCTCCTGCTAGTAAACGTTCCATCTCTTGAAAATCTTAGAATTATGCATAATGTTATCTTTATACATAAGCTTAATGGTGATATTGACTCGCCGTCTTTAATTAGCCAAATCAGTTTTTGTGTTCCTTGTAGGACTGTTAGAAATTATGTTCCTATCTATCTTCAGCACTGTAATTTAAACTATCTCCTCCATGAACACTTTCGTGTCCTTTGTTGTTACTATAATAATCTCTTTAACTTTATCTCTAATAATAACTCCCTTAACTCAAACAAAACTTCTATACTAACGCATCTAGCTAGTAGATAATGTAAATTGAAATTTTTGTTGATTTTTACTTTCCTTGAGAGCTTCTAGCCTGGGCTTCGCGCGTAACAAACCCCGTGCCTTGGTATCGTTAACCTGCAGCGCATTGTACGTCAACGTCCCGATAAAAAAAAAATAAAAAAAAAAATATTTATATCAAAAACTAAACCTCAAGAAGAACCTCAAACATCAAGAAGGACAAAGAATTTAGTACGTACACGATATAAGCTAGCCTGCTCAAAAAGGCACGTCTTTATAATCGCTGTTCGCGTGTGGATCGGCCTCATGCCCGAAAGATGATCATCAGTGAAACACGCTTGAGAAGTAAATATCAAGCACACTTAAAATAGTTGAACTAAAAGAATATAACTTTAATATACAAATTTATTTCCATTTTTATTTCATTTTCTGCATAAAAGGAAAACAAAAATATTGTAATTTGTTATAGAATTGTAATTAGTTATAGTTTTATATTAAATATGCCTTATACTCCTAAATAAGAAAAAAGGGAAGGACAAAGAATTAAAAAGTTAGAACAAACAACTTCAAAATCTGAGAATGCACCCCGGCGTAATAGACAGAATTTCATTGATCAATAAGATTTCAGTAACTAGGGGAGGTGGCATGTAAGTATTATGTAAGTTATAAGGATAAATCTGATCGGACCGATACTTAAGAAAGGAATAAGTTGTTTGAAAGAACTCTGCAAACAAGTTGGCAATGCCTTGATCTGTATTTGCTTTAGTGTTTATATAAAATAATGAAGAAGGTATGACGGATGTTTTACGTTTTCAATTAAAAAAATTATAAAATTGTTTTAGGTCCTGAGAAAATTGTACCCTACAGCGATGCAAATATGCTTTATAGCGCTCGAAATTATTGAAAGTGAACCTTGAACGAGCAGCAATGAAGCGCGACTATTCAGGAGGACCTTCCCGAGACCTTGTGCTTCTTAAAGATTATAGATTTGACATTTTTTGAAAAGGAAAACTGTGGAGTAAACCAAGGTGGCTTATGAACAGGTGGCCTAACAGGGCTACTGAACGGAACCAAATCCTTAAAAATGGAATAGAGAATTTTGTAAAAGAAGTCAACCGCAATGTCCATATCTGTACAATTGTACAAGTATGAATAGTCTGATTGAAGGATGGATGACATTGTTAAGGCTAGCGAAATCAGTCTTCCTAATGATTATGTTCTAGCTGACAAGTTGGATGATGCAGATACAGCAGGAATAGGAATACCGATGCGTAAAACGTGTCTTCAGGAAACAAAAGTGCACTGACTCTAGAGACCACTGAAATGGAAGAGTCAGAAGCAAATATCAAATCAAGTTGGCGAGTCAATGAGTTTGTTACGACATTCTTAGGCATTGACACCATCGATTGACTAGCATTAAGATGATCTAAGTAAAAAGATATATCAGAACGTGGAGGAATATAAGAGGCAGTGATAAAGACAGAAAACCATTGATGAGATACTTTGCTACTTATAAATTCCAATTTGTTTGAAAAATTAAGCAGAGTTGGTTTAGGCAGAAGGAAAAATTGTAGAGTCTAAAATATCAGGTTTTAACCACGTTTCTGTAAATATTAAAAGGTGAAAAATAAAAGATAGTTTATGCAGTTTAGATTTGCGGCCTCTTACATTTTGGTAGGCAACAAAAAACAAATAAATTAGTTTTTTGGAACTATATTTGAGGGTACGAATCGGGCGGTAGCAGCGGAAGGAATCTATATCGCGCGTGACATTAAAAATAAACTTCAACCTTTGTCCACGAACTATCTTAACTAGTTTTAAACAGACATAGGCGGAAACATCTTCTGATGTAGAATCTACGGCTAGTCTAGAAATAATGATCATCTTCGGGCTTGGAACGCCGATAAGAAGCCTAGACAGAGCAACCACAGCAGTAAAAATGCTGCTGTCGGAAACAGTCAACAGGAGGACAACTATATCATATAGGTCCGATATAAGCGACCGATTCGGAATGAACACTTAGTACAGGAAAATTGGCTGTTTATTTGCCAAGGTGAACCAAATTTGGTAAATGTCATTTTAAGAAGTCTCTCGTCTGCTGACCAAAGTCGATCCAGATCAGATCACTATATCAAATACGTCCCATATAAACGACCAATTTTTTATTAGATTTAAACATATTTGGAACGTGTCAATCTCCACGTATTCTGTCTGAATTTCAACCGAATGTGCAAGGGTATGATTTCCTCTCTTGTTTTTATCTTCGATTTTCTCGCCTTACTTTTTAGGATATCTTCATGAAGCTTATTGCCAATTCTTAAAAAAAAAAACAATTATTTAATTTAAAAGTATATTTTAGTATCGAGATATTCAACAACATACATTGATTATCCTTGTACGTGAATATTAACACAAAACAGAAAAGTAATGCTCCTACGTATTCATTCCGGAACAATCGGTCATATGTGAGCTATATGATTAAGTTGTCTGATCTCGCCCAGATCAGGTCAGCAGACCTGAATACAAACCGAATTTAATTTGATTTGGATGGTATTCATTCCGATCTTGATGATTCTTGAACTTAAACAGCAGATATAAGGAGCATCTGGTAAAAATCAGCTCTTACGACTTCTGAGATTTCGGGGTTCAAACAAACTTATATCAAATCCCCTCGGCAGGCTTCCTTCTGTGCGTTGCAAACTTTATAACAAAATTAATATACATTCACAAGACGGACTCGCCCGTTCACTTTCAATAAAAGAAAAAACTACAAGCCGTAGCTCTACTAGATGAGTTAGTATAGATGTTTTATTTCAGTTAAGGGAGTTATTAAAAGAGATAAAAGATTATTGTAGCACCATACAGTACACGAAGATAGAACACAATATACAGTAGTTCTACGAGGAACACAAAAACTAATTTGGCGAATCAATTTCACCATTAATCAGCTTATGTATAAAGTTAACATTAAGCACAATAATACGATTTTTAAGAGATGGAAGGTATATAAGCAGTAGCCTACTTGAATATAAAGGGAGGGGGATAATTGGGTGCCAATTCAACCCACGGAGTGCAAACAGTGAAAATGTCTTTTGAACAGCCTCAATGTGCTCCTGGTGATTTCTGTATTGTGGGCACCAAGCCCACGATGTGTACTCCAAAATAGGTCGGACCGGAGAAGTATAAAGTAGCTTAGTTGTATAATGATCATCAAATTCCTTCGACCATCTCTTGATAAAACTCAGAGCACCCACAGGCTTATTGACAGTAATTGAAATATGTAAATCAAATTTCAATTTAGGGACTAAAAGAACACCCCCCAACATATCGTTAAGAAGGTACGATGTCAGAAGCGTTGTGATACGACGAAACGACATCACTCTGCATTTAGAAAAGTTGAGATTCAGTAAGTTGACTTGCCACCACGATTGGAATCAAGGTCATCTTGCTGCCTAAAAAGGAAGGACAAACAAAGTTTAACGTTGTCGGCGTACATTAGTACACAAGAAAGCGATAGAACCTGAGGCATTTCGTTGATAAATAAGGTGAAGAGAAGGGGACCGAGGTGGCTACCCTGCGGTACCCCTGATGTAACCCTAAGGAGTTTAGGGTGAATCCTTAAAATAACTTTCTGAGGAGATCCAACTTATGAATAAGTAAACAGTGATTTACCGAGACAAATGCTTTGCTAATGTCAGTGTAAATGACGTCAGTTTGCATTTTATAGTTAAATCCTTGTATTACGAAAGAAGAAAATTCTCGTAAACTAGTGGTAATAAACATATGCTGAGCAGATGAAATTATATAACCACAAGAATGTTGTAACTTTGAAGTTTATATTTTTTCAAAATATTGCACTCGAAAATGTCATATATGGCGAACTTGTATATCATTAATACAATTTATATCATCTCGTCTGTCCAACTGTATCTTCATCGCTAAAAGTTACATTTCGCCATTATTTTTCCCGATATTTATAGAACTCACAAACGCCTTTGCGCATTTTTATGTTTGAAAGGTAACTCAGATTTAGTAAGATTTTCATCTTAAATTTGGTAGATTTAATTCGTTTCTAATATAAACAGAGATTTTGTTTTCTTTCGTCTCAGAAATTTGTAGTCGTCTGATCCCGCGTCACATTGAGTGACCCAATGGAATCCTTTTCGAACATTTTACAAATATTTGAATGGAATTTTTATTTATTTTAAAGGTATTTTTTTTTTAGTTTACAAGTCCATCTCACGGTATCCCAAGACTTCCACAATGTTCGTCGCGTAAAGTTGTAAAATAAGAATTTTTACTAACTCAAATTAATGTTAACTTATTTATCACTGGTCCCATTATAAATTTATCTCGAAATTATACTCATACTCTAGTAGAGTAAACGAGTATATTGTATTCCTGCAAATAAAGGTAACAGGCAAAATGGAGCGTCTCCGACCTCATAAAGTATATATATTCTTGATCAGCAACAATAGCCGAGTCGCCCTAGCCATGTTTGTCTGTCCGTCCGTATGCACACCTAGATCTGGACGACTATAAGAGCTCTCCCAAATTTGGTATGTAGAATTTTGTCGCGCCCAAACAAAAGGATAAAAATTGTATATCTCCCAAAAATCTTAACGCATTTAGTTGAAACTCTGTTTGTATATGTATATGTGTTAACACATGATCTACCGATTTGGCAAGTTTCACTAAGATCTGCTTATAATTGTAAATAATGCGAGTATCTTATAGTCGGAATATCGATTATAGCGTTTTTACTTGCTTTAAAACTTTTTGTGGTATCAAACCGCACAACTGTACAAGCGCAATCGCTGTAAATCACGTCAAAAAGTAAACTGTACTAGTTAATTATATCTATATAGATAATTAAAAATTTGTGTTTGTTTGTCTCTGATTCTTTTTAAATTACAGAGCTCGAACTTGGTGTACATATTAATGTGACCGGGAAAGCAAGATTCATTAAAAAGTGTGTAGTGTCACGCCTCTTTTAGTCAAAAGAATCATTTCTGTTCTTTTTCCTTTAATGTAAAACAATTAGAGTTGGTATATATGTAGGTACATTGGACTGGGAAAGTATGATATATTGGAAGTGGTCGGGGTCACGCCCCTTTTATAGGGAATAATGTACTTACTAATATGAAAGCTGTGAATTCTTATCACCCAAAATTAATGCGATTTCTTTTTTGAGCCCTCCGAAGGTCACTTTAAACTGCTTTTAAGGCCAGAAAAAAATAAGGAGCAAGATATAAATTTTACTTTCGCATTGTACTATGAAACTTAAGCCTTTATTCAAATTTCAGTAACTCACTTACGGTTACTGGTGTTTCAAAGCCTTGTTACTGGCTTTAAGATATTTCACAGAAATCAAAATCAAACCAAAAGCCATTTTCGGAGTCCCCCACAATCCATTTTTAATGTTTTTGAATATCACATATACAGCGGCGTCACGGAAACCTCTTCCACGCCAATTGCAACCCGCTTCGTAATCCTGGACCTTGGCGTCACGCTTTCTTTAAAACCAATAGTATTTTATTTATAGATTTGCTTAGCTTCGGGTACCCGAAACTCATATACGCTTACAGAACTATAACTAGTAATAAAAACTAGTAATAAAATTTGGGTACGGCTGGTTTGTAAATCGCTTCAACTTCGATTGATTTCACTTTTCGAAAATACAATTTAAAATCCACTACAACTGGCTATTTTTATTTTATTAATGTATTTTACTCTATATTTTTGTTAGTGATGCAACTGGAATACTACACGTTATTAATGTGAATGTATATTAATTTAGTTATGAAGTTTGCAACGCACAGAAGGAAGC
>JBAMBM010000767.1:600000-905992 GCA_037043425.1 Hirtodrosophila duncani
AACAGAAACAGAAACAGAAGCTATGACGATGTCTACGTCTACGTTGCGGTACTCCTGCTCCTAAGTGACTTTTCATGTTGTTGAAGTGCCACCTGCAGAGGAGCAGGAGCAGGAGCAGGAGCGGGATGGCGCCGTCTGCTATTTAGTTAATTTTTGAACGTCTCCGCCATTGAAAAATTACCTGAGCGTCATTTTATTTATTTATTTTTTATTTTACTTTATTTTTCATTTTTGCTGTACATGCGAGGTGTGTACAAAAAGTAAGGAGACCTTTCAAGTTTGTTGTATTTGCACAAATGTCCCGAACAAATGCTCACAGTTTCAAGCACATAGCATACTTAGTTTGCTCTGGACGCCCCAGCATATCAACAGCAGACGATATCGTCGAAGCTGTGAAGAAAATTGTTTGAGACAATTGAAAAGGGTGCAGGACCTCTTAAAAGACCTCAGTGCTTATCCTGACTGGCTCGAAAGTTTCGTAACTGGTGACGAATCATGGGTATATGGTTATGAAGTCGAAACCAAAGCCCAAGCGTCCCAATGGAAGCACCCAAGAGAGCCAAGACCGAAATAATATAAAATTGCCAAAATACGTCTAACCTTTTTATCTGTCAAAAACAAACTAAGTATGCTATGTACTTGAAACTGTGAGCATATGTTCGGGACGTTTGTACCTACACAACAATAACAACAAAGAATCGATAATCGAATCCTACGTTGCCAGCGAAACTAGAGAGAAAGACTCCTTACTTTTTGAACACACCTTGTATATTTCTTGCCACAGTTTCCTTTTGATATAATTGCCGTGAAGCACAAGCCGGATAGCAGTTACGGTACGTACAGGTGGGTCGATTGGGACGGAGCACTTGGGTGCGGCTATTCATTGATTAACTGCCAAGGCTCAGTGGAGACTCTAGTGACTGGCGAGCGCCTCTGGACACTGTCGTCGCTTGGGTCCTTTTTCATTTGACATTTTCATTTTTTTGTGTGCGCGCGTGTGTGTGTGTGTGCGTGTTTTTGTGCCTTGGTCTTGGGTTTCGTGTTGTTGCATTTCGTTTCGTTTCGGTTGGCATTCAAAGTTGAAAATACCTGAAAATGCTTGGTAAATTAGATCAAAGGCGCAAAGTACGTGCCGGCATTTAAGCCCCGTCCCTGGCCAGCCTCTAGCCTCTGTCACCCTCCCCGCCAACCCTTGTCATGCCGCCCACCGCCCATCGCTTTGTATGGCATACGAAAATACTTCTTAAGTCGGATTAAGTAATTTGCGCGTGCCACTTTCAATTCTTTTTTCATTTACTTTCCCCCCGCCTCTGCCGCTGCCTCTGCCCCTCCTTTGATTTAGCCTCTTTCCTTCGTTTTTGGCGTTTTCGTTTTTCGTCTTGTCGCCTTTTGACGTTCGTACTCCTCAATTTTCACGTTTAAAGAGCCGCATAAAGTTGCAAAAAAAGTTTTGCTTGTCTCTGGTTTTCCTTTCATACTCGTACTCTAGTATATAGTATATATATGAGTATATAGTATTCGTGCAGCTGTATGTAACAGGCCAAAGGGAAGCGTTTTCAACCGCATAAAGTATATACATATTCTTGATCAGCATCAACAGCCTAGTTGGTCTACCCATGTCCGCCCTCTCCAGCAAATCGCAAAATAACTAGATCTTCTACAATTATCAAGATATCAGTGTGTAATTGAAACCACTTATAAATGTGTCTATCAGCAATGAAGTAAAATCGGTTCAGAAACAACGTCAGAATTAGCATTAAGATTTTACTTCAGCTTTATAATTTACCTAAGCCAGCTCAAATAAGACACACTTGCTTGCTGCTGCTGCTGCTTGATTGGGAGAACTGAACTTACTTGTAGATTTAGAGGTGGAAGGGGGGATATAAGCAGCCGCTGCTAGTGCATTTTTGCATTGTTGTGATATGAGCAAGTGAAATTCAATTAAATATGCTTAAAGCTGTGTTACTGTTCTTATTGTTCTTGCTATTTATGATAAAGACGTTCTGCCAAAGCAAAATATGTACATATGTACAATTTCCTCAGATGTGTTGTTGGTAGGGAGAGGGAATTCGGGTGAAGGTGGGCCTAACACTGGAATTGGTGCTGTCCCTTGCCTTGTCCAGTTTATGCTTTTGACTCAGTCAACGGTCAAAATCATAGGAGAATCCCAAAGTTTTAGAGGTATTCATTTGTTCATTGATATAGCAGGTCGCGGTCGCGTGACATTTACTGCGGCTGTGGCAAAAGGAGTCTGTTTCTACATGCTCCAGCAATTATTATAGGAGTGGATTAGGCCTATTACAAAGTGTTGCATACTTTTCAGTGCTTCGAATATTGAATAAATGCTGAGTACGAGTAACTTATAGTCGGAATATAGACTATAGCGTTCTTACTTGTTTTTTCATGAATAGTAAAGGGTATACAAGTTCTGTGTGGTTGATGGGTTTCTTTAATATATATGTATACGTGATCTTGATCAACAGCCGAGTCACTGTCACCATGTCTCCATCCATCTCTCCATAGGAATACCTTAGATATCGGAGACGGTTTTAGGTGAAATTAATCCTGGCTATGGGTATCTTCTAGTTGGTATCTAGAATGTGGCATGTATTTTCGTTTGTAGTTAAGTCCGCTCTTCCTTTTCAAGCTTTTTGTCCATAATAGAGGTGGATGGTGGATGGAGAGTTTGATTTTAATAGGCACCTAAAAGGATCTAAAAGGTTATATTCTGGGTGGTGTCCTGGTGCGTCCACCATTTTTTTGAATAAATAAATAAATAATTAAAGGACGGTTGAGGCAATTTAACATGCACAAAGTGAACTAGAGGCGGGAACTAATGCAAAATAGAGACATCATCCATCTGGATTTGAGCAGTGCGTAGCCCAGCAGGCCCAGTAGCCATTTGGAATACAAATGCAGCAACACGTAATGCAGCGTTGTTTGCGCAGAGGTAACCGGCAGGGATGTCAATTACAGCTGAAGGCGAGTCCCGTTCTCATCTCTTAGGAGAATTGCATGAATTGAATGAGTTGCAAGATCTGCAAGAATCTCATTTTCCGCAATAAAAAATGCTTGTCGGGTCGCCTTGTATGCACCAACTGCTGACAGCAATCGCAATTTAAGCTGACAAAGCTTCGATGTGCCAGGCTGGGATTGGGTTAAGTGCTGCGCTCCAACAAAGTAAACTGGCAGCCGATTCTCAAGCAAATATCCGTTAGAAAGTAAAGCTCTACATTTGCAATTGTGTAGCATACTTCACGGCTGGTCACAGGCAAAGGCAGCTGGAACCTTTTCGCACTTTGTCCATCCAAGATGCCGCACCAACCCTTGGCGACTGCCTCACTCTTTTATTATGTAAATCGAGTGAAAGCGATGACACAACACTTAAACCGTTCTGGACCGAACTGGCCAAGAGCGAAAAACTGGTCGCGTCCTGGCATCTCATTGTCACATTGTCGTTCGTCCTTCATCTCAGTCAACCTGTCAGCTTTGTCTGTATACCATTGTTGTGAGGAAATCTAATTTCCTTGCCACGCGCCATAAACACGACCAGAGAACATGGCCAAGCAGAAACAGCCATCTGGGCCATATCCTGGTCTTGGCCGGCTGGCCTTCGCATGGGGAGTAGGGTTGAGGATGGGCAATGGTTATGCATATATATCCTATGCATGCATAATTTGAGTGATTCCAATCATGAAATCTGCAGCTGGACAGCAACGAAGTGAAACAGCAGGAATGTGATTTGATAAGTTCATTATTTTAAGGAAGCTTTAATAGGTGGAGAAAATGCCACACAGCTTGCATGTTTGGGGATGTATGGGGAAAACTGTCACTCGGGGAAGAAAAGGTTAATTGATAATTAAAATCTATATGTGAACAAAATTCAACTTGTCAGTTAATGCAACGAAGTCCTTGCAAATGCTGCGGCCTTGCTCTTATTGTATATTTAGAGTGTTCACGACGCCTGATTCATTGTGGCATTCAGCATTCCCAAAACAGGAGGCGTTCATTGCCCTGCAATGACTACATTCAGTCGCGGTTAATCATGATTGCGTATGGTTGAACAAATGATTACTTGGGCAAGTCAGATTGGTAAGGCACAATATTAGCGCGGAACGAATGGTATATCCGTTATTCGGTTCAAAACTTCGGTTCGAACTTTTCAAATGTATTTTCAATTTCACTCACGAGCATTTGTATCCGTTGCACACCATATCCGAAGTGCACCAATTGCATTCGAATGAATATGGTGCAAATACTTTTGGTTTCGTTTGATTTGGAATGATTACAGTATGAACGACCATATGGTTTCTGATGAAAGATTCCTTTAGCATTTTGAATGCAATCATGCAGGGCTCTAATATAAAATGCTCTATATTAAATGTTATCGATTTCATCGTCTTCTTTTTGGTATTTCCTGAAAGCTTTTACCACAATTGTGTATGGCATATGGCATGGATTTTTCAGTAGGAATATGGAATTGAAACGCTAAATGAGTTATATATTTGAGTTATATATTTGCTGGTCTCTTTTCATAGAATCTTCATTAAGAAAATTGGCCCTTCGTTGCCTCAAAATTTTTATCTGGATGGCATTTACAACCAGCAATTCGATCAATCAAAAACAGACTAAGAGGTCGTATCTCTCACTTCTTCTGCCTTCAACCGAAGCCCATACAGCCTCTCATCTCTCTCTCACCCGCTATACTTGAGATAGATCGATTGTAGGATCTCTATAAAACACCGAATCAGGTTAAATACATAAATTTTTCTGCTTATTTAAGAATTCCCAGCTGGAATGCTTACTAAAGTGCTCAGCACTGGCTATTTACATAAATACTTTTATAATCCAACCCATGTCCATTAATTATTCAAAACACGTTTAAGAGGAAATTAAATGTTAATTCCAATTCGCAGCAGCAAGTTTACTCAGGAATAAGCTGGGAACAGGGTAACCGAACTCCACACTAGACAAGTGATCTGGCAAAGTGTAGAACTCGAATCCTCCTTCAAACAAACTACAATAGCTACTAGACTGATGATACCCAAATGGTGTCAGTGGGCGTGTGGCCGCTGTGTCCTTGAACGGTTGAATTTCCCTTCCACTTCCACTTTCACTTTCACTTGCATTTTCACTCTCACTCTCACTTTTACTTGGGCAGGACTTTCGCCGCTAAATACAAAAGGGGGGACCACATCGTTTGCTTGTTTATGTGCTAACAAGTCTAAAATGAAATTCATTATAGTTACGCACAGTTGAGGCAACGACAACATAGACAATGCTCCGTGGGCACAACGACAATGCGAAGTGGGGGACAAGTGAACAACAAGGCAAAAAAGAGAACCCACAAAGGCTTAGGGGGCGTCACACCGCCTGGGCGTATGCAATGCTTTTGTTTTGTTGGTTTTTTGGCCTGCGAGCACGCTTGTTGTTGTTTGTGCTTTTGCTTCTTCTTGGGTCTAGTTTGGGTCTGAGTTGCCATTGCTTTCCCCGGGCCTATCCCTGCCCCTGCCCCTGCCCCTGTGTCTACTACTGAGAAAGGCAAAGTCAACTATCAACTATACCCATAAAGTGGCGGCCACGTCGTTAGGCCAGCCCGAAAGCAAACAAATAATGCCCACAAATTTGATCTAAAAATAGGACCAGGACCCGGATGGCCAGCTAAAATTTGTAATCTCGCCCAGCTATCTAATGTCTGTCTGGACTTGGTCTCTGGCTCCCTTTGTGGCCCTGAACTTTTAATTAATACCTGCAAGAGCCAGACGGCCAGCGAAGGCCTGACAAAATGGCGTCCCAAAACAAAAAAAAAACAAAAACAAAAACAAAATACAAAAAACAAATAAGTTAAAGTGTCATAGTCGATGTTCCGACTATAAGATACCCAAAGAAGTCACGAACAATCAGACAGACAAGCGGACTGAATGGGTTCGGTTCGGCTCGGTTGTTAATCTTCATAAAGCATTTGTAATCCTAATCTAACTATCTGTTAGAACATTTCTTTGGTTGCTAAAGGATGCTAGCTATCGTTTTTGAGGCAAGTCCAAGACTAGGGATATCTCAGCCAGGGATACGAATTTCTAATTTCATTATAAAGATTCTACCATGACTTATGTACATATGGGTGACCGAATTGGCTAAGAAGAATTTCATGCTATAGTAAGTAGTCTGATCTTGTCGATTTTGACAGCTATCAGCCCACTACATAGCTTTCAAATAGACAAAATGATAGATCAGCTTAATAGAAAAAGCAGCTTATATTGACTTCATTTTATACCATTCCCAGAAATGGTAAGATAATTTTATCAGAAAGCTTGCAAACGCATAGAAAGAAGAGTTTATATATATATATATATATATTCTTGATCAGCATACCAAGGGGAACGTCTGTTTCATTCGCAAGATATCAGAAATTTGATGAACTACACAGCTATAGCTACTATATAACCGCTTGTTCGGGAATGAATTTTTCTGTTTTTCATCAAAATCAAACCAAATTCGGTTTCTATATAGATCAGCTATTCATTTACACCGTGAATGGTATATAAGATTCGATACACTTACAATGTGAATGATATATAAGCTTCGGCCAGCCGAAACTAGCCTTCTTCTCTTGGTTTTTGTGTAGGGTATTAAAAATCTGTTTGCCCTGCTGCTCCGTTTAGAGCTTCAGCTGCTGATGCTGCTGCTGATGCTGATGCTGCCTGCTGTCTGTTGTTCTTGTCCCTTCCATTCGGTTATGTCGGTTTTCCAGCTTTCCCCCCTTTTGTTTGCCCGCTTTAAATAAAACGCGGCATAATTTCGAGTTTGCCCAGTTTTGCCAGAGCCTAAAGTTGCGAGTTACGGGTTTTCGTTGCTGGTTCGCATTTTGCTTGTGTTTACTTTTTATATCAAAAACTTTTACGACCCCCAGAATATGTTGGGGAAAACACACAAAAACAAGAATAAAACCAAAAACACAAAAATGCGGCGTCGAGAGTGAAAGCCAAAAATAAATAAAAATAAAAATCAAATTGATAGCATGTTGGATGATGCTGCCAAAAAGGGGTCCCTGTTCCTAAGCTACTTCCTTGCCAGGGTAACTGGCTTCAGCTGGTTTTGAGAACACACAGATATCGCCATATATGTATTATAATATTTGTTTTTAGTAAATTGTGAGGCCTGCCTATATTATTAATTCAAAAAACTGATTTAATTCCATTAGCTCTGGAAAAGTTATGAGATATTAAATCATTGGCAATGTTTGATAATTTCAAATCAGTCAAAAAGAAGAATCGCCGCTTTCTAAATTCGCGTTATGAAATGCCTGAGCCAAGGTCTGTAATGGGGTGCTCAGTAAAGATGTTGACCCAAGGAGAATTTACAATTAAATTTACCATTCCATAATCCTTATTCGGACCAGCGTTCGGTCTGGCTACCTGAGTTTGTGACAGTAAAGTTTTGGTTGCGATATTTCCTAAGTTTTCAGTCCGATGAGAATGGCTCTCACACAACAGGAGTGGAGCCACGGCTGTCGATAGAAGACAGGTCATCATATAGAGGGCATCAAGGTCTCGACTATAATCTCAAAATCATTTGATTTTGCCGATCATCAATTTAAGTTAGCATTTCCCATTTTGGGCATTTCTAACCATTCTTTTGCTTTGAGAGAGAAACAACCTCCTGTTGCATTACCCCCATTCCCAAATGCCAAGTTTTGAACATGTTCCTTGAGAAGGAAACACTCACATATTTTGAAAGCTAACGGCATTTTGAAGACCTGAAGAAGGAGTGAGCATAAAGGTGCAAAAACAAAACCAAAAACAAAATGGCAAAAGGTAAAGATGTAAAGATGTAAAATCGCGTGCCCAGGCCTCGTTTTATGGTTCATAAAGTTGCTCGTTAACCCCTACCCCCTTACCCCTGGCGCACTTTTTTGGTTTTTTATGAGCTACGTTGAATAAAAAACTGATTTGTTTTTTGTGTTTTGGCATCTCTCGTTCGCTCTGTTTGCTGATTTGCGCTATTTGTTGCCACCAAATGCCAAAATGTGGGTGTCAGATGGTGTGTGTGTGTTTGTGTGTGTGTGTGTGTATGTGTGCACATGACATATGGCACACACTTGAAAATAATCATAATAATCGTCATCATTATCGTCTTCATCATCGTCATGCTGACGAGTTGTTAATGATAAACATAATGATGACAAAAAACAAGGGGCAGGGATGAAGACAGAGACGATGTTGGGCGAGGACGAGGACGAGGACGACGACTCTTTGAATGTTGATGAAAACGCCTTGGGCCAACAAAGTTGTTAACATAAAATGGCTCACTGCACGCACACACACACAGGCACACACGCACACACACATATATATGTATATATATATACAGATTTATATATATATATATATATATAGAAGTACATATACCTTCATCTCTGTCTGATACATATGCAATGCGTGTGTGTTCTTAACAGATTTTGCTCTGATTTTGCTTTTTCAGAAGTATTTTCTTTCATTATTGAAATGCTTTGCATTGCCAGTTCGTCTGTTTCTCTTCTTGTTCTTGTTCCTTTAATACCCTCTATATATATATTTGGCACTATGGCTTTGTAATAGAGTTTGCAAATACAAAGGAGAAATTATATTCGAGCATATGTTGCTGTAAAGTACATATATATATCTATGTTTCTGACCGACTGATTCACTGATTGAATGGGAAACACTGCACTGGCATGAGCCCCAACCGATTTGTGGCTAATTAAGGGCTGCAAAGCTCCTATACAAACTGATGTTGCTTTTGAATCTTTATAAACTGCAAAGTTTGTATTAAAGATAAAGACAATCTTCGCTTTTATTATATATAAAGTTTTGGTTTAAGCTCATAGATGGTCTTCTCTAAGCTGAGTTCATGTTAAGCTTCACATCGCGTGGCATTTTGGTTGGACTTTTAAGAAATAACACCAACTCAGATATAATTTTCATATAAATCGGTAGGGTATGCCAGACTCGGTGGCATATTTATTTATTTATTTGGCAGGCAGCACCTAAAATTGAAGCCGACAGCTCCAAATGCCTGCTCATTGGCCTATTTTTACCTGCTCGCAGGCTCTGGCAAGGCTCTTCAGCTGTTGCTGCCATTTCTTTTTCTTCGCATTTCCTAATTTTTCTGGATTTTTGGCCTTTAAAAGTAAGCATCTGTCATTGCAATCGCTTTCAGCCATCTACAAAATTTAATGCCAAACACTTACAACAAACTTACGAACCGAAAAACCAAATATGAATGTGAAATTTCATTACATTTTGCTTTTGAGGGAGGAAAAAGAAACAGGAAACATAAGGATACCATACGATATTTGAACTATAAGATACCCGTTACTGAGATTTTCATTATTTCAAGCTGCAGAATCTTTAATAAGATGGACAGATAGAAGGGCTTAGGATCAAAAATATATATATATATATGTACTTAATTTTATCTCTTTATGATTTCCCTTCTACACGAATGCCAGATACCTTTGTTATTAACAAAAAGCGGGTATAGTCACTCTCGACTCCGTACTGTTGACTGACAGCTTGGGGAAGGAGGAGGAGTGTAGACTGCAGGCGGGGGATATATGTATGAAGATTATGTTTGCCCGGCTATATGGCCGCGGGCCGAAACAGAATTTTTTGACAATGATGAAGGAAATATTTTCTCTATTTTCTCTGCCTTAGCCTGAGCAATGTTGTGTTTTCTCCAGTTTTCAAACTTGCTGCCAGCTGATGCTGTTGTTTTAGCACTAAACAAAGGTTTAAATTCAGCTTGTATTAGATTTTATTCCGAAACTGAGGTAGCTTATTTGAACTCCTACAACTTTCTGGTTGAACATACATACAAGTATGTATATATGTAGGTCGCCTGGACATCATCACTCACACAGTCTCAACTTTTTTTTTTGCTAGAACTAAAATGCAGAAAATGTCAGGGCAGGGCAAGCGCAACTACAGCAGGTGGAAGAGGCAAGGCATGTGGCTGGCGTGTGGTTCACCGAAGTGACGGCCACAGTGCATACCTTGGGCAAGGTTCTAACCGAACAGAAACAGTGTGATGCACGTCTACCACCTGCATGTGTGGCCTGAGAAGGATAATTTTCAAGTAGACCGTTGATAGGGAACAGCAAATCAATGAGAAAATTGTGCCAAGATGAAGCTACCAAGGTGGGCAGATGTGGGAAAGTGAGCCAAGCTGTTGATATGCTTATTATGTAAATGCCTGTAATCATGGGTAATGATGCCAGCGAAACATATGTGTGGCTTAAGAAAGCATATGAAGATGCGAACTGGAATACGTCAGCAGCTTATTGCAGTCGAACGAATGCTGCCAGGCTACCTGATTCGGTCATATTTATGTCATAAATGATTTAAAGCCAGCGTATATATATAGAGTGGTCCGATTTCAGCTCTGTAGCTTCTGTAGTCTTCAGAGATCTTTGTGTTGAAGCAGAAGGACCGGCAGACATGGCTATATCGATTCCCCTCGTCATGCTGATCAAGAATATATCTACTTTATATAGTGGGCAACGCTTCCTTCTATGCATTGCAAGCTTCCTCACAATATGAATATACCACTCAGTGAATGGTATAACAACAAATACTAAGAGTGGTCCGCTTGCGATCAAATTGTGTAAACGAACGTGGACTGTCTTGCTTTATACTAATGCATATCGGTTTGTGTATATCGTGTGTGTGTGTGTGTGTGTATGTGAACATGTACAATGCACAGACAATGAGAAGTGGAGACTTCTGAGAGCAGATGCTTGACAATATATGTATATCATTGAGACTTCTAAAACAGATACAGGCCAAATTTGATTGGATTCTGATAAAATCCATAGCTTCGGTTAAGTGGACTTGGCTCATTTCTTTACTCTTTGTGGATATTAAACATTGTTGTGGGAAATCGCCCATCCACTTTCTCCATATGGCAACCCATCAAAGCAAAGACACTTTCACATGCTGAGGTCTCAACAACTCGTCCAGCTGTCGTCCGACTGCCTTCAGTCAACCTCATTCAATATGCTCAAAGAGGCACTGATACGCCCCTGGAAACGCCCATTGCATGTTTTTTATTCTGTTTTAAGTTTTTGTTTTTGGTTTGTTCTGTTCTGTTCCACCTGTCCGCACGTCAATGTTCATTTGTTGAGTCTATCGTCGAGTTTAGAGCTGTCAATATCTACTATGGAAACGCAAACGCAAACGGAAACCTCCTTCAAGTCCGCTGCATAACTGGCAGCTCAAGCAAAATCGCCAATGCACAATTGGTGAAGGTGGCGAAAGTTGGAGGCGATGGAGGCTTGCCAGCCATAATTTATGCCATCGATAATGACACCCCAAAGTGTGGAACTGACAACGCTCTGACAGGAAATACAAAGCGGAAACTTAAACATAGAAAACTTTAACGTCAGCCATCAATTACCCCCATGGAATAGGCAAAACTGGGCTGCAAATGCTGAACTAATGAAATTCCAAGGAAATGGCTTAAGGCCTTTAAAGATTGGCTTAGAAATGAGAAAACGAGAAGCCACCACATATGGGAGTATAAGAACAGGGCAGGGCAGGGCAAACTCAACAGGCGTTCTCCGATTCCCAATAGAATTGCCAGTGAATGTCAACAGCCTTCCTCCAGAGCGCTGTGGCGCAATACGCAAAAGTACTTAAAAGAATTGCTGAACTATTAGGAAAAGTAAGGTCAGGTCAGGTCAGGTCAGGTCAAGTCAGGCAGTTGTAGAAGGATGTATCTATATATAAATATCTAGCAGAATATTTACATATATATGCGTGAGTATGTGTGTGCTGAAACCGGAAACGGCAAGGACCATGTGGAATAAAAAACAAAAAGAAACAAAATAAATAAAAGGCTTAACTTGTTGCAAGAACTTTATTCAAGCCAAAAAGGACAAACCAAACCAAACCAGCATGGTATGGCAACACCACACACACACAGACACAAACACACACACACATACACTTGGATATGTTTTATGAGCAGCGATAAATACTATTAACTTTACTCCAAGTTCAACTTGTTCGCCTATAAAAGTTTTGTAATTGAACGTCCCGAAATTGGCCGTACAAGTCATTTGAGAATTGGCTGGCCTCAGTGATTTATATAGCAGCACTCTGGGATTATACGATGTGCATTTAAGTCAATTTGAACAGAAAGCGAAAAGTTCACAAAAGTACTCCTTATACGTAGATGTGATAGATGAAAGCAAAGATAGATTCAACACTTTGGAATATTAATTAAAGATGGTTGATAAGAAGTTATACCAAGTTGTCCAATAGTTGTCTAATCCAAACGGTTTGGGTCACTTTCCTAATAAGAGGCCTAAGAGGCCCACCTCTAGCAAGAGGCTCATTTCTGGCTCACTGACGAGACTTAATGAAATATCTGCGACTGATTGTTGCATGCGAAAAAACTCACTGTTTAGTATGCCTTATGGGCTGGCTTTAGGATGTAGTTCCTAGACCTAGGACTTTGCTTTTTCCGGCTCGGTTAGAGTAGGCTTTCATATCCATTTCCTTTTAAATACTCACACAGTATCCCAGCCCATACTTATTAACAGGATAGTCCGTTCTCTTATTTCGACATTTGGTTTTTGAAAACACTTCACAATTCGGTAGTTTGCAATAAAATTAATCCCAGTTAAGTTTCAGTGTGCAAAAAAATAACAATATGAGTTACTTTGCTCGTTGGCAGACCGTCTGCGGGATGGAAGCGGTTCAGTGTCTGGGCCTGCAGGACGCCCTAGTTGCCGACGCAGACGATGTTTGCGGTAGCTGCAGCTCAAGTGATTCGGAGATGGAAGCGGAAAGGTTGCCCAGATCACTGTCGGAATGGCGATCCAGCTCCAGGACTGAGATGTACGGTTCCAATGGTTGCCCCACAGATGGGGCACAGCCATATTTACGCATCACGGAAACAGCTATACAGCCGCCACTGAGCATGTGGCAGCTGACAGCCATGGATGAACTTCTTGTACAGTTGGAATCGAATCTTCTGGGCGTTGACGCCAAGCTTATGCTATTTGTGTCGGCCGTAATGAGCTACCGCTATAACGATGTGGTCAAACCATACCCGCCCGCCTGCTACATTCCCGGCGGCAACAATATCGAAGCCCTCAGCCTGGTGCTGTCCAGCATGCCGGACGTGCTGACTTTCTGGCGGCAGCTGCAAGCCCATCGTCTGCCCGCTGATCAGGTGGCCCTCCTCCACTGGCTGCTGATCCAGAGCCAAACCTCACAGCTCTGGAGGCTACAGTCAGATGAGGAGCAGTTACTTTGGAGTCAGCTAGGATACCGGACCAGGCAGCCGCCCAGCTTCGTGTTTCGTGTAGAATGTGGTAAGGATAACGATCTTCTGGGGCCAGGATCCAAGTATGTATTCTATAGTGGGCCCATGGAGAATCTATATAAGCTGCTCTTTTCAACGGGTGAGCAAGTTGCTAAGCTCAGGATGTATGACAACCTCCAGCAGGCCTGCGAGCTGGCAGAGCTCTGTCCCGGCTGGGGCCAGTCGGTTTGCGGCTCTGTGCTTCGCTGCGTGGCAATCTGTGAGATGAAAAATGAGCAGCTGCGTCCCCGCTATTTGCTTGTGTACAGCAACACGTCGTCACCACAGCTAAGCGATCGCCGCCTGAAAGCCGGAGTTGAGCCCACACAGCTCTACGAACAGGATCAGCCCATGGATAAGAAGTGCTGGATGAAGCCCATAAGCTACTCTTTGGTCATCTTTGGCCTGACAGCCGCCTCCTTGATGATGGTCAACAATGGGGATATGGCCCTAGCCGTTACCAACTGCCTGTCCAGGGCAGGGCGCCTATTGAAGCGATAGTCATAGTCCAGCCTGAGACTAATCCATCGACATTCATATACTTTCAATCCTTGTTGTCTTTGGCAACCGAGTAAAGTCAAAATTAACAGCCCGGAATGTGTATATATGAGATTGGACATTGGGTTGGGTGGAGCGCCTGGCCATTGCGAATGAGAATGGACACGTGGCCATGCCCTGGGTGTACGCATTCAACTGGAAATGCACAATCGAGTGTTTTGGCCCAATGTTGCCCTAGAGCGAATGGATGTTTCCCAGTATGCGGCCTTGTTTCGTGTGTCGAACTAAGAACGCAGACAAAGTGAGCATTGATATGTTGGGGCAAAGAAAATGCGGCTAAATAACAAACGAATTTGAATAAGAAGGGTAAAATTGCTGATCCGACTGAAGGCTCCGTAAAAACAGTTCAAATCAACCCTAAGGAGCATATTTCTTAGTCTTACCATTTTGAATTCACAGCTGATTCTGGCTAATGGGAAGGTAAGATGTCCTCTTATTTATAAAATTGTTAGCATTCAGAAGCAGGGGAGGCAATCTCTTTAGACCAGGCAAATCATTAGAAGACTTCCCGCTCTGGAAAACATATTGGACAGCACATTGCCAATTGTCGTCTCATCGATTGTTGACATATTGAAAATGCAGATAATTCGCATTGCCTTCAGCTCCTGCTGAAGTTTGTAAAGTTTCCATACTAAATTGTTGCCCCTGATATGGTATACTTCTGTCATTCCGCTACATACAGCTGTCTATGTATGCGTGTGTTTTTAGGCAAACATATTTAATACGCAAAAGGCAGTCGTTTATATAAATAATGTACACATAAATAAACACACGGCACAGCTAAGGCACGGCACAGAGTTCGCTCAAAGGCGCCTCGGATGAGCGCACACACACAGGGCCACCTCACTCATGTAGGTTGAACTTCTGGCAGACGGTGGTTGGGAGTGGGGCGATGAAACGCAAAAAAAATCTGTGTATCTGAATTTGCATGAGGATTCCTATGAAATACTTGCACACTTGTATTCGTGTGTGTGTAAACATAGTTGCTATTCACAGAGTCAATTACTAATTGACAGTTAAATTTGAAAAGTCTCTCGCAGAATTCTCACTTGAGGGTTCAATGTTATTGAAGCACTTTAAGGGATATGAAGAATATGATGTCATACTGCTGTAGGTTCACAAAAGTAAACTATATTATTACCAACAATTTGTCTGTCGACCACTGCCTTCGTTGGCAAATTTGACACATCTAAAGCAGTTAAGAACTTTGCAGTTTCTTCGTAAGGTTCAATCACGAAATCCCATCCAAAACGTCTCATGCAGCGATGTGAATATCGAAGCTTATAAAAGTGAGGCGGGCCGAAACACTTAAAGCTTTTAAGCTTTAAAAGCATCACCTGCTTTTATAAGCTCTTCACAACAAACATTGAATTTCCATACCAACTTTAACCTTGATTTTGCAGCCCCTGCACGTATTAGTTGGCAAAAGTCAACTTTTGTGGAAAATGTCAAATTTACAGTGCGAAGTTTTGAAGGATAAATGTAGTTCCATACAAACTTTGACCTCGATTTTGAATTTGTCACAGGTAACTTAGCAGAAATGGCCATATAAGTTCGAGATCTGCCCATCTATGTTGGTTTCAATAAATGTCGAAAATTGCACTTACAAAAAATCCTTTACTTCAATAAACTTCTGTATTTGTTGGCTTTCCAACTTGGTTGCGCTTTTGCTGAATAACGTCAGGCATTTTCCAGTCGACTTACTCTCTTCGGTTCTTTTTTTTCGGAATTTTACCAAAATTTTATTTATTTATTTTTTTGCTCTGAAGATTTATGCAAATAGCAGGCAAGTCTATTAAATTTGCATATTTATCAATTTGTTTTGCATGTTTTCTTTTCTCTTGTTTGCTGTTGCCTTTGCGTTTGTTGCTATTTGGCTTTGCCAGCATATTTTAATTATTTCCCAACGCCGTTGCCTTAAGTTATTTAAACTTGATTTGCATAGAACTGAGATGGCAAAGTAAAGTAAGAAAAGTAAGCTAAGCTAAGGCTTCGGCTTCGCTGAGATTTCGAACCCTGCCAACATGAATATGCTGATGGCATAAACGCGAGCTGAGCTAGCATTGGGGGGCAGAGCGTCCCATAACCATATCCAATCTTGTGGCAGCATCGCCGGCTCTGGAAAATTAATAAAGATGCAATCTAATTAACTAGGCAACACATCAAAGGCCAGTCATTCTATCCATTTATCCATCCATCCATCCATCCATCGAACTGCCCCTTAGAAATCGGAGCAAGAAGTAAAGCCAACTACGAGGGCAACTCTCATTTGGATTCAACCTTTAATGTGGTTCCCGTTTGAGTAATTACAGTGCATGGCGGCAAATTCTGGTAATGTCACAGTCAGTCGAGACTCAGCATAATAAGTTGAAGAGAAGCCGGCGTACCAATGCGCAGATGGGGAGCCAGAACCAAAAGCATTATGTTGTCCATTTGAAGAGCTTCCCCGTGTCCGTCAACGAAGCGCGGATGAGGGTGTGGCCATGGCAATGCTTTCATATGTCCCCAAAATTCTAGGTAAATGGAAATAATTCTTTAGATGATCATTTTCATGATAATGATGACGAAAAATGTTGTTGGCCGCCAGGCAAAAGTTTCCACTAAGCTTTCCCTACGCCCCATTTGGCCAAGGCATTTGGCCAAAAATTCCAAAAAAAACAAATAAACAAAATCAGCCACCATAATTTATACGTATCATATTATTGCCTGTTTCCATGACTATACATAGAGAGAGAGAGAGAGAGAGAGAGAGAAATAAGATGGTATGAATGAGAGAGAGAGAGAGGATACTTGTTAATGGAGTTTCCAGCGAAACTGCAATAATGGATAGAGATTTGCTAATGATAAGATCGTAATAACAAATGCATTTAACACAATTTGTATACTTAGAAATAGTTGTAGCTTTTGGAAATCTGAAAGTGGATTGCACTGGATTGTACATTTCATAGTCCAAGGTTAGCTACCATAACAACTTTCTTTATTTTACCTACAGAAAGAATTAATATTTCAGCCCTGCAGATGTGAAGAATTGCGTTGCCTACATTTATGTATACTTTGCCTCCTATTTGGAACCATTTGCAGATCTAGTTTAACAAATTGGTAGGTCAGGAATGGGCACAGATATATAATCACAAAAAGTAGTATGATTCATGTATCTTGATCATCATCCGTCAACAGATTTGGGATCTTCTAAATTGGATGCAAACCAAATTTAGTTCGATTTGAATGAAAACCAAAGACTTTGCGTTCATTCTGAGAAAATCTATTCTATGGGGGCTATATGATATAGTTATCCGATCTGTTTGGTCAGTTGACCTAGATGCCCCTAGGACATACTAAGCTAAAATTGAGTTCAATTCCACCCTAACTTAAACAAGTAAAAACGATCCCAACATTTATTCAATATTCGACAGACTCAAAAGTATCATTTTCATATTAATGATTTGGTTTAATTTGGATGAAAAACAAATGAAAAGTGGAATCAATTCTGGAATAATTGGTTATGTTAGAGCTATACGATATAGTCGCGCGATATGGATCAAATCTGTAAGGCAGTAATGGGGCCACTTCATACGGATACAAACCGCACTCAGTTTGATTACGATGAAATATTGAAAATTTATGCTACTAAGTTTTAATTCCGGAACAATCGGCTATAGAATATTGTGTCCGATCTGGATTTATCTTTAAGTTAAAGAGAAGGTAAAGATGGTAAAAGTTGCAGCTTTCAGCTTTCAAGACTTCTGAGATGTTGACGATGAAACAGCCTGAAGGGCGGACGGATGGACGGACATGGCTATATCGACTCCTCTTGTATTGCTGATCAAGAATATATATATGCTTCCTTCTATGCATTGCAAAAAGTATGACAAAATTGATAGATATTAAAATGTTCACTGAACGGTAAAAATATGCATTTTTGTCAAAGAAAGTCAAAGTTTTCATTTATCTTTGAATACGTCTGCATCCTTTCACTTCGTTTAGACTTTTAGCTGTATTTTCTTTAATTTTGTTGGCAAACAATGTCCTTGTCCTACAGTTTACTATGTTTTTGTGTCAGAGATTCCAAATGCAGTTTTTGCAAGTGTCCTTCCTGTTTTCTTGTTACTCACTTTTGACTTTGTTACTATTTCAATTTCTTCTTTCGCTTTTCTTGTTATCCTGCTCCAGCAAGGAGAGGGCAAGAGCTAAGAGCTAAAAATTTAGAATACCTGCAATTTAAGGCCTCGTAAAACTTTGCCATGAAACAAACAGAGGAACACACAAAAGCAACAGTAAATCGTTTTGATGTCGCCTCTGACTGTATCTTCAAAGCGTCCTTGCCCTCGTCCCCATCACCGTTAAGGGCAACATTTTGTTTTACGATGGCCTTATCTGCATCTGCACAGAAACCAAATGGCTTTCGCTGAATGGAGAAAGCTGCTAAGGCAGCGCAAATCTGAAAGTTGTGCATTTTCCGCATACTGTAATTGCCGCCAAGGCATCCCCCTCACTTCGACCCTCACTTATCCCCAATGCTCATTAAAATGCATTCGCATGGCCTTCACATGGTTGTTTCATTGTTTGGCATCTGTCAGTTGTCTTCACCGACTGTTACAGCTCACGATCCTGCCCGGCCTCCTGGCGTTTCCCTGGCCGCAACACCACTCACACACTCACACGCATGAGACACACTTTTGCAGCCCCATGCGTCCACTCGAGTGGAACCCGGACCTTCAATGGGCCAGCGGGCACTTGAATGCCCGAATGCCACTTCAAACTCAATCCAGAATCTGAATCAAAGGCCAGTCAAAATTCCTGTCTCTGTGCCTTGCCATCAACAGCCCGGTCCTTGTGCACGGATATATGCAAGTATGTGTGTGTGTGTGTGTATAAGTGTGCATGCGTATGGAGTTTTGTTTCTAATGAAAAGTCGCTTAATATTCAAAACGCAAATTTACGTTTGCCTGTGTGTCCTTGTTGTTCGAGCTCTGTGTTAGCAACAGTTTTGAGATTAGCCAATGATGCAAAGAAACATTGACAAAATTTCACAGAAAACTCATATTGCTTAACATCCGCAATTTCAATAAGATTTACAAGTGGTTTATTTTCGATATATATGCGCACACTTGTACAAATTTGAGGACCAGAAACAAATCACAGATGGACTGGTGGGGCCACCTTCAGTCAGCCAAAGTAGGACTAGTAAATATCTATAAATAGACAACGAGGCTTATAGAACTTTGTGATTTACATCAATTATGATTAATCGGATTACGCATCCTTTGGCAATCCATTCCTTTTACATATATTGCTACACCTTTAGGATTTCTTTTTGTCTAAGTTAAAGTTTCCAAAAGGGACACAAAACGGATGAGTCTACTTCCAGTTCAATCTTCTTGGTAGAGCTAACTTACACTTTATCTAGTAGTTGAGTCATTTCGTGCTCACAAGTTCAATTTAGGCCTCATCTTAAATGGAAATTCATCTGCAATGTAATTTATCTGCCAGCCAGCCTTAGTCTCCAGCAGCCAACTAAACTCCTGACAGAAGACTTGGCCATATATATGCAACTTCCCCCTAGACAGAACATATCTTTTGCTTGCTCTTCAATCGAAGGAAAGCCAGAAAACTCTCTGCAAACTCTCTTTCTCTCTCTGTCTGACTTTCTCCTCTCTTATGAATAAAATTATGAATAAAATGTAGAAAAATTAAAGTAAAACTGACCAACTCGTTATATGTGCGTGTTGTCCATCTCCTTCCATATTCTATCTCCTGCCAGGTTGGCTCTATATATTCTTCATGTTTTACTGGGCAACGGAGCAATATTAATGAAGATAATCGAAAGCGTAAGAAATTAATTGCTTAATTAATTGCTTTAATATTAAATTTATGGCCAGAGAGCTGGGCATTATGCTAATGAATCAGTTATTAATGCTTGAAGTTGCGATGCAGCCAAGCAACGAGTCATAAACGATAAACGATAAGTACAGGCAGCAGCAGATGCAGAGGCAGAAACAGACGCAGAGGGAGAAACAGAAACAGAGGGGAAGAACTGAAGCAGCACACTTGACGAGGTGGAGGCACTGCAGCAGCCTAATCGGATTACCCACAAACTGCATAAGAACTTGTTGATGCTCATAACGTAGACGATGTGTTGTCGATGTTGATGCTGATGTTGATGTTGAGGTATCTCAGTTTTTCACTTAGAGCTAATTGGCTGTGAGAGATTAACTTTCTTCTAACCAATTAAATAAACCAGGAACACATTTGATCCACAAGATTTTCTACTCTTTAAATCACATAAAGGGAGGAAAATGTTCTGATAACAATGGAAGCAACAAAAACAAAAGCCATACAACATAATAATAAAAGCTCAAAGGTTGCTTGGCCCGGGCCTGCTTTTAGGCAGAGGCACCAAAAACAACAACAAGAACAACATCGTTGTTGTTGTTGTTGAAAGAGAAACGGGAAACAGCAAACGAACAAATCAGTCGAAACGGAAGGAAATGCTTAAACGATATGAAAATCCTGTTTGTGTTTCTGGCCATGCGCTGAAACAACTATATACCTATGTTGTTTATATGTCTGAAGTATATATATATATATATATATATATGTGTGTGTGTATGTATGTACGTATGTGTATGTGCCAGACACGGTTATCATTACTTGACACCGCCTGTTGTTGTAAATTGTTTCATATCCTTCGATACCCTTTAATATGTGCGAGGCTATCAGCCAATCAGACGATGTTCTTAACGGATATTTAATATCAAGCACAAATTCGAAGTCGATATTCATACTAATATATATATGATATCAGCATTTATATATGAAAATTTCCTAGAAAAAGATCTAGATCAAACCTGGTCGAAGTCAGGCGTGTCAGGACTACAGTGAATACAAGGAATACAAGACAAATTTAGTTTGATTTGAATGAGAAACCGAAGAGTTATCCTTGTAATAGTTCGTTCAGGATCAATCGGTTATATATCAGCTATATGATATAGAGTTGTCTGATCTGGAAGAAACTCAAACTTAACCAGTGTGCAGACAAAAGAAGCATCTGGTACAAATTTCAGCTCTGTAGCCTTTAAGACCTTTGAGACGGACGGACGCACATACGGACATGATTATATCGATTTCCATTGTCATGATGATCAAGAAACTATATATTTGCTCGACAGTTAAATATCCTGAATGTTCACTTTGAGAAAATCGGTTCTATGGGAGCTATATGAAGGGGGGCCAACCTAAAAAGTTTGCATGGAAAAAATAAAATAAACTCATTAATAGAAAACAAAATTCTAAATGTTAAAAGTGCTTAAAGTTTTCAAAATTTAGTTTTTCAGACACACGGACATCGCTAGATCGACTTGGCATGTTATGCTGATCAAGAATATATATACTTTATGGTCTTATAACCTCTCCCTTCTGCCTGTTACATACATTGCAACAACTTAAACATATCCTTGTATTTCGATTTCAAGGTTATAGTTTCAAGATAAGATTACAATTTTAAGCAAATTTTTCCTGAATTAATAAAAAACACATATATTAAATATGGAAAATGCAGGAAACTCGTATTATTTCTGAGATATAATTTTCCTAATTTTACGTTTAAGAAAGTACAGAAAGGAACATGTGGTTCTGAGATAAACAATTGTAGCTTTTGCTTGGGGGCACTTATAGTAAGAAAAAATCTCTCTAAAGCTGCGATGTGCACGAAATCTTCAATTGGGAGGACTACACCGTTACAATCCTTTCGCGCGACGCAATCGCCCGCCGTGCGTATATCAATTTTGTCAGGAAGTATGCAAGGATAGAAGCAAGCCTTTCCAACTATATGAAGTATATATGTTCTTGATCAGCATGACAAGGCGAATCGAAATAACCATGTCCGCCTGTTCGGCTGTCCATTTATCCGTCTGTCTGTCTGTCTGTCCGTCGGTCCGTTCGTCGGTCCGTCCGCCTGTTTCAACACAAATATCTCAGAAGTTTGAAAATCTACAGAGCTGAAATTTTCACCGAATGCTTCTTTTGCATGCTGGTAAGGTTTGAGTTTTATCCAGATCGGACAACTAAATCATATAGCTACCATATAACCGATTGGAATGATCCGGAATGAACCCTCTTAGAATCATAACTTTTCAGTTTTTGATAAAAAATCAAACTAAATTCGGTTTGTATACATTTGAGAAGGCCCCACGTCCTCTGGTCTAATCTGATTAAGATCGGAAAACTATATCATATAGCTACCATATAACCGATTGTTCCGAGATGAGCACTCTAAAGCACTAAGACGCATTAAGATCAGGTCGCTCGTGCGCAAGTGATACAAAATCCTTGGTTTGACATATCAAAGTGGCCTTCACCCTTTGACAAACCATATATACATACATACGTTGTTTTATCGGATATTTTAGTTAAGCTCGCTCTCTTCCAATTTCACTGCATTTCAGAATTCTTAAAGCAATTACAAATTACAGCCCAAAGATCATTTATAGTAGATCAATTCCTTACATGCTTAATCTAGACTTGTCACCATAAAATGTTGAGCAACAGCTTTTTTATAACTCCTGACTCCACATATCCAGGGTATAAGCAGGCCACTTTCTGCAGAAGTGATAACTATTTCCTTTAATGTTTCTCGTTATATTATTGCAACTTTGTCCAGGACGGATATGGCTTTGCCAATCCACCTCAGACCTTCTGCCGTCCCGACGCTTTCAGCTTCTGGTGGAGTAGGGCTGTTTATACTCGTACTCTAGTAGAGTAAACGAGTATGTTGTATTCGTGCAAATGTATGTAACAGGCAGAAGGAAGCCCCTAAAGTATATATATTCTTGATCAGCATCAAACAGCCGAGTCGATCTAGCCATGTCCGTCTGTCCGTCAGTCCGTGTTTTCATACTTTTAAGCCTGTCGAATAGTGAATAAGTGCAGAGTACGAGTATCTTATAGTCGAAATATAAACTCTAGCGTTCTTACTTGTTTTAATAATGTGGCAGACAGAAAGGGTGGCGAGGGCGGAAGCGCAGTAAGGGTGCAGATGCAGGGCTGACAGCGGCAATGGCAGGCAGCGTTTCAGGTTGTCCAAGCAATTATTTGCCGCGAGTTCGAGCTGTTGCAGCATCAAATTTTATGATCATACTCAAACATGCGCGCACCCACACACACTCTATCTCTTTCTCTCTCTCTCTGTCTCCCTCTCTCTCTCTCTCTCTCACTCTGTGTGTATGGCTGCGTTTGTTTGTGCGTATGTGTGCGTGTTTAATGTTCACAACGCGGCAGCAATTAATGCTGACCTCAGTCAGTGTCAGCAGATATTGGGTCAGATACAGACCCAGAGCCAGACCCAGACCCAGAACCAGACCAACCTGGAGCTGGTTTTATGTGTCATTTTTGCCTCGTAACCATTTTGCTTTTTATAGTTAAACGCATAAATTGGAAAGAGACAGGGCCACTGAGGTGGCACACCATACACTTATACATCTGTTAAACGCCTGCAGTGTTCTTAAACACTTAAAGCTAAAGCCAATGTCGATGTTATATCCCTCAGTTACGGAACGCAAATTTCGAACATCAGCAGTTGGACGAAGTCAATGAACGATATACCCATGCAGGCGAATTTATTTTAATGACTGATGAGAAAGTAAGTGGATAATGCTCAGATGCTGCATATAGAGATTTAAGTATAGAGTATAGGGTGCATAACGAACTTGCGGATATATCCTTATTTCATCTATGAAGGAAGTAATGGAAGCTTTTTCTAACTTTGAACTTTGATTTCTAAATAATCTTTGACAATCGCTCATTCCTGATCATATAACAATATCATTGTGAAAAGTTCTGTGTAATCATCATTCCCGTGAGCCTGTAGAGTCTGATTCACAATTGTTTTTCTCTCCTCTCTCTTTTGCACTTTCCTTTTGGAATGAGATGTCCTGATTGCTTTGGACTTTAGGATATTCACTTACAAAATCAGCTCTCAGCTCTCAGCTTCCCGGCTCACAACTGCCTTAATTGAATGTAAATGTTCATCAAAACTGAGTTCCTTTCCCCTTTCCCCATCCCCCTCTAAGCAAACTATAGCCTACCATTGGAAGACGACAATCTGCTCTAAATGATCACATTTAGGCGCCATCCTCATTTCCTCTGTCTGACTAAGCCAGAGATGCGCTTTGTGTTGGAAAAAGAATTTCACCCGCTATTAGTTTCCCATTCGTCAGTGGCCCCTACCACCCATACACACTTTGTTTTCCTGTCAAAAGGAAGGCGGCAGCGGCTCAATATGAGGTATGCATCAAGATCACTCAGATCCCAAGGTCTGCAACGGGTGTTCCTTACGATCCCTTTCGAGTATATTTTGAGGCTTCTGATGAGCATTCATTACCGAAGATCATCAAAGCTTTACATACTGCAATTGTTTCTATAGGATAATACTTATTTATCTGCAAGACGGCATCTAGAGTTGCAAACAGAAGAGTTACATGAACTATTTGAAAAACATATACAAAAATGGTATAAATCTACGACTACTTAGCCAAGGAAGATAAATAAATTGAATTTGAAGAATAAAGTAAAATGGAATAAAAAACAAGAGAAGAAGGCTAACATCGGGTATGTGAACTTTATATACCCTTGCAGAACTGTAAAAACATATGAAAACTAAATAGTCTAAAGCGTGTTTGCTTCAGCTGTGGCAATACGCAGCGAAGCAATCTTCTTTCTAATTACCTTCACATATTTTGTGCGTGCATTGTGATATACTCTCATATACATGAACACACACATACATGAACATACACATACATACATACAACACATTAGCATTCCAAGAAATCTGTTTGTGAGTGAGAGTGAGACAGATCACAGGGCTGACACAAATAAAGCTGCTTGGCTTGCAAATCAAATATTGTTAGCGCCATCTATTGTTCAAAGTTTTCACTCACAAGTCCTTATACGGGAGCTATATGTCCGCTGGTTATGATTTTTACATATGAGCAGCTTTTAGCAAAAAAAAGCCTATCTGGAATGAGTCGATAGCTTTAAAACTGAGCGACTATTTAACATAGAAACAGACGGACAGTCACACACAGACTATATCGACTCGGCTTGTCATGCTGATCAGGAATATGTATATTTTATAGGGTCGAAGCTGCTACCTTCTATGCGTGAGAAATGTCATGACAAATTTATAATAATTGCATTGATAATTGATAATTGTATCTAGATTTTCATACATCCCGACGGAGAGAAGCGAGAGCTAATAGTTTTCTCAATTTTTGCTCTGGCTACGTTATCTTATTCTTTATAGCTCATCGATAAAGTCGCGTATATAACAGCTATATGGTAGAGTCGTAAAATCAGAATACAACATTTGTTTCATGCTTTAAGATTCTTCTTTGGAGAGCACACTGATTGCTCCTATAGGTCCTATAGATCAAAGAACCCATGCCAACATTTTCAAACCAAAACTAGCTTCACCATCAGATGACTACTTCTTTGTCTTTCTAAAACTAGCTTCAGAAGTTGACCAAATGTTCACTTGCTTTCAACAGCGTAATTTTTACACTACAGTTTGATAGTTTTGTAAAAAGATAATATTACATAAAATGTATTTGAGAAATGAATGGACTTATGCATATAGAAACTATTTCTCCAATTAAATTTTTGGACAATTCATTTTGTATTTGGAGCAAATCGTCTCTTTAGACAGGTGACTTTTTGTGTTTGTTGTGGTTCGTCTTCTAGAGTTTAGTTAGAGTTTTACTTATGACCCCCTTCTCGGTCTTTAAAAATTTAACTTACATGTTATTTGTGAACATCTTGAGATTATAAAATTGAATAGTTTAAACGCTTTGGGTATAAGTGAAATAGAATGCATATTGTACAACAGATGTGAGGCCTCCCAAAATAGATTCAAACCGAAATTAGCACTATTTGGATGAAAAATAATAAAGTTTTGAGTACGTCATGGAATTGCTCTGCTATATATAGGAGCTACATTATATAGCTGACCTGAGCTGATCAGCCTGGTCAGCAGATGTGGAGGCTGCTAAGACTCACATGTAACAAATTTGTTTCAATTCGAATAAAAAAACAATCAATTCTGCTGTACTAAGAGTTTATTCCGAATTGGCCGCTTCTATGGGGGCTATATGATATATTGATCCGATCTAGATGATTTTTACATAATACATATTATTTATTAGAAGTATTTTTTCCATTCTCCCACACAAACGTCACCAGTGTGGAGTGGAGTCACATATATGAAGACAGATGGACTGACGGACATGGCTAGATCGACTCGGCTATTGATGCTGATCAAGAATATATATACTCTATGGGGTCTTAGACGCTTCCTTCTGCCTGTACAATACATTTGCACGAATACAAAATAGAAGTAGCTTCAATTGTATACGATTAATATGACTGGATATATCCATTGATCAGCTAATAGCTATTGCTGTATCTGATGCTTTGACAGTTGTGTATCCACCCACACCCACATCCATACCGTGCCGCATCGCCTGCCGGAAATGTAATTTAATTACATAATAGAAATTGTTTTCGTCTTTGCTGTTTTATTTTTTTATTTGGGGGTCACGGCATGCGGAATTTGCCAATTTATGGCACTGGGCATAAATTTCGGCAGTGAAATTCAGCCATTTTATAATCAAATTGTTGAATGGACGCAGGACGGGGCAACTTATTAGGAAATATCCTGTGTTTTGCCTGTTTTCCCTGTTTTCCCTGTTTCATTCTTGAGAATGAAATGCCAGCCCGTTTCAATTTGTTTCAATTAATGCACATTTAATGAGTGGCCGCCGATTCTTTTATTGTTTTGGGGCGACTCCTGACAAGGAATTGGCCAAGGGCCATGCCGCGGAAGGAAGCAATTTTATTTTCATTTTGATTTTCATCGCTTTGGCTTAGATTGACGCCATTAATGCTAATGTTGGCCGTTGGGGCACATTTTCCGGCTTATTAACTTGGATATTTGCACTTTTACTTGTTTCTATTGCCTGGTCACAGGCTGTTTGCCCTGGCCTGCCCGCCCGCCTGCCTGCCTGCCACTTGTTGCCTGTAGGTCATCTTTTTTTGTTAGGGGACACTTTTGAATTTTTCTTCATTTGTTTTTTTGGGGCGTCCCTTTTTTGTGTGGTTTTGTAATATTTAAACATTTCTCTTCGTTTTGGGCAATTAGTGGGGCAATTTAAACCAATTTTGATCTTTCGGTTTTTTGATAATGACAAATAATATATACCTGCCGCAGGAGCTTTATCTGATTCGAAGTGACTGACAAATTGCACGCTTCGCTAGTTTATAAAGTTTGGACTGAACGCAGGCGCGGGGGGGCGTTTAAGAACTCACACAATTCTAATGCAATAATTCACTTTAGCTCTTCCTTGGCTGCATAAACAATTTGGAAAACTTTCTCTGCCAACTTTCACTTTACACTTTTTCTTCTTCCTTTGCTTTTGTAAGATTTGTTGTTGTTTTTTTTTGCATCTACAGTTTTTATTTTATTTCTTTTTTCATTTTTCTTGTCTTTTGCCCTTGTCACTGGCCCAATTCCATCCCATCCCACTTCCGTTTCAGATAAAGTTCTTCGGGCGACCACAGATATATGAACAAACATACATATATATATATATATATATGTAAGTACAAACAAACCCATGTAGTATGTCTGTATATATAAGCCAAGGGAGGGAGGGGGGTAAGGAGTTGGCATCTGTCCGTCCGAAAACTTTTATTTGACCAGTTCAGTGGAAAACTTCTCTCTGCGAGGCACTTGAAGTGTGTTTAGTTTGAGGAGAAAAGGGAAAGAGAATATGCTGACCTGTGGCAGTTATGGACAGTCAAATACTCTGTAACTTTTAACTAATATATCCTGGTAGTATTCCTTAATGACAGCAGGACATTTTTGGTATGAACTCAAGGTAGACTTATAGAGAATAGAATGGAAGTGACCAAACTTGGCGATTCTGTTTATCAATTTACGAGATGATATCGATATTTTGAACATGCACTTCTGGTTCGTCGAACCCAAAATGGCTGATCATATCAAGGTCTCATGTTGCAGTCTATATATAAGAACTATATAAGAATGCATATGCAAGTTAGACCTTACTTTACGATGGCGGATATAAGAATATCTCTAATGATATATATAATCCTTTAAGAGACGATTGTGCAACCAACAGATTGCATCACTTTTATAGCTACACGAAAGTAACAGCCGTGGTTGAACTCCAGATAAATACCTTTCCCGATGTATCACGATGTATCTTTTCACTTTTCTATAATATTTGTATTGGAATGGCTGAATCATATAGATGATCCACTCCTTATTGCCTCATTCCATACACAAACTACAAAACTCCTTACCTTTTATAGACCATCTGCTGGTCTGGTCTACTTTTGCTTAAGCCCATTCAATTGCAGGGTATCAGAAAACTAAAGTGGATGAGCAATAAGTAAACCATTCCTTTTATGGTTGGAACAATTTTTAGTACTGCATTAGATATGATGCATTTTTAATGCAACCATTGTGACATAATGTTGATCAGCTCCAGCATAGAGAGAGAGAGAGAGAGAGAGACAGATGGGGAGTTTGAAAAGTAGTTTATGCCAGCACACAGGTGGTGTGGTTTAGTATGTTCCAGTAGTCCTTTTCAAACAATAAAAGAATTATATGAAAATACAACAACAACAAAAAGAACTTTTATAATTAAACTTGACAAATATTGCGGCTGAGCCTGCGGGGTCGGCTAAGGTTACGCATATAATGTAGACGTTAACAGTCCGAACCAATTTGATTTAAGTTTTCTTTTGAAACTCATTGAAAAACTTCTGAAGCAGATTTCTGGCCATGGGGCTAAAGAAGAAAGTGAAACAAAATCTAAACTAAATTCAGAACAAATGCTGTCATAATACTTATAAACTTTACTACAATTTCCACTCAAATTGAAGTTTAGCTGGCAATAAAACAGATCCTGCCTGCCCAACAGTTCTTCAAAGTGCATCCCAGTCTCAGCTCCAGCTCCAGCTTCAGCTTCAACTCAACACAACTCAGCTAATTGAATTGTTTGGCCCGCAGCCCCGATCAGTTGGCGCATAAATTTTGAACAGACCCCCCTCAAGGCTGCCTCAGGGCTGCCTTCATCTGGTCACCCAGTGATGGCAAAAAGAAATCACTGCCAAGCACCTGACCAAATCATGCCTGTGTGTGTGCGTGTGCGTGTGTATGTGGGTGGGTGGGTGGTGGTTTGTTTGCGTGTATATGTGTGTGTGGGTGGGGTGTGCGCATAATTTGAAATTTTGTTTACGCTTGAGCTTAAGAAACCCCAGGCTCAGAGCCAACCAACAACCTTCTGTCTCGGACAAATCTGTGCAAACTTTCAACTTTCCCGTTTTTGTTCTCCGGGCTTGGTTTGGTTTTCGGGCTCGCTGTACACATTTCTATCAAATTTCAATTTGTTGAAAATTTGTTGTGTTGTGTGCGTATGTGTGTGAGTTGGTTGCTTTTTTTTTATTCTTTCTTGGAAACCGAACCCGAACCCGAGCCCGAACCCTCAAAATGAGGGTGGCAAAAACGGGCGAATCAAACAATGATCGGCGGCTGCTTACTCTGTCTGTTTGTTGTTAAATATGATTTTCATAATGTGAACAAGACCTCAAACTAGGGTAATATGTTGAGATTACGAAATCATTTTCATAGAAACTTCAACAGTCAGCTTTCACATTCTATCCAAAGAATCTTTCCTCTTTGTATAACTTTTTTTTCCAGCTCTTTAATGTGTGTGAGATTCGGCTAATCCCTGCAAAATCAGTTGAATGACTCCTGATGATATTCTTAATCTAAATTGAAGAACAAATTGAAAAAATAAGTTGTTCATACTGAGGAGATGCATTGTGGAGAGGAGAGGACATGAGAGAGTGGTGGTTTTTTGTCAAGATTGAGGCCAAAAGGTCCTAAGATGAGAACAAACCTTTAAGAAAATAAGCCCAAACTGTCTTAAAATGTAACCAAATGGTTCTGTAAGAAAAAATGAATTACCTACTATTACTATTTTTTTCTCAGTGTACAATCTATGGTCATAAAATGTTGTGCTCGTGTTTAATTTCTTCGTCTAGATATGTTGATATTACCCCTAATCATTAGATTTAAGTTACTCTGGCCATAGAGCTGGTACAAGGTGGTAGTTAGACACACTCCCTCACCCCCCTCTAATTTCCTTTGGAATCAGAGTATAAAATTATGCGGGGGGAAGCCTTGCCGAGCAATGGCGAGGGGTTACTTGAGAGCAATAGCAACAGCCGGCCGGCTGCCACATAATTAAGCTGCGTTTCAAACTTCAGCGAAAGCCCACAAAAGCCAACCGGAGAGCCGGCCGTAATTAGAAATCTACATTTACACACACACACACAGACTCACACACAGACTCACACACAGGCACACACGCGCACTTTTAAATGAAAACTCAAACGAGTCGGCTTGAAGGTGGGCTCTATGAGATTTGCGGCCATTTTAATTGCCGCCGCACAAAAAAAAAAAAAGTATGCAGCGCAAAAATATTTTTATACATAATTAATTACCTCTTCGCTGGCATGGGTGAGCATGATGATGAAGGGGAAGTGCTAACGATAACGGTAATGGTAATGGCAACGGTAACTAGGCAACCTTCAAGCTTAAATGCCATTTAAATGTTCCAAAAAATTTGGTTAGGGCTCGTGCGTGTGTGCTCTTATAACCGCTTTAACCTCGGCTGCCTGCTCTAGCTCTCTCACTCTCTCACTCTAACTAGAGCAAAACCCTCCCTCCCCACAGGCGTCTCCATCAACAAGTAAAGGACAGCTGGCCTATGTGGGTGTTTTGTTTTTCAAAGATTTTACTGTGTCCATTGGTGTTGTGTGTGTGTATTCCGCCGCATCTGTGTTCCATTATCCGTATCCGTGCATTGTCTGTTTGCTGAGCTGGCAAACTGGCAACTGGCAACTGGAGCTCAGTGCTCCGTATTCAGTGCTCAGCGTGTGCGCCATGCAATACTAATTACCGGACAGCACCACAGCCGTTGAGCCAGGGAGCCATCGCCATCGCCAGCCATAGGAGACGCAACAACATCAGCATCAACTTTTGATGTACGGGGGGAGTTATGCTTCAGCACTTAAGCCGCATTAAAATCCGGATTTTGCTTACATTTATACTTATTACTTTGACGGCTCCTATATCTTCCTGGACCGTATCCCAAAACGAAAGTTTCCTCTAGCTAATTTATTTGTGTCCCTATTGTGTGGACAGTTCTAGCCAGTGAGAGTGCGAATGCCGTGCCAACCGTAACAGCGCTGCGCATTTGAATAATGTTATATAGTTCAATCGCTTTGCTTACATATATAAGGAGATATACATATATATGGAGATATGTTCAACTTAAGTCAAGATGAGTCAAAATGTGGACTAATTTTTGATAGAATTATAGTCTTCAACAGACTCATAGACATAGAAGTCGTACAAATTTGCTTTCAAAGAAGTTAGATATTAAGTGTGATATTATTAGCACAGAAGCAACTATATAGCTGTAGGCTATTTCCATACCAAGTAATCCTTCATTCGCGTCATCTATCGGGAGTTCTGCGTGCTAAGTGTTGATTCTTATTGGTTTTTCTATGGGAGCTTTACGATATAGTGGATCTTCATATATGAGCAGCTTACAGCAGAAGGAGGCCTATGGTGATAGCTTAAACTTGATAGCTTAAAAACTGAGAGACTAAATCGCTTAGGAACAGACAGACAGACGGACATGTCATGCTGATCAAGAATATATAGACTTTATAAAAGATCAGGCCAGCGGACGTTAGGCCTCCTCGAATGGATACAACAAGAATATGGTTTGGTTTAGATGAAAAACAAGAGAGGAAAGCCATTTACATGGTAAATATAAAACCGATCTAGAACAAATCTGGATGGAGTGGATACAAATGGTACAACACGAATTTGATCTAATTTAGATGATAAATATAAAAGCTATGCCCATTCCAGAACAATCGGCTATATGGTAGCTATATGATATAGTTATCCGATCTTGATCAGAACAGACCAGCGGACGTAGGTTCTCCTCCTCAAGTGGATGCAAACCGAACTTAGTTTGTTTTGGATGGAAAACAGAAAAGTTATGCTCCTATATGTTTATTCCGGAAGAATCGGTTATATGGGAGCTATATGATATAATTGTCCGATCTTGATCAGATCAGGAGAGTGGATGTGGGGCTTATTCAAATTGATACAAACCTAGTTTGGTTTGATTTGGAAGAAAAATGAAAAAGTATTGCTTCTAAGTGTTCATTCCGGAACAATCGGATATATATGGGAGCTACATGATATAGTTGTTCGATCTGAATTTAACCAGCCTGCAGACAAAGGAAGCATGGGGTAAAAATTTCAGCTTTGTAGCCTTTAAGACTTCTGAGATCTTTTTGTTGAAACAGACGGACGGAAGGACGCGCAGTCAGACAGACGGACAAACGGAACAGTATTGTTCGTTTGTCATTCCGGAGCAATCGGTTATATTGTAGCTATTTGATAGAGTTGTCCGATCTGGATAAAACTCGAGCTTAACCAGCGTGCAGAAAAGAAAGCATCCTGGTAAAAATTTCCGCTCTTTAGCTTGTTTGACTTCTGAGATCTTTTGTGTTCCAACAGACGGACATGGTTATATATTCCTCTTGTCGTGTTCATCATGAATATATATACTTTATATAGTCGAAAAGGCTCTCTTTTGTGCGTTGCAGGCCTTCTGATAAAATGTATATATGCCATAACGATTTCTTGTGAATGATATAACATGAACACTGTAAGGAACATAAAATACATAATTTATGACCACTTGAGGGCCAAATATTATACCTAGGCATATGTGCAGCCTTCACTATTATATCTGGCCAGGGAAATGCTTTTAAAGCCTGCCTGGTTTTGCACAACAATGAACAGTCATAAGACACTGCAAGGGATCTGTTTGAATACCAAATGTTTAAGTGAGTTTTGTTATTATTTAAAGAATTCAATTTGTTCGAATAAAATCAGCTGCATTGCGGAACTTTGTCACGCTGTTACATTGGTTGAATTTGTTTGCTGGGTTAGATGCTGTTCGTTCTGTTGGTTTTGATCTTTTTGCCTACTCATCTCTCTGTCCATCATAAAATAAATATATATAGCATTTTGTGAATGCCATACAAATTATCACCTTGTTGGCAAATGGCGTCTCGTCTGTCTAACCATATGGCCAGCATTGTAATTAGCTCTCGCGCAGATGTTCCTGTTCCACAGCACAGTGTGGGACAGCATTGAATTTCCGCTTGTGTTGATAAACTTTTTCCCTTGATTCAGCTACTTTCTCACCTGTCTATGCAGTCTATGAGTGTGTATACTGTGCATGTGTGTGTGTGTGTGTGTGTGTGTGTCTGTTACTGTTTCGGGTTTTTGTCTTTATCTGTGCTGCTTACCGGTAAGCTGACAAATCCACCTGCCCATTTTTCTACATCTGCACACACACATACATAAACCTACATATATAAATATACGTATATATATATATATATTTATATAAAAACAGATTCTAATTGGTTTGTTAGATAACTTGAAATTTACTTTCATGCTGATTTACGTGTAGCAACCACAGCTCGAGTGCTTCTGCTTGTGCTTGTGTTCGTCAGATGTTTGCAGATGTTCAGGACCGCGTTGATTCACATCATCTTCGATTCAGAGTTTAATTTGCAACGCTTTCATCCATTTATTTATTTATGAACAGCATTATGAACAGAGGCTACTTCTTTATTGATTGCCATTCGGTGATTCGCTGAGTATATAGATGGGGCGATGTTTGATGAAGCCTGCCTGCACTTAGAACAAATCCGTTTGAAAAATTCGAATCTGAGTAAATACCTCCGCTGGCAAGATTGGGGCTGAGTCTGTTTCTTATGATATAATGAATCTAATGTTCGCTTGGGACTCATTTATACAAAGGTTTAATATGCAAATTTGTTCCTAAAAGTGTTCAAAAATGGTTCACCAAATCTGGAAAAACTCCTCTGATGAACACTCATCTTGCCAGAAATGCAAAATCTATTCCACCTGTGATACTCTCTGAACTATGAGCGGGCATTTTTCTGAGTGTGCAACATATTTTTGGAGTACCGCTTTTGATGCTCTCTTGAAAATGACATGTTCCTTTCGCAGTTGCTGGTTTTGGGTGCGTTCGACCACATTTCCAACCTCCAACCGCCCAACTGACTAACATACACAGACAGACAGACAGACAGAACAGACAGACACACTGAGAGACTGACAGGCCGTCAGTAACTTTATTATGGCCCCCTACTTGTTTGCGTCGAGTGGTTTCTCCTGCTCCAGAGTACTCCAACAGCTTCTGCTCCTGCTGTCTTCCAACTGCTGCGCAACAGGCGAAATGTGGCCCGTTAACATTTCCCGCGCTGTGCTCTGTGCAAATTGTTAAATTTTCATTCGTCATAGCAACATTTGAGGCCACAAAATACCCCCCAGCATAGCGGCATGGATAGTATGTTGGGTGGGCTGGCATCTCTGGGCTTCGCAGCCAGACATACACGAGCATGCGAGTGTAGTTTCATAGTTAAAGATAATTGAGTTACCAACGGAAGCTGCTTTATATGCATATTCTTATGAGAGTTATCGATGCAATCGATGCATTTCAATAGCTAAATGTTGTATGACAAAAAAAGGATATTTAACAAATGGTTTTTGCATTTTGTCAGAAGGAAGTGTCTCCGACTGAACATGACAAGGGGAATCGATGTAACCTAGTCCATCTGCCAGTCCGTCCATCTATGCCTCCTCTTGAACCACGCGTTGCCCAGTTAGGCCCTTAGTTAGTCCCATGTATGTATGGGATCTTAGTAGTCTATTCAAAGGCGAGTATATCGTTGTAGGTTCTTTTAGGAGCTTCTTCTAAGGATACCATCACAGGCGCACCAAGATATCTCACTCTGACCCGTGAAAGACCCAGGCAAATAGCCTTCAAAACGTATACAAACTCAATTTGGTTCGATTTGGATATTAAACAAAAATCTTCGCTATACTATAAGTTCATTCTGGATCATTGGATCATATGATATAGTTCTTCCATCTGAAGCAAATTTGGTCAGCGGACAAGGTAAGGCTAAGGAACAACAGTTTTAACTGTTTGGAGTAATAGTGAAGCAGCCGATTCTATGGCAGCCACATTGAATCTGGAACTTAACCAGCATAAAGATATAAAAATGGGATCTGGTAAAAATGTCAGCTTTCTGGCTTTTAACGCTTTTGAAATCTTTGTATTCAGACAGGCGGATGGGGAGATCAATCTGTCAATATTAAATATAAACGCCACTCGAACTGTTCATTTGACTGGGAGAAGCCGATTGACTATACGCAGATCCCGGCCATGGCCCAGATATGAGCAATTATTTGTGATACGAGTCGCTTCCTTGTGAGCCCTTTTGATTGGCCATCGTCAGCGTCGACTTTGTATTCTTTTGTTCATCCACCTTTTCAAGGACCAACGGACCAACGGACCAACTTGTTGGATGGCCAATTAACGCCCCCATAGCAAAAGCATATTTTATTTAACCTGACCTTAACCTAATCCACATTTATGCGCTGCAGACGAGGTTGAAAACAATATTGCAAATAACAATTCAAATGGGTCTCGTCCTTTATATGCACAAGTGTCCGTATTTATTTTCCATTTTCTGCCACATAGTTTGCCCTCATATTTACGTATTTTGTACTATGAAAACTTCAGCTGCTGCTGAGGAAATTTAATTAACACCAAGAAGAATAGTAAGAGGGAAGCTCAAAGGGATGCATGGATGCATATATCTATGTCAGCTATTTCCTCTATCATTGCCGGATTTAGAAGTTCTATCCCAGACAGGCTTAATAAATTTGCTTTTGATAACAAATATGTAGCGTGAAATGCCACAACGAAGATCATCAAGAGCGTCTCCCATTTCTTTAAGGACAAGAAGCGACCGATCAGAATTGTTACAAAGTGGAAACATCTGCTGATGATGCGACAGTAACGCTTGGACGCCTTTTCACCATCATATGAAACCATTAGCAAAAAGCTCTGAACTTATAATGATTCCAAATTCAATCAGATGTTAAAAAATACATAGCTATGGTGAAAGCTGAAGGGTCAAAGAATATTACTATGAATGAATCGTGAACATAATGAATAGATTCAGGTATATATATGTGGCTGCAGCTCCTTTCACTCTGGCCATCATCTGCATTGTGGAAATTCACAAGTTTTAAAAGACAATGAAATAATATAAAAACATAATAAGAAAATACAGAAACAAATTATTGGAAGTCGGCTTTAGAAACAGTCAATCGATAACAATGAGATAAATAAAATAAAATAAATTAAAGTAAAATAAAATAAAATAGGAAAAAGAGACTTGTGCTCGGACTGAAGTGTCGAGAACGAATGAAATAAGACATAACTTCCTTTAAGACGAAGGCAAGGAATATCAAATTTGTTCAACACAAAGGCAAGGCCTACTATTTGTGTGGATTAGAAACAATAGGGAAAAACCTAGCTTCGGCTTATAGAACTTCATATATTATCAACCAGACATATCTGCTAATATGATAAAGAAGGCCGATATGGATCAAATTTGGCCAGCGAACATAGAAGCTTTCGAATTGCAACCACAATTTGATTAAATTCGAATTAAAGATAAAATATTTTTTTTTTTTTGAAACACTTCGATTCTGCTGCCTTAAAGCATCTACTTGCCCCCGCATTCTACGCTGCAGCAACCCTGCTCGATTCGTCATTCACTTATATCAGACCTCACCCAGCATCAAATTGAATTTAATAATTGGCAAACAAAACTTTTTTTTCAATTCGAACGCAAATTTCACTCATCGCACTTTTTTATGAACGATGATTTTTTAAAAAATTTTCGGGCTGCCTCTCTCCTCCCTCGCTATCTTGGCTGACATGGCAAAACTAAAATAAAAATGCTTCCATGACCTTTATTTTGCGCTTCTCTTTGTTTTTATTTACTTTGGCAGCAGCCCACACAACGACAACAACAACGACAACCACAACAACAACCACAACAACATGAACATAAAACAAAAATTAAATTAATATTGATGTTAATGCAAATAAATTATTTATTTATTTTGAATAACCGCAACCACAAAAGTGAAGGGCGGGCCAAACAAGGTGGAAAGAAGGTGGAGAGAGGAGAGAACGAGAAACAGGAAAAATTATATTTGCCCAACACATTCGCATCAGTTCCCTTTTGCTTTCCAAAAAATTATGATGATATTTTGTTAATAATTTTCTTCTTTTTTTCCTGCCTTTCTATAGGTGAAAGCTGGCGTGGAGCGATGGGTGGAGTGGAGCGGGGTGGCTTCGGGTGTGGAGAAGGTAGCAGTGGCTTGCTCCCTTGCTTCGTCATCGTCATCATTGGGCGCTGACAATGATGGAAGAAGATTGATGCTTTCGCTTGGCCCCAAAAAGTATGATACACAAAATGTGTGACACACACACACCCACACACACACACACAGAGCCACTTATGTGGAGTGAAAGTAATTTACGCTGGGCATGCATTACATATGCCAATTTTGTAAGCATTTTGTAGTACTTCTCTAAGACGAAGTACTTTCTAGGTGACAGTTGAACGATGATAGGGAAAGATCTATCTTTTGTCTTCCAAAAAGATGAAATAGGACATACGTAGATATAAAGGTGTCTACGCGGCATTGTTGTTGTCTCGTTGAACTTAAAAGTAGGCTATAGTGTTTCCTTATTAGGTAATTCGTCAGGCGTTGTATAGAAAATAGTAAATGGATACATTTTGTGCCACACTTCAATTCAATTCCTCCCAAGTAAACTTCTACCGCGATTTTGGTCAGTTTTTAATCTTATGGCTTGAACTGTGCGTTGTTCCGCCAGGACAAAGATGCTGTATAAGTGTACTTAACATACATTTAAGGATATATTCATTCATGAAAGGTTGATAGACATCAGCTCACAATCAACTGAGACTGCAAATCACACTGGTTGATGTACCCATCGCTTTGTCATCTTTCGCACTCAAAAATGTTGGCAGGGTTGCTGCCGCTCAAATTATACCTACACCTACTACTTACTTAGCTGCCTTCGAACATTGTCATTTAGGTTGGCGCGCAAATCCTAGCGTACTCCTGCTGCTGGCCATGATGGATCATTATTATGTATTGGCAACAGTTGGGCAAAACTCTCTCTAGCATTCATTATTTACACTGCGAAAATTGTAATATATTTAAGCATCCTTCTCTCTATCCCTCTCTCTCTCTCTCTCCCTCTGTCTCTCTCTCTCTTTCCGTCTTTCTCTGTGTTGCTCATTTGCGACTTTTAATTGTTTTTCGCAGCGGTGTCTGACAGCAAACGGGAAACTTTTATGCCAAAGAGTTTGCCGCCAGGCTGATTTTGATTAAAAGCGAGGCACACACACACACACACACACACACACCCATACCTACCGTTACATCAACACCCACTCGCCGCTCTAACCACATTGCATGTCACCACAGTTGCCGCCAGGGGGCGCGCTTCTGCTTAAATGGTGAACAATTAACAAATCGAAGTGTGGCCGCTGTGTTTGAGTTTGTGTTTGGCCAGCAAGCGCCATGGCCAACATGCTTGTTGCCTCTCATCCGGATCCGGACTCCTGCCACCAACAAATGGCTGATAATGTTCCCACAGCCGTAGATACGCACACTCACACACACGAACACACACGAACACACGCAAGGGGATATAATGTGCGTAACAAGGAAATGCAATTATTGGAACAAAATAAAAACAATCAACGGCAGTCGCTTTGGGTCCTTGCTTTCATCCGCACTGTGGCCCGCAGCAGCAGCTGGCGCCGCTGGCTTCGATGCCAGCTCCTGCTCCAGCTTTGGGCTCAAAAATATTAATCACTTCAATGGCAGAATCAATAATTAAAAGCCAGAGCACGATGCGCGGCCAAATGGCAAACAATCGCCAACCGCGGCAGCAACTATAATACTTATCAAGCATACGCCCCATGCTCCTCCGTTTACTTTGCGAAGGGCTAGCTCCATTTGCCGCCCACCCTGTGTGCAGGTGTGCACAAATGATTAATAGTTTTTGGCAGCTTACGCAATTTGTGTTGTTGTTTCAGTTATTAAACCTGCACAGGATTCTTGGACAAAGATGCGCATACGCAGGCATTGTCCTCTGGCGCTTGTCCACACCTGCGACACCTCGATGGAATCGATAATGCAATGTGTAAAACTGTTAATTACCATATGTTAAGCTGTCCTTAAGCATGCTGCTATTGTTCAAAATATGGTAAGTCTAGTATTAAGATCAGATGCAAAAAACCACTAAAAGCCGAAAGCAAATCAGTTTGTGTTAATTTGTGGAAAACAACTGTACTAGATCTTGGGTCATAGTTTGTTAGAGACCATCATGGTTTCTCAGAAAATGTTGAGAATAGAGAATTGAATGAGACTATTTCAGTACATATTTAATAGAGGTGGTAAATAATCGATGGCACTATCGACCACTATCGATTGTGGAGCACTATCGACTCGGACTGCTATCGATGGTGGAGCACTTTCGACACAATCGACTCGGTCTGCTATCTATGGCGCTATCGATAGTGTTCGATAGTGCCATCGATGGTTCTGAAATAAACTGAAATAAACTGCGCGTTTTTCTTCATTTTGTGGCGTTGCTTGACTTAACAAGATTATTTTGTTAACAGCAGTGAAAATATTGTTGAATTAAATTGTGCTCGATTTTGAAGAGTTTTAATTGTTTAAAACATCGAGTAGGCCAAGTTTTTAAACACTTAACTAGAGTTTTTATATTGGGTATTATCGAGGCACTATCGACTATCGTCCACTATCGATGGTTTTGGAAAAACTATTGGCGGCCATCGATGGTGCCCACTATCGATAGTTTACCACCTCTAATATTTAACAACTGCTAGATTCCAGATAAATGATTGCTTATTTTCTTCATGGAAATGTTAATTAATTAACAGGAAGCGTAAAAGCTTAAAACTGCATTTGACTTTATCCTAACACAAAAGGTGAAATTATTTTGAGTTTGAATGAGTTTCAAGAAATGCAACTAGCGTGCAATAGTCTCGCATACCTGAGGTTCCAAATTCCATTCCCACCCAAGGGGTGGTGACAAGTAAGTCTGTCAGAACAAGAAAAGAAACCATATTCTCCTGGTTCCTAAAAGCCAATTTTCAAACAATATGCGAAACGTATTGTATACCTTGGCCTCTCTATTACAAGTTGTAAGTAGGCTCTCCAGTTGATTGTCCTTCTTTGTTATTCCTCTTTTATGATGGTTCATTCTTTAGCACTTGAGAAAAATGTAACATTTAAGGAGTTACTCTCAATGTTTTGGCATCCCCGTGGTTAGAGTAGATAGGCAGGCTATGGTCATCGTTGTCAGCCGAGAATCGAATCGAACTCCGACCAACTTTATACCAATGATGGGAAAATCATATAGAAATCAAACTGAAATAGCAGTTCCAACTGTATTTGAGCAAATTCTACTAAACTATGAGAATAAATTTTTTGCGTCATGGCAATAAGTCATATCAATATATGGTTGCCCCAGCGACAACCCTCGCTGTGGCTGCCCTGCTCTGCCACAGCATTCCCATTCCCATTCTCATTCTCTGCCGCCTGGGCCCCACCCTCAACTTCATACATCTCTTTTGGCAATGGTTTTTTTATGACTTTATAATGAGTTTCCAATAAATAGCAGTTGCTGGAGCTCAACTCTGGTTGCACCCCGAAAATCGCCGGGCTTAAACTCGTAAGCTGTTTGCTTGTGCCGAGGAGATGTGGCTGGTCCTGGGATCTGGTCCTGGGTCTTTGTTGCTCTTCAGTTGGGTGCTAAAATTAGTTTTTTTCTTTTTTTTTTTTGAATTTATTTTAATTATTGAGTTTGGGCCCTGGCTTTGCCTTTGGCCTCGGTTTGAGATTTACTCGTCGCTTCGACTCGGGCTTTGGTTTCAGCTAAATTAAGCCCAAACGAAAATTCAATTATGACATGAGTTTACATATTTTGTTGCCTTTTGTTGTGCCTGTATGTGTGTGTGTGTGTGTGTGTGTGTGTGTGTGTGTGTGTCTTTCGGCTTTGTTGTTGGCAGGCGTTGCGGCAATTTTTTAGAAAATTATTAAGTGCGACTTAAGGAAATTCGTTTACTTAGCGTTTGTTTTTTTTTTTCGTTTGCAGCTGATTAGGTTTCCTTTTCTTGATGCCGAGAAAACGAAATACGCAAGTTGTATTGGCTTGTGTCCTCAGTTAAGCTCCGTTTCGAATTGAATTTTGTATTTTGGGAATTTTAATTAATTTAATTAGTAAAGCAAACATAGCTAAATTCCCCAACACACAGTATAATTAATCAGTTAAGAGCTTTGAGGGTGATAAGAAGATCGAGGCTGCACGCCTTGTTCGAACCGCGTCCGGCTGACTTTTCTGAAACAACAAACTCACATCTTCGAAAGAAATCGTTGAGTCAGTTGCTTGGGTACACACTTTTCTCTTGCTATTCACATACATATGCCTTTTAGCTGCTAAGTAGAAAACAAAAACAAAAAAACACTAAAAATAGTAAAGGCAAAAGAGATTAACTTGTCGCCTGACTTTAGGAAATATGAATTTTATTTACTTTCGCCTGAAATTCACTAAAGTGGGGAGAATGCGTCAACAAATTTTTGATAAATCTCAAACTTTAGAACAATAAAAAAGTAAGATTGAAATCGTTAGAGCCATACAACTCAGCTATTGGCTGGAGCACTATAAATCTGTCCCACAAATAAGACCAGAATGTCTTCAATTTGCCTTTTAACGGGGCAAATTGATGACGACTGCCTGACGAATGATAAATCTGGCTGACAGAAATTCACACAAACACACGGGCACAGCTCTCACCCACACACACACACACACACACACACACACACATTGAAGCACAACCAATCCAATCAACCGAAAGCTGACAAAGTTCAACTGTTACCTGCAATCAAAGCCCTGCGAAGGCAAAGGCAAGCAGATACTAGGGATAATTTTCTACACTGACAACTAGACAGGCGACATAAACAAGTTAGTCAGGAATGCCAAAACTATCTCACAAGCACGCCGCCCGCCACAGACAGAGAATTAAACAGAGACAAGTGCGAAAAGGGAAACCGCCAGCAAAAGTTAGGCGGAGGGGATCTAACTGAAATGGAAAGCCGACAGAGAACCAAATGTGTGTTGCCAATGTCGCCAGCCTTACTCTAACCGAATTGGACTGGTGCACTATGTCGAACAGTTGATTATGATTACCATTGCCCATCTTAGTGGAGCGACAGATTTTGCCCTGCATCTGCATTTGTCAAGTCTTTGTGTCCTCAATAAAAACTTCCTCGTTTTGCGTCTACTTTTGGTGATTGATTTTAAACTTACAGTTGTCTAAGTTTGCCCAGATGCTGAGCCACATGGCGAAAAGCCCCAAATGTGTTGTAATTGTAGACGTTGTTGCTGGCCACAAAATACCCAGGAAAGGAAAAGGAAAACAAGAACATCTTGTATACTTTGTGGCCCAAAAGACATCGTTCCCAACGATTTTACGGCTGACAATTTGTGGTAGATGAAAATCGAAGCGGCAGACGGACGGACAGACAGTCAGGCACAAAAGACAGCGAGAGTCTGCAAATTATTATGTTCAAAGTGAATATTATGTTAACCATAACGAGGGTCGTTCAGCAGCATACACAGCAGCACATATACATAAGGATGGATGGATGGAAAAGGGTCTCGGCTTGTATATTCGATTGCCGAAAGTTGCCAAAGCACAAAACATTTTCCAGGTACACGAAACAACTCATTAGCTAGCTTAATAAGAAGCCATAGAAGAGTGGCAGATGAGCTTTCCAAAAGCCAAGAAAAATCAACTACAACAATAAACTGCAGAAACAAACAAATGAGAAAACAGAAAAACAAGAAAGGAAGGCTAGCTTCGGATTGCGGAAACTTATGCCATTCACCTTGTAAATATATAACTGATCTAGATCAAATCTGATCGGCGGACGTGAGGCCTCCTCAAACGGATACAAACCGAATTTGGTTAGATTTTGATGAAAAACACAAAAGTTATGCTTCTAAGTATTCATCCTCACTGCCTAACATAAAGGAGGTCTGATCAAATATGCAATTTGGCTGTTACCGAGTGTGATTGAAAGAAGAGCAACTTCTGGAACGAAGATCATAATCGCAATGAACAAGCAGTCCATTGCCATTCGCTAAGGTTGCTCTTTGTGTGAATGAAGGAAGTTTTTAGTTAATATGACAAATTATAAACCAAATGAGTTATGCGAATCGGGTGATTATATCAATCCAATTTTACAACCTCAAGGGATCTTATAACTGAGATATTTTACACGTTCTGAGAGCGCTCATAAAACTGGCCAAGGCCAACATATTTTCCATCATTAAAACTAACACTTGTGGCTATCTTCCAGAGTTAGCTGTCACTTAGGAAATCCTTTCACTTTGACAGCAGTCAAGTTGAATTAACAAATTAACAAAATTCAATACCCAGAGACTTAAGGGCCAACATGGACACCACTTCCGATGAAAGCAATTCCAGTTTGGGTAGCAGTGGCGAAAGCAATCTCACTGAGTATGAAGAGCAGCCCGAGGATCCCAACATTATTCGCATTGGCATCATAGCAGATCTTGTAAGTTCATTCCACTTAAATATCCTTTTATATCGCTCTCACCATTCGATTGCCTGCATCGATAGGATGTAACGCTTGGTTTTCTGCTGGCAGGCATAGGCTATCATCGCGAAAAGTTTAAGAACTATCTGATGGTGGAGCCCGGTTAGTAAGCAGCCCGCAGTCTACAATGTAACCACACAACTCTTTCATTCATTTCATTTCGTTAACTGCAGACACAACTCAACACGAGATCGAACACTTCTTCCTAACGCTGTACAAGCGACCCAATATTGGCATCATCCTGCTTGACTACGTCAGAGCCAGGCGGCTGCAACATGTGCTGGAGAGGTGCAAAGAGGTTCTGCCCATAGTGGTCGTCATACCTAACAAGGGCTCCCTGCTACCCTACCTGGATGAGAAGGACCGTCTGCGTCGCCAACGGCAGAGGGAGAACTATTAGAGAAAATGAATGTGGCCATCAAATATCTGGGTATTAAGTGAATAAAATAGGACAGAGTAGGACAGAGTTCCTTTCGGACAATAAATTATAGAATTTTCTACATTTTTGTGAGTTTATTTCTAATATCTAAATTACGAAGTGCTACTATAAGGGCAGGCAAGTGCATATTTTGTTAGCCAAATGTAATTGCCTTTAGCACTGTGATATGTCCTTTATCTTCAGTTGACCCTCACATAGTCTATCCATATGTATGTTCTATATATACAGAATTTTCTTGTCTAATATCAATTGGGGAATTCCACGTCTTCCCATCTTTTCTTTTTCTTCAATTTTAATGCTATTTCAGACTATTTTTTGTATGCTTTAGCTGATTGCAAGGTATTCGTTTCATCATTCCCATTATCATTCTTATTTTCAACTGTGTTATTGTTATTGTTGTTGTTATCACTTGGCACTTCCTCTCCAAGACTCGGCTGCAGTTCCACCTGGCATCTAACAATGCATTTATCCATCTATCTCCATAGCAACAAGTCTTACATTGTTCAAATATTTTAAATAATAAGATAATTCCAGTGAACAATGAAGTATGAATTTCTCAAGGGAAAGCCGTCTCACACATATGTTTGTGTAAACGAAAGTGGAGCGTTTCCCTCAAGCTGCCTTTCAGTTGTTCGCTTTTTGAAATTCCTGACTGAATGCTGGACTGGCAAATGATGTTCATTAGCCCTTCCCATTGTTCTTCACTTACTTCGCATTCAGAATGTTTTCCGTTTCAATGGGCAACGGCACTTCAATTAATTTGCCTTCTGGCGTACTTGCAAATGAGGCTGGATCAACGAGATCTGAGGGGTATCATATATATTCTGCTATAACTTTTTCATTATAATACTGCTCTAGGGAAGTTAAGATCTAAGTCGAAGATATCATGGAACAGCAGTAGTGTGAGAAGAAATTCAAATTAAAAAACAGACAGAGAGAAAGCAGGGGGATGATATGATATAAGGAAAGTTAAAATATAGAGAATTAGTAGATGAGACGAAAAGGCACAGAATATATATATATATATATAGAGAGAGAGAGAACATAGATGAGAACTACACTCAGAAAAAGTCAAAAATTTTAGTTTTTGGTTTCAGATGGTTGAATACTTATCACAGTTCTAGAATTTAAATACTTCAATAGTGACTGAATATTTCTTAAATTCAAAATTTCAAGATTTTAAACTCTTGGTTTTCTTAATTAATCAGACGTTACTTGACACCGAATCGTACTTGAGATAGTTAAAACCTTCATAATATAAAAGTATTCTCGGACTTAAATTGAAGTTCTATTTCGCGCTTGAATTCCAATTTCTCGAACTTGTTTGACTTTTGAGTACGTTTTAGCTTGATTTTTCGCAGTGTAGTAAAGACAAGTGATAAACAAGGCCTGACGACAAACAACAGAGATAAAGGATGTAAAAGTAGTCCCGAAGTGCAACTGTTTTTTAGACTACAAGAGCTGTACATTCCTATAGCAATGACAATGCTGTTTATAATAAAACAAAGAACCCCAATATATCTGATTTGTTTTCTTTCTAACAAATATTAATTACAATTCACTTTTGCAATTTTACAAATTGCTTTTGAGCTCATTAATGGGTGAAGGATTGCTGGAACTTATTCAATTTTATGCTTTGCCATTTGCTGTTGCTTTAAATTTGGCATTTGGTTAGCCTTTCCAGCGCTCGTCTTCACCCACAGGATCCAGCTAATGTACTGCCCTACTACCCAGGCTGCCTCACAAAACTTAAGACTAACTTAAGGTGGACCATAAACATATTATGTTCATGTCTAGGCCCAACTTTCGAACTACAGTGAATATTATATATCGGATATTGAGAGTCGAAACTCGGCAAATTGAAATTGAAAGGGGTCAGGGTCAGTTTAGCCAAATAAATCGTTTATGCTTGATTAGAGTCGTCCGGAGTCCGGAGTCCGGTGTTCCGGTGTCAGCAGTCTGGACATGCCGCAGGTCATCGTCATCTAATTGAATCATTGGCATAAAACATTAGCCTCGTGGGGAAATGGACCTGCTAAATATGTCTTTATGTATATGTGTGTGTGTGTGTGTGTGTGTATGTGTTGGTAATTTATGCGCATTTCATTTTGTGGGACCTCTAGGTTCGATTTGCAAACATAAATAAAAATCCACTTCAAATGTCAAAGCTGTGAGGCGCAAAGTTATTAAAGTCACGTTCCGTCTAGGTGGAAATGTGTCTATATATATATATGTGTGTGTGAGTGTGTGTGTGTGTGTGGTGTGTGCGGTGTGCGGGAAGGGTCGCTTTAGCAGCTTTCTCTGATTGGCAAAATGTCAGCAATTAATTTTATTAGTCGCGTAAAACTGAATTAGCGTGAAATCTCTAGAGACCAAGATTGCACACACACACACACATATAGAAACACGTTAGAGCTTAGCAAAAAGTTGTGCTAATGCTCGTTGGCGCGCCCTATTTTGTACCTGCCTTGTGTCAATAGCAGTCTGTTTTTTTTTTCTTTTTTTATTTTGGCTTTGATTTTGTTGGCGGAAGAAATTCAAAGCAAAATTTGAAGCGTCTTCCAATATGCAACAACAAATCAGCCTGATGATGATGATGATGATGATGATTTGTAGGGATAGGGGGCAAATTTAATTACACTTATGCAAAACGTAGACAAACGCTAAGGCCTTCAGTTCAGCCTAGGCTCAAGTCAGCCTTAAGGCGCTTATAAAGTTGTTTGTATTTCGCATTACTTAGTCAGAATTTCGAATACGGATGATGTAGATGAAGAGCAGCAGGTAATGTAGATGTGTAAAAACGATGTCATTGCAACTGTGAAGAACAAATAAGTTTATCTAAGAAGTGTGAAAAACCTTTTACCCGCAGCCTTTGCATTTAGACAACACATAATATTACGTATACGTAATATTGCGTAGCTAAGAAACAGCTCCTGCTGTAGAGGACGATTTAGTCGGGCATTTGGAGTTGGATGTCTGATAACGTAGTAGGTGTTACGCTAGCACTTGGTCAATGAACTGAAAATGAAATTGGAACTGGAACTTAACCAGCTGCATTTAAGGTAAAGAGAATCCATGAGAGATTTACGACTCATCGTTTGGCTTTGTTAGCCAGTGGAGAGACATGATTATAGACATAGAGACATGATTATACATTCTTCCATGACTCAATTGAATGGAATGTGTTTCACATTTGATTTGGTTAATTATTTTCCGATTAAATGACACCCTGTCGAATCATGCCCAGCTTTAATATACCTGACTTGCCGAATTCCAAATTCAAATCGTATCAATTTGAACATTTCCCAAAGTCGTCGTCACGTACAGTCACAGGTAAATGGCAAATGAAAGCATAAGAGTTGCTCGTAAACATATTTTCATATGGATTTTCCATTTTTCAATGCAAAGCGAAATGAAATATACTTTGTTTCCCTGTATTGGTGTTGGCCCCCATAGCCGTCAGGGAACGAGAGCGAGTCCATGTATCCCGCGCCGAACAGAGCTGAACAGAGAAACCCCAACTGAGATAATGCCACACAAAGCGGCAACTTCAATTTTTCAACCACAAAAGGCTCGGGCAAGCAAGCAAAAACAACAATAACAACGCATCAACAACAACAACAACAGAGCAACAACAATAGCAGATAACGAGAGGCAAACAATTACTAAGAGCCTTGAAGTTTTTACTTGCAATTTTACTCGCTTTATTTTTGGTAAAAATAATTTGAATTTTTCAGCCTTGACCAGAGTCGAGCTCTGTATAAACGCACTGTTTGCTATTTGTTCTTAAACTAATTGAATGTACACATACGTTTGTATGTAGTTCATTATGTATGTGGTGCAAATATGTACAAATATTTTGATTCCCAGGATGATCATTTGGAAGGACATTTGTGAGATGGGTAGATGCCATAACTAGAGCTGAGGAACTGCATTAATGAATTCAATATTCGTAATGAAACACTCATCATAGAATGAATACTTGCCCTCACTTTTACTAAGAGAGAAATGAATGCCAACATCACTCATTAGCTAAAACACTCAAAGCTTATTAATGGATGTTGTTTACCAATGAGTATGAATGGTCAATGGGAAGTAACACATTCAAATATTCGCAGGGTGCAAAAATGTATAATTTGATAGTATTTGGTACATCCTACTAATACCACTCAACATATCGAGCGCTCTCTGTGTGCATTCGTGCTCTCCTGGTCTCTACGTTGGGATATACTACTGAGTGCTAGTGCAGAGCGTGTTGTTTTAGAATATTTTGTAATTAGCGACAAAGGAGGCCATTAATTCCCATTGAATGCTATATGAATGCAATGCCACTTGCAAAAGTATTCATTGATTCCTATACGGCTCAAATTGGAACTAGGCAAACTGCCACCTGGGAAGCCAAAACATGATTGAGTCCTGAGTAATGAGGCGAGAATTTCAGCCCCTATGATAGGTTATGTTAGCGGCTTAGCTGCAGAGATAAGACATTCCAATTCCAAGCTATCAGATATGAATTCCATTTCTGGAAGTTACAAATACCAAAGGCTTATCGCTGAGATAATTTCGCGCTATTCCTTGGAAATATTTCATACTTATCTTCCCTTCTTTTGCTAATATCAAAATGAGCGAGCGCAAGTTACCATATTTTCACATTATTCGTAATCAAGAAACTACATGTTTGCTGGGTATATTTGTATGTATATCGGTATATATAAGATGCCGCTCTCAGCCGTGTGGGGCTTAGCTGCTTTTCGCACAGAAAAGGCAAACCCGACACAGTTTCCACATTGCTCGCGGCAGTGCGTGTACGCCGCATTTGTCGAATGCAGAAAAGGTAGATTTTGTAACAGCGCCCGCTCTTCCCCCTGATAGCCCCATGAATTGCACAATCCGAATCCCTCGGCCTAAGCTTTAGTCTCAGTACTTTGTGTTATTTTTGGGTATTGCTTAACGTTTTTGGCGGCTCAGTATTCAGTTTCGTGCTTTTGGGCTTCAAATGGAAATGCTGAAACGAGCACTCACACACACACACCATGCCAGGCACACCCACACCCACACTCAGGCATTGATATGAATGCGGCTTAAGTGGCTGGTATTGTTTTTACATTAAAATATCATTAATTTTGATGCTGGGGTCGTGAATATGTGTGCGTCGCTGACACCCCTTCTTGCACCCCACCCTCTCACAGCTCTCACACAGCTCTCACACTCCCCCTGCAGAAATTATTTATGCAAACAACTTCACGGAGCACAAAATAAAACAACAATAACAATAGCAACAGCAACAAAAGGAAACAAGAAACGCAAAACAAAAACAATTTGACTACATATAAAGCCATTAACACGATATGTGATATGAGTTCGAATAAAAAGCGAATGGTATCGATATCTTCCGACTGGCTGGGGAGGCTGTCTTACAGGAGGAGGGAAAGGGAGCCCGGTAAAAGTATAACTCAAGAGCTTCCATATACCTTGTTCATTCTGTGCGTGCATTTGTTAAGCCAATTGTTTTTTCCAGAGTCTACTTTAGGGCGCTTTGCCATTGAATTCAATTGAAAACTTGCACGAGATGGATCTTAAAAGTTAGTTAGGGAATGGATGCTATAACTTTGCTACGACCAGCAATAGTTGCTTGGGATACTTATGTGCACGTTGAGTGCAATTTGAGGCCACTTTTGCCAAAGCTATTGATTTGGGCATCGTCAGCAGTGAGATATATGCGATTGCATTGCATGCTGTACAAATATCCTGGCAAGGGTTAGATAGACTAAGCACAGCTGGACGACAGTGCATCTACTGAATTCTACTGACAATTTAAGCAATAGAAAGGCGAATGTTCTTGCCAAGGAAAGAATCAGGCTGGCGAAAGATCAAATAGAAAATAAGATTCTCTCTCTAATAAATTGTATGCGCTGATGCGAGTATCCATTTGTTTTCTGCACTTAACACGTGAGGACTGTAGAATACTAGTGGAAATTCTCACAGGATATAGTGTGTGAAGGGTGCACAAGGGCTACCAGGGGAAGGTGAGGCCCTGGAAAATCTCCTCTGCAGTAGCTCGTCTCTTTCATGAGCTGGATTATAATAGTTATATGTATTGCCTTGGTGTGCCTAAGATAGCATCATAGGAAAGTGCAGCCAGCAGAATTCTCGAAGGGGTCCACCTACATTGTGTGGAAATGTTCGAATATAGCAGAACTTGTTGAATTTTTCAAGATATTTTCACTTTGAATAAACAAAGATGAATGGATTGGGATCATATACAATTGAAATCCCACATTTGTTTAATTCGAGTTGGCTTACAAAGCAATGTAATAAGATGGCATCCTTCTAGCCTATCTTACCTAGAATGGTGTAGGATAAACATACGAAAGACTAGCTTTAGTAAGGATTACTTTATCATTAGCTTACAATTAAGAGAGGTTACTATAGGACACCATCTTATATAGGATTTTATGGTATATTTATAAGATTACTTAAAATAATTTAGGATTCAATGATCTGATAATCTTTTCCCTATTCTTTCCTGTTGAAATTCAAAAACTGCTCCAAATGGGAAATTTTGGTAAAAGCTAACGGGCGAGTTAAAGTCTCAATCAGTCTCATACATATACATCTTGCTAACAAGGAAGAAGAAACCAAGATAAAAGAAGATATCGCACAATAAAAATCAAAAAATGGTTTTATATATGCTGCTAATATTTTCGATTTGTTTTGTTTTTTTGCTTCCTTTCAGCCAGACACATACCGAATATACATCTATAGATGCTGACAATACCACTACATACACAAGAGCACATATATATATACACATATATATATACATATATATTTGTATATGTATATGTACAGACACCAAATTGGCCCAGTAGCCGTGCTATAGCTGAGTGCCTGGCTACATTGTCAGCCCCCCGCCTCTCATACGTTCTCCACTCTCTACTATATTGCCAGGCTTATACGGTTCGTTGCCTGGCACTTACGCACACTGACACACAACCGCGAACATACACATACACATACACATGCACATATGGACGGGGCATATGGCGTTACCCGTCAATGTTGGCATTAAAATTTGCCTTTCATATGACAACCCACAGGTGAGGGATACAATCTATGTGTGTGTGTGTGTGTGTGTGTGTATTGGCGGGAGGGGACTGGCAGACATACAAAACAACATGGCAACAACAAACAGCTAGATGGTTGGGGCGGCGTGGCAGGCCATATGAGCTGAGAGACAACATCCCCACATTTTGGGCTTTGGCTTTGCCTCTGCCTCTGTTTTCCTTAAAAAAGCAAGATACGGTGGATTCATCGGCGGGTGTGGGTGCGGGTGCCGGTCGGTGGACGTTATGTTGAAGCGATTTTCAACATGAATTGAAGCGAATTGAATTATCGGGAGCAACAGAAAAAAAAAAGAGAAGCATTGGTAATGTGAGGCGTAAACAGGACAGGTGGAGAAGGCTGATCAGCCTACCCCAACCAACGTCAGCTCCAGGTCCCCTTAAGGGTAACTGTATGTCACAGTAACTGCTGAACAGTAACTGTTGAATTGTTTTGGCCATTTAAAGTGAAGCGATTTGTTTTTGCTCTTCATTTGCCCACGTGTGGCCTCTTCTTCATCAAGTACTTTCTGTTCCGGGAACAATGGCAATTCGGCTTCTCCACAATGCTACGACTCGATGAAGTTCTAAGAATACAGAAGGATCATATGAAATTCAAAGATTATACCCAAAAATACAGACATACAGACTTTATTCTCAGAAATATGAATAAATAGGAGCGAGTGTATCTACGTGGAATTGTTATGGCCTCGTTGAAATAGAAATAGATTCATTAGGTTATAAAATGTCTACGAATTTTCACCTCGATGTGAACCAGTTCTGATTAGAGTTTTCCAAAAAGCCACCTTAGTTTGCACCTGCAGCATCAATTCTAACTTGTCTTTACTTTTCGAAAACCTTGTTCTTACCTCTTGGACTGTCCAACAGTCAGTTAGATAATATACGTATAGGTATATAGATACAGATCAGATATATTTTGTTCTGTTTTTATCTTAGCATTACAAACGAAACATTTGCGTATACAAAATGAATTTAAGTTAATATTTTATTTACAATAAGCAAATTTCAATGCAAACAGGAAATTTGCCAGAGGCGCATTGCGGGTGATTGCTCACAATTTAAAATCAATTTCGTCCTCTAACTCTTTCTGCGGCATCTATGTATCCCAAACAGCGACCTCAAAAAAGCAAAAGCAAAAAGTCTAACGCAGTTTTTGTTTTTCGATCTCGCGGGCGGGGGGTTGTTATTGTCGCTGGCTGACTGAAACCGGCTGCCTTTTGATATTTGCATAACATTGCCATGCCATGGCAAAAGTTGTGACAAGCCACCTGAAACTGAAACATTGCGGCTGACAATCGCAAAGGCTGGGGGACCACGGCTTGCTGCCGCCAACCCGCCCGCAATGAAGCTTCAAGTGTTTGTTTGCAACCTGAGGTCGTGTGTCACCGATAACCACAAATAAAGTAGAGCTCTTGGGGCCATGCGACACCAAAAATAACATATAGCAAACTGCAAACAGCTGCTGGTCGCTGGAGAAACAACGACAGATATCAACAATTGGCCTTGGCTGGAAAATATTTACGGAGAAAGCTGTCAGAAGTTGCCAACTATCAGGAACAATAACTGGAGGTAGCAGCAATACATTAGATATATTAGGGCGAAATTGGGATATGTTTAAACGATAGTCTTTCATTGCACAATCTCCGATTATTGTGGATTTAAAAGTGCTCTGGCATTGGCTTTGACTTTCATCATCACAAATAACTTAAACGTTCACAGCTATTAACATAGTAGACTAGACCAGACAAAGAGAGAGAGAGAGAGAGAGGGGACCGGGAGGATATTCTTTTTTTACTCTTGCATTATAAACACAAACACCCAGCGGAGCAGAGCTAAATGTGGTGAGCCCACAACAAATGGCAAACACCAAACAGCTGCTGGTCGCTGGAGAAACCACGACGGATATCAACAATTGGCCTTGGCTGGAAAATATTTATGGAGAAAGGTTTCAGATGCTGCCAACTGTCAGCAGCAGACTCTGAAGATAGTATTTTATGTGGAAGTATGAATGTGATTAACATATACTATGCTTCACTGTACGGTGCAGATTTTGGGACGAAGGTGTCAATCTTTTTTGACAATCGTCAACAAAAAAGCAGAGCTGGATGATATGTGAACGGCATAAACCACCGAGTATTGTTTGTTTGTCAGAAAGATCAACATACCACAGAGAGAGAGAGAGAGAGTGAGAGAGAGAGAGAGAGAGAGATAGAGGGAGAGAGAGAGAGAGAAAGAGATTATTATACCATTCACAAAATGGAAGTTGTCAGGAAGTTTGCAACGCATTGAACGAAGCGTTACCGACTATATAAAGTATATATATTCTTGATCAGCATGACAAGGGGAATCAATATAACTATGTCTGTCTATCCGTCCGTCCATCTGTTTCAACACAAGGATCTCAGAAGTCTTAAAAGCTACAGAATTACAATTTTAACCAGTTTTTCTTTTGCCTACACGCTGGCTAAGTTTGAGTTTTATTCAGATTGGACTACTATATCATATAGCTCCCATATAACCGATTGTTCCGCAATGAATACTTTTTCGTCCAAATTAAAACAAATTCGTCTTGCATCCATTGTATCCACTGTAGACCCGACCAGATTTGATCTAGATCGGCAAGCCGCACTCTTATATTAAAAAAACACAAACACCTAGCGGCGCAGAGCTGTATGTGGTAAGCCCGAACAAAACACGCGTGACCAACGGATCATCACAACATGAGCCCTAACATATATGCATTTGTATACTAAGTTAAGTTTACGAAAAGATTGGCAGCAAGCCAACGTTCGTTCTTTGTTCGGTTTTCCTATCGTTTCTCATTTGTCTGCGTCACTTTACCCATTATCATTGCTCCTTGCTTTAGTTTTAACAGCATTTTATCGTCGCCTGATGAATTCATACGAGTGATCGGTCCTGGCGACCGTGTTGTCGACTCTAGGACATATCTTTCTATAAATTGAGCTATTACATATGATGAATTTTTAAGTAAATGAAATGTGAATAAGAAGACATATAAAATTGAACTTATTACATTTGTCACCATTGACTAATAGTCGGGGATGTGACCACAGCTCGGAGACGCATAAGCGCCACATTTTGTGTTAAAAATTTGTATCTAGCTTTAAAATATTTGATAAATTGACAGCATGAAAATGATTAGAACAGAAATGTAACACAGAATTTGAAAATGATGAATGAAATAAATACAAGATGTCTACTTAATGATAATAATTTCCAATTCATAGAACTTAGGATAAGAAGGGAAGGAGGAGAGTAAAAGGGAAAGCGAAATGATACGCCATAACACAGAAGATACACTACGAGCCCATGCCCATGCGAGTCTATGGACTGTTAGTGCACTAAATTTGTACTTTACAGACACAAACACAAAGTGTACCAATAATGTCTGCCCCAACAATGTCTGTGGGCATGTAATCTATAGCCAAAGTTTGACTGCTCACCGTTCAGTAGAAAGCGATGTGGTTTTGAATGTTAGCTGCTCTGAACACAGCGGCCAGCCAGGCTTATGGAAAGGTAATAAGCCGCTGTCTAAATGTTGAAGAGGTAATCGTGCCTGTAATGGGCATTTGCCCCACTGGGAGGGATGCTTTCGGGTATTAATCGCCTTTTTAATTACCAGTTGCAGTTCTGTTCTATGGTGTGTGTTGTCTATACATGGTTAAGCCAAACTGTTGCCACATGACCATGCAGTTTCACATGGGCCAGGGCAAATTCCACATAAATCCCACATATTTGGAGTAACTGGCATCTGGGCAAGTGCGCTCCAATTTCCTAGTTTCCCAATCATAAAATACTATGAAAGCTTTGATTAGCCCTTATAGAATCCCCCTTTTTGATGGAAATTAGAAGAAGGAACCGTAGTTCGAACAATAATTTATAATATTTTATGTCATCACCTGCTTGGAATACTCTCATCTCCCCTCCCTGCATTTCGCTGCATATGACAGGAACTGCAAAATATTTCAAACTGCACAACACTTAAAATATTCGCAACAAAAATGCGTTAAATCAAACATTTTTTACACAACCGCCGCCGCCGCCGCCGCCGCCGCCGCCGCCGCCGCCGCCCGGCATCGAAAGTTGAAAGCGAGCCTCCAAAATTTGCGGATTTGCGCTGCATAATGATGAAATATGGTGGTCAGGGATATATATAGGCATAGGGTATGGAGACTGGTATTTGCAACCACAACTGACCCGCCCATCCGGTACAGCACATACGAGGAATTTATTACAAAATGTAGCCACAATTTTTATGCTCGGTTTTCATGCGACAGAATGTGCAATATGATTTCGCAGGCAGCGTTGCGACCTCAACGTCGGCTATGATCCAGTAGGCGGCCATTAGATGCCTCGCATTGTTCTGTTGTGTCATGGCTGTGCAACAAATAGTTGAGTACACTATGCGTTGGAATTAAAAAACTGGCTGCAGCTCCGTCCAATGCTCCACCATCTCCAGCTCATCATCAAAGTCCTCCATCAAGACTCATGAAAATCATAAATCTCTACCTTATTAATTTAGCAATGTGAAGGTCGAGTTGTTGACATTTTTCCCCCAGCCATGTGGAATGCGTTGTCCTGTACTTGTGCTCCTTGGGTTTTATGTATGTATGAATGTGTGTGTGTGTGTGTGTGTGTGTGTCCTGGTCTCCTGCTGCCCAACTCTCTGTCTATCTCTATCACTTTGTCATTCGTTATTGGCTGGCCTTTGCTCTTCGTTTTTTTCTTTTTTTGTAATCATATTTCGCATTGTTTGACCCAACGCTCCTCTTGTAGCATGTACAACATGCTGTGCATGTTTATGTCCTTGTCTGTAATGGAAATCATTTATCGCTTCCCTTTACCAATTGCACCATGCAGCTTAGGAATTTTCTATTGAATTCAATATTAGATTGACTTTTGTGCATCTCAGTCGATCTCATCTCTTTTTGCCAAATCCCAAGGACCTAAATTTGCAAATGGCATCTTTCTGTAGAATTCTATATAAATGGAAGCTTTCTTCGAGTAAAATAATAATGATTATTCCCTGAAATTAAAGGAATTGCGACAAGATTCGTACATACCCACGTATGTAATAAGGAGCACATATCCTTAGGGGAAAGAGTTCACAGATATTTGAAAACCCGAGAGAGGATCTTGGCGGAGAAAAGATTAGATAAAATGACCCTAGTTACAACAAGGATAAAGAAGGCCAGGGAGCGTTTCTATAAAAGAAACGTGAGAAAAAAGCGGCAAAAGAAATGGCGGCGGCCTAAGAAGACCAAGGAGAAGATCTGGATCTGCGTCCATATGCTAACGCCAGGTCGAATGGGTCGAGGCTTAGGGGCATCTGTCAGTTTACTAGGTAGAGGATGTAGAGAACTGGTCGCTGTCTTGGAACTTGAATGGACACCATACATCTCCACCATACAACTCCACTCATCAGCAAAGCTCGAATCGAGGTTGGGGTTCGATCGCAAAAAGCAAAAATCCTCCTATATTTGTATCCATCCATTTCAAAAAGAAGGACATATTAGGACCGAAAGTGGAGAAAATAAGTGAGAAGGAGTCCACAAAACAGCCTGAAAAGACGAGCCCAGCTGAGAGTAGTGAAGGACTCGCAACGTATTGAGAATTGAGCTCACTGATGCTGCTGTCCCAGTCGAAGTGTTGATATACGCCGAATTGGATGAAATGCTGAGTTTGGGAGTCATAGAAGAAAGTCAGAGTGCTGGTTAGATCAATCAGGTAAAGAAGATTAATGCTTATCCCCTCCAGAACATACATGATTACGAACGATTCCAACGTATTCATCTTAATCATGGTTATTTTTATATCGAACTCGTTTACCGCGCCCGTCAGACCATTGGACCAGTTCGTGGTTATGCCGTTCGGTCTCTGTCGACTGATGGATAAGCTAGTCCTGGCGAAGCTTAGGGAAAGAATATTCGTATGCCTAGACGATTTACTCGTGCTGACCAAAGATTTCGAGTTACATCTGGAAGTGTTATCGCTGTCAGTCAACTAAGACAAAGTGTGACTCCTTAAATCTTTAAATTTCCATTAGTGAATGAATTTTTCGATCATTATTTGCAGTCCATAAAATAAATATTAAAGTTTTCCCTACATCATTTTTGATAAGCTCTAAGCTTCCACCGACTATAATAAATACTAAAAATATTTAGAGAGTTTGTAATCCTAAAAGCTGAATGGAGCCTTGGTGCATGTGTAAACTCATATTTGGCTGCAGTTGCCCTGCATTTTTCCATACAAAGTCCACGTCATCATGAATGTGCGGTTGGGTGGCCTTTATCGGCAACATTTAACGCATACATCATCTATATATACATATATATATCTATATATATACTCCAAAACACACATATGCATGCAAATGTATGTGTACTTTGATAGTTGTTGATAACGCTTTGGCACAAAGTATATTTGCGCAACTAAAATGAAATGTTGCATAGTTTTTGACAAGTGTTCGAAGCTCTTTGGTTGTTGTTTTTAATTATATCAAGTGTCAGTCACATGGCAAAGCAAAGGAAAAAAAGTATGAAAATATGAATAAAAAAAGCAGACCAAACTGAACACGTGTGCATAGAAAAGTTGTTTGCATATTGAGACTGTTATATGTTTTGTAAAGTTCAGTTTTTCCGCAGAACTTGCTGCGGCTGACTTTTATTTAACTGGAATTGTGGAAAGGCTTATAAAAACAAGAAGGGAAGGCTAGCATTATTAATATACATAACCGATCTAGGTCAAATCTGACGAATTTCTTTTGATTCGGATGAAAAACAGAAAGTTATGACAGTAAGTGTTCATTTTGGCACAATCGGTTATATGGTAAAAATTTCAGCTTTAAAGACTTCTGAGATCCTTGTGTTGCAACAGATGGACGGACATGGTTATATTGATTCCCCTTGGCATGCTGATCAAGAAAATGTATGCTTTATATAGTCGGAAACGCTTCCTTTTGTGGTTTGCAAACTTAGTGACAAAATTAACATACCATTTTGTGAATGGTATAACAAGAAATGAAGGCAAGCTTACAGATTCTCTTTCAACTTCGGTCAGCCTGCGCTTCTAAGACTGCAACATTCCAAATTTGATTTAATTCGGATGAAAGACAACGAATTTTGCTGTACTAAAACAAGTTGATTAATTCTTTAAACAAGAATTTCGATAATTAAATTTAGATTTTAATATACTTGAATTAAGTTATTCATTTCTTGAATATTTTCTGGTTATTTTGTGTATGCCAAGTTCTTTTTTTTAAGTATTTCAGACTAGATTCAAGATTTATTTTCTTATTAGGAATAAAAAAATGAAATGAGTTAAGGAATTTCGTACTAAAATCACGATATTCTCGATTGTCACGATTGTCTTGATACATTTTTTTTCTAAGTGCAGAAAGAATCCGTAAGTAAACTCTATCTATCTTTTGGTGGAATTGTCTGTCGCCTGATTTGCTTCTGAAGTACTTAATTGCCCTAACGTAACTCTGATTACACATATGACACGTATGACTTGGCTTTTAGATGTCGACATCGTTGTCGTTGTCGTTGTCGTTGACGTCGACTGTCACTTCTTGCAGCAAAACACATTTTGAGCTAGAGCTATTATTAAGTAGCCATCGACCTCGTATGTGTGTGTGAGTGTGTGTGTGTGTGTGTGTGTGTGTGTGTGTGTGTGTGTGGGGCGAGGGGAAGGGCGGAACATCCTATACAATTTCCAACATGCATTTAGCTTGGAAATTCTATGGCGCTCAGTTGAATGCAGCACCTGTGTGAATAGACAGCACCTGCCGCAAGTGTGTCGTCGTGTAAGTGAGATAAGGATACAAAATATAGAATAGAGAATGGAGAATAGAGAATATGGGAAACAAAGTACCAAATATGTACTGCCGGCAAGGTCCTGTCTTTGAGTCATCTGCCAGTGGAAGGGGATGTGCAGTTCTTAGACGACTCTTGAGTTTAATTTAGCATACAAAGTTTGTATGCTCGTACTTAAGTAGAGTAAACGAGTATATTGAATTCGTGCAAATGTATGTAACAGGCTTTTCCGACCTCATAAAATATATACATATTCTTGATCAGCATCAACAGCCCAGTGGATCTACCATCTCCGTCTCTCTATCCGTATGATGCCCTAGATCTCGGAGACTATCAGAGCTAGAGTCACCAAATTTGGTATGTGGTCTCCCCCTGGTGTTTCGCCTAATCAAATTTGGTTTAACATTTTGCCATGCCTCCTTCCGCACCAGCAAATATATATATATCTTCCTCAATTTTCGACACATTTGTTTGAAACTCGGTTTATATATGCAAAAGCACATAATCTATCGACTTAACAAATTTCATAACGATCGAATAATAATTGTAGATGAAATCACGTGTCGAATATGAAATAAGTGCTGAGTACGAGTATCTTATAGTCGGAACATTAACTACAACATTCGTAATTGTTCTTTATGTTTTAGTGCTGGTTTAGTTCAGATTGTGTGAAGGCCTAATTGCATGGACCAAGGATGCCCTAGTCAATGTTAAATCAACAATGAATTAGAGGTGTTATAGGGCTTTAAGGAGAAGTGAGCAGGAGTTTCAGTATCTGCCAAGCAGTAAGCATTATCTACCTGGACAAGTTGATTAGTGTTGACCCCCAGACTACCTCAGACATGGAAAGAGAGATCTTAGATGCCCAACAGTCTTGCCTTATCAACAGATAATTGAGTCTGCAGCATTCCTGATATCGAAAAATCGGACTATACTCCAGAGATCTCGTAGCTTTTGTGAGAAAGCTGAATGCGTAGTTAATTTAGAGAAAAAGTTCAATGGGTATGAGATTTATTCTTTCTATTTCTTTGAGAGACATATGAACATATATATCCCAATTCCAACTCTATGTATTATTTGCTTTGTTTCGGCCAACAATTTCTAATCGGTTTTGTTTTTTTTTAACTTTGTAGAAGCCTTTTCGTTCAGATAAAATGCATTTTTGAAAATATGCATGCCATTTTTTCCCTTTGTGACATTGTAGTTGAGTGTCAACAGTTCGCTTTTAATAACCGCTGCTGTTGCCATTGCTGTCTTTTGTTGACACGCCTTCCGCAGGGGCTGGCCGCCGAAAAGCAGACTACAAAAGCTTTCACTGTCAACTGTGGCCAGGCAATATGCACGAGTATGAATTTTCACGCCGATTTTGTTATTTTGATTGTTTTTCCCTTGTTGGAACGCTTTGTGGCGTTTTCGTCTTTGACATTCCGTACACCCACACCCACACCCACGCACACACATACACATACAAAGATAGCGTATGACATATATATATATGAACATATATACCTATAAGTGAGCCATATTCCTGGTTTGTCGCTGAGCTGGTGTTATTTTCAGCATCGAATCGATAGCATTTTAACGCTTGAGTGCATTCTTGAACATTTTACATTCGGTGCTCTAGAGATTCACCTCGCGTTTGCCAGCTCCCATCCCAGATGTTTTATTTATACGCCCTCACCCCAGCTCAACTTGGTTCATTTACACGTTTTACAATTTTATTTATATTTTTTTTTTAACCCTATGGCCTGCAGCTCATAAATACACGTGTACTTACGCGCCTTTAAACTGGGTCCCTTAAAGCCACGAGGCACTGATTGATACACACTACCGTACAGGGGGGCCAGAGGTACGAACAGCAAGGGGAACGGGCTACAAACAGCTTCGCGAACAAGGCCAACTGCTAATAGTGTACTTAAAATGTCTAATCGGATTTCAAACCAACTTTTCCCGCTATTCATTGTTGTGGTTTTTGCTGTTACCACCATATCTAGTTATCGTGGAGTACAAGGGTATATTTTGTTTGTGTTTGCCTGTCTTTATATGTCGGAGACAAAACAAGCTAGAGTCCAGAGTCAGCCCAAATTGGGTATTAAGAATAACTAGTAAAAAATTGAACACAAAACGAATTGAGTAACTGCGTATCGGCAGCTTAATAGAGGCTACTACGTTGCAGCTGTCAGTTGTCATATACGAAAAGTTGTTAATATGTGCTAAAAAGGTTACTGATGAGGGGAATCTAAATATCCAAGGAGCGTGACGTCTAAAGAACCAATTAATACTCTTAGTTACTACTTGTCGATTTGCTGTTAGACCTGGACTTCAACGTAACAATTGAGCTTTCACCGAATCACTTGACCTCGAAATTGCTGAATAAAATTTTTAAAAATTTTAAAACAAAGTTGATGTGACGCCCAAACTAGGAGAGTCTACATACCAAATTTTGGTTACTGTAGCTCTTATAGTCTCCAAGATCTAGGTGTGCATATGAACAGAGAGCCGGCCATTCCTAGATCGACTTGGCTGTTGATGCTGACCAAGAATATATATTCTTTATGGGGTGGGAAACGCTTGTTTTTGCCTCTTACATACATTTGCACGAATATAACATAATGATCAAGAATATATATACTTTATATAGTAGGAAACGCTTCCTTCTATGCTACGGTAACTTCCTGACAAAACTAATATACCATTTTAAGAATGGTATAAAAATATATATATTTATATCTGCCTAGTTGGCCACGTAAGAACACCAGCCCAAAGCACGCACCTTCCGTGCAACTGGCTGGGATCACGAAATGCTGAAACGGAAATCAAACTTTCATACTTAACAGGAAACACAGAGAACTAATTATGGATGAACACTCAGCAGCTAATATCTGATATTCGGAATATCGTCTATAGCATTGTGAGTCGCTTTTCATTCGTTTCCAATTCAAAGTAAATCAAAATCGTGGTCAAAGTTTCTATGGAAATGCATGACAAAAGTATGCCGCAGCATATGTGTGGGTCCAAATCAGGGTCAAAGTTTATATGGCATACTAAGAACTTCTCCCGGCCCTGCTCTGGATCTTTACTTCCAGCTTTCTGAGCGGCATTCTTGTTTCCTCGTTGCAGTTGACTTGGCTTGAAGTATAACAAGGGAAGTTGGCATTTGGGCACATTGAACTTTAGACTTTATCTGGAGATCATTAACATGAAGCCTAGACAACGCCGGCAGCAAATGCTAGTATATATGTTTATTTATACACTAATCGTTTATGTTCATAGTTGATGAAGCTAACATTTATGAAATGGGTGGGACCAAAATTCGTAATGCAGTGTGTGTGGGTGTGTGTTAACTTATTTTGAGTTAATCAATTTTGCTGTTGTTGCTGTATTTACTGATGAGGCAAACGACTCACAATACCAATGGCACCGCGTATAATTTTGGCCATGGTTGGTGGAGAGTTGTCGGCCAGCGTCTCGAAGAAAATGCGCAGGTCGGCAAAGGCGATGCGTGGATATGGATTGCGGCGCGAGTAATAACGCAACATCAGATAGTGATAATAGAAGATGGGTGTCATCAGGCCAACCTGGCTCATGAACATTAAGACGATGGCATAGGGCAACAGGAAGATCTCACACAAGGCGGTGGTCTTCAGTATGACAGCTGCGTGCAGCTCCACAATCGAAATGAAGAAGCCTGCTCCCCAGCATGACTTCTGTTCCATGATTTCCAGCACCTTCAGAGTGTAGATGGACACGTGCAGCAACGAATAGAGCATCACTGGAATGATGACCAGCAATGTGGGTTGTACAGCATAATAGATCAGCGAGTATATCATGAAGTGGCACGAGTCCTCAAAAATTAAGCAAGACAGAAATTCGCGTGTGTACGAAATCGTGGGCATACGCTGATGCAGACGCAATGCCGATATGGCTGCATTGGCCATCAGGACTTTGCGATAGGAGCTCTGCTGCGAGTTGAAGATCGGGAATGCATAGCTGGCGGTGAAGAAGATGACCACCAAGCGCAATGCCCATTGAACCGACTGGATACGATGGGTATTGAAATGTTGCATCAATTTAGCAAGACCACCTCGAAAGCGTTGCGGCTGCTCCTGCTCCTGCTCCTGCCCGCCATCGGCTGTATTGGCGTTATCAAATAAAGGTGATTGCTCTGCGGTAGAACTCATGATGATGTCTTCTCCGAGTGGCTTTCTCTATGGCAATAAGAGCAGAGCGGTTTCTCTATTGTGAAGTCATATCAGCCTAAGTGTGGGACATATCTTACCACAGCACTGTCCACCTAGTTAGCACAAAGTCCTTGAACAATTGGAAGCGTTGCAGTCCCGTCAAATGCACCACAGAATTTCACGAGTATTTGGTCAAATTTACAAACAGATGTGACTTATTTTTAGATTTGAATTTAAAACAGAATTTCGTTTTAACAAAAATGGATTGGTTCGAACTGAGTTCAATGAAATTATGATTTGAAATTGTTCCCAAGGCCATGTTGATTTTACAAAATGTTGAATTCTGTATTAATTCGTCTGTTAGAAGTCTGATTTTTCAGCAAAAGTCAAAGTGGAACACTGCGAAAACGAATTGGAAAAGAAAAGTTTGTCTAAAATGTGAAACAATTGCTTCTTTTTAAGGACACCTTCATAATAGCTAGTTCCTTAATGGTAATTAATCAATTTAATGATTATCTAATGATAGTAGAAAAAGGTTTAATATCCGAACCAAAGAGTCTGATTCTCACATGTAATTTGTCCAGCCGTGTAAAGCAAAACCTGTTCCCAAATTTGGAATTCATTTTCATCCTTTTCATTTTGATCAATTAAATATGACGAACGTTTCGATATATAAGTTTTTATCAGTTTGTGGGAACAAAATGAAGCTGGGCAAACTAAAGGAAAACCAGTAAGAATGATATTTCGACTATAATATGCTCGTACTCAGCATTTATTTAATATTCGAGACATTAAAAAGTATGCAAAAAATTGTATTTTTTTACTAGATGTGGGGTGCTCTCATACACAATTAGTTTTACGTTTTTGTGTACAATTATTATCCGATCTAAATGAAATTTGGCAAATCGGTAGACTATAAGCTTCTTCATATACAAACTCAGTTTCAACTAAATGCGAGAAAAGTTATGGGAGATTCCGATTTGTGGAGCGGGAGTCCACCTAACAAATTTTGAGACTCTAGCTCTTACAGTCTCCCAGATTATACGGACGGAGAGAGAGACAAAGCTAGTTATGCTCATCAAGAATATATATACTTTAAGCAGTCGAAAAAGCTTCCATCTGTTTGAAATGCGAACAACTATATCCGCCAAAACAAGAAGTGAAAACAAGATTCAGCTTTTCGAAGCAGGGAAAAAAAGAAATGATTTTTTTGTAACCCATTTTTAATGCTAATTTATTACGGCTTGGATTGTGCGATTCATTTCAAATATCTCCCGTTTTGTTTGAAGGAATTGTTGCCATTCTGATGATAACTTCAAAATGCTACTTTTATAAAAGCTCTCTTCCTTGCTGTTAAAAAGTTCGACCAACCTAACTTGCAGTCCTCATTGAAATTATGATGATTCCCTTCCAATCTGACCAAAGGCACAGCATGGCCTTCCTGTCTGTTGGCCCTGAGTTGGATACCATTTAACCTGATTCGAAATCAAATCATAAAAAATTTAAAATGTGCCCATGTTTAGCTCTATTTATCTCATAATGAAATCAGCAGCGGGGTGTTCCAAAAGATATTTCCAACTTTTCTAAAAGCTCAAGTCTAAATCAGCATACCAAAGTTGACACACAAAAAAAAATGGATTTTTTTTCCCCAGCCGAAAATATGCAGTTCTCTGGCAGAATGATGTGGATCAAATTTGACTGAGTTTCGATTATATTCGATAATTTATAATTAGCAAAACAGCAAAATGACAGAGAATGCATGAGATATGATTCGCGCTGCTTAATCAGCCTCGTTACTCAGACAGATCTAGCCTCAAGCGGTATTTTGTGTTCGCTAAGTTCATAGTTGCCCTGGCAGGACCTAGAAATATTGTCATTTGAGAAGACCTATTTCTTGGTGAGACACAATTTTGAGGTGGAGATCGGGAGAGGCTGCAGAGGAAGGCGGAAGCAATGCTAAATAATTGTTTAAAATGAATAAAAAATGTTAACATATAACAATTAATTAATGATATATTTAATATGTTAGATTTCAATTAAAATAAACTACCTCCGTGCCACAGAAAGTCCACAGAGTTGGAGTTGAAGTTGCCATGTCCAACAAGTCCAACAAGGCCCAGTGGGGCTTTTTGGCATAAATCTCAAAAATTAACATTTGTACACCAAATTTAGTGTCTAAGGATATTTTTGCCCCAGGAGACGATTTACCAAAGCTTATACGGATCGAAGCTTTATTTTATATAGCTCAAATATAACCATTTTTTCCAGAATGAACACTTAAGGGCATAACTGATTTGTTTTTAATCAGAATCGGACTAAATTGGATATGTATCAGTTTTAATTTGATATGGATCGGTCCACTATATAAACAGGATCGCTTTGTACTATAAAACTGATTATTTCGAAATGAACCTTGGTAAGGAAAACTCTTTTGTTTTTATTCCGAATCGAATTTAATTCGGTATATATCGGCCTTAGAAACCTTTACATCCGCTGGCCAAATATGATTAAGATCGGACAACTATATGGTATAGCTCCCAGTTGATGCTCAGTTAATTTGTTATCCAATTAAAAACCATCGTTATCATAATCAATTTTTGAACTCTCAACTTTATTTGGGTACTCAAAATTAACATATATTGTAAAATTATTACAGAAACTATCAAAGTTGAGTGGTTGCTTTGAGCCTCTGTTGCTGCTCCAAATGTCAAGAAGCCCTGCGTGGCTACAGACGAACTTTGTTGCCACAAACTCGACTTTTTCAAAACGAAGCAACTCCAGGAAGAAGTATGAAATGAACGATGAAGCTGCACATTTCGGCTAATAACTTTGCCATGCAAAAGTAATATTCTATGAATCACAAAGACAATTCTTAGGAGCAATCTAAAATAACACTTAAGCAGCACAGGGCCAAAACACACACAACATTGGCAAAAGTGTAATTGTAATTTTAAATATCTGAACTATCGTTTTTATACTGCAACAATTTTTCCTTTGCTTTTACTATTCTGAGCAAACGGACTTAAACTAGGCAAATTTTTAATCAATTTTGCAAAAAAAAAACTATGACACTCAAATAGCCTACTTTAACAGCTTTGCCACTAAGTTTCAAATTCATAATTTTAAATTCTAATCTGTCTATGTAGAGATTATAAAATATTTGAATTTTCAAATCTGAAATAAAAATTTTGGCTTAGGCCAAAAACTCTGAACAAAAAATCCACTGTGCAAGGACGAACAGCTATATGTGCGGTCACTCTTGCTTTGTGGATATGTATAGGCAGGACTTGCTGTTACTACTACTGGTAATAGTGTTTTAGTCCTAGTCCTGTACCTGTTTCTGATCAGGCCCGCTGACTTGGCCCACTTTTTCCCGGTTAACAATATTTCCTCAAATTTCGTGAATTAAGTCTTAAAGCCTAATTGAGTGAAAATTTTCATTGAAGCATAAGTGTAACTGTATTTGTATGTGTGTTAGTGGAGGCAACTGTCTCTATATATGTGTGTAGTCGTGTGTGTGTGTGTTTGTATACCATACACAATGTGCTGCATTCATTTTGTTAAGAGCTTTGTAACGCCCGACCAGAAGCAATATATGCCTTAATCATAATGACGAGGGAGTCGATATAATTATCTACTGCCAGAAAGTTAGGCTTCACATGGAGGGACCTTCATGGAGCATTTCTCATGCTCAACCTTCAGCCATGACAGTGTGCCTGCCACTGCCACACTGGACAATCTGTAGCGCCAAACAAAACGCCTGCTGTGCAGGATACTCTCACTCTGCTTGTATGTGTATGCGGAAGGGACTGTGTAAATCAACTTGGCGCGTCCATTCGTCCTTTTTCTTGCCCTACCTCTGTGGCTGTTGCTTCTGCTTGCCATTGAAGCTCAAAAACGGAAGCTGAAGTATGTGCCGGATGTATGGCAGGCATTGATCAGCTTCTCAGTGTGTGTGTGCGTGTGTGTGTGTGTGTTTGTGTGGGCTGCCTTTTGCCACTTATCGATAAAATTTAACAAGCAAACATGCGTTAACTAAGTCCCAAGAATGGCTGGCGAATGGAATGTCGGAAAATAAGTGAATCAAGAACAACAAAAACTAATGAAAAGGTTCTGCCATGGCCCTACCCTGCCACTAGCCACTTTATATTAATCAAACATATATACTTATGATTTGTTATATAGTTATATACTTGTTCATGAATTGAAAAGTAAAACTCATTTCAGTTGAGTGTGGAATGAAGAGTTCGCTTGAAGTTAATTAAGTGGACATTGGTGAACATCAAGTCTGCCCTCTGGATGCAGTTCAACTGGGCAGGCGAATGCTTCAACCAAGGAAACTCTTTTACTTATACACTCACAGTGCATATTAAATTTAACAAGCACTTCGTTTCGAACACACTTCAGGGTGTTGTGTTCTGTTAACACTGATGTTACGTTTGAGTATTCCACATGCAAATGCGACTGCAATGTGGTCAAGAAATTAGTAAGCTGGCCGAGCACTATTATCGGTGAGTTTCTCAGACCTCCAATAGTGTAGATAATATCTGGATTGCAGCGCAGCCGACTATTTTAGAGCTGATCAAGTTTTGTTGAACTTTGCAGCTTTAAAGGTCTCCCACGATTCAACCCAAAATACCACACGTAAGTCATTGATACTTAGAGAAGCCCACCCCAGACGCAAAGCATATATGTATAAGGAAGGGCACCCACAGATCGTATAAGCTTTACAGCTTCTAATGCTTTAAAAGCTCCGCCAACTTGTATACGAACTTTTCTTTAAACAAAGTACTTCTATAGACAGTTTTACCCCCACCTTCTGGAGGTGGTTTCTTAGTGTTAATCTACCCCATGAAATCGAACTCTGAAAACTTCCACCTCAATCAGTCATTCAGTCAGCTAATTACACGAAAGAAACGCCAGGTTGTTTACAAATGTTTCCTGTTCTCGAGTTGTTGCAGAAAAGTATATCAAATTTGCAAAAGTGCATTCCCATCAACTGATCCCCTAAGGGCTTTCATCATGCTTGAATAATTCATCAATTAATATATATAAAATTGTTGGGAACTTGAAACATTTTTCTGAATTTAATTCAGAACACGAAACATTAAGCATTACTCATGTACATACATATATGGTACTTACTAACATATATACGTTCACAAAGCTTACAATATGAAATTCCATAAGCTGATTGAAATTTGGCTTTTTGTAGCTACAAGAGAATGTCCTCTGTTTACGGAATACATATGAGTGCAATGGCAGATGGCAGGACTGAGGCCATGTCCTCCTGCTTGAAGCTTATGCTTATGCGTATCCCATAAGTGCTCCCTCCCTCCCTCTCTCTCTATCTCTGTCTCTCTATCTATCTGTCTGTGTGTCTGTCTGTATTATCGATCCAGGCGAATATAGAATTGTGAATTGCAATGCGAAAACGCCGAAATGCAAATGTTATATGGGGGCGGTAGGACAAGGTAAACGAAATTCCCTAATGTGTGACTATGCATACGAGTACGTACACACATACACATACGTCGGTACACCCATATCTATGTATAACATGAGCAAACCACATGTACAATCAACAGTTATCATTACGCTTTCATCCAAAGTCGAGGATGGGAATGGGGATGGGTATGATGCCATCGCCGTCTGTCTACATCTCACAGTCCCTTCGTCAACCTCAGCCCCATGTATATTTGTAGCTAAATCACGTACTTGGTAAATGTGCTACTAATGAGCGTAAGAGGATGCATGGTCACCCGGCCCTGTGCTGGCCAAGAGACACAACGGGAGGAGCATGAAGAGTAATGTCTCTGATTTTACAAATGATTGTCGAGTCTCAGCTACTACTTCCAGTGTTTGCCCTGTTGCAGCACTCACATTTACACTTGCATATATCCACACTCACACACACACCCACACCCACACCCACACAATCAGGGTGACCTAATGAGTTCGGGAGCAGAACTGTGGGGCTGTGTATGTGTGTGTGTGCCTTCACTTTGTCAGGCCAAAAACCCGTAACTGTGTAAACAGGGTCTAAATATAAACGCCACTCGAACTGTTCATTTGACTGGGAGAAGCCGATTGACTATACGCAGATCCCGGCCATGGCCCAGATATGAGCAATTATTTGTGATACGAGTCGCTTCCTTGCGAGCCCTTTTGATTGGCCATCGTCAGCGTCGACTTTGTATTCTTTTGTTCATCCACCTTTTCAAGGACCAACGGACCAACGGACCAACTTGTTGGATGGCCAATTAACGCCCCCATAGCAAAAGCATATTTTATTTAACCTGACCTTAACCTAATCCACATTTATGCGCTGCAGACGAGGTTGAAAACAATATTGCAAATAACAATTCAAATGGGTCTCCTCCTTTATATGCACAAGTGTCCGTATTTATTTTCCATTTTCTGCCACATAGTTTGCCCTCATATTTACGTACTTTGTACTATGAAAACTTTAGCTGCTGCTGAGGAAATTTAATTAACACCAAGAAGAATAGTAAGAGGGAAGCTCAAAGGGATGCATAGATGCATATATCTATGTCAGCTATTTCCTCTATCATTGCGGGATTTATAAGTTCTATCCCAGACAGGCTCAATAAATTTGCTTTTGACAACAAATATGTAGCGTGAAATGCCACAACGAAGATTATCAAGAGTTTCTTCCATTTCTTCAAGGACAAGAAGCGAACCATCAGAATTGATACAAAGTGGAAACGCCTGCTGATGATGCGACAGTAACGCTTGGACGCCTTTTCCCCATCATATGAAACCATTAGCAAAAATCTCTGAACTTATAATGATTCCAAATTCAATCAGATGTTAAAAAATACATAGCGATGGTGAAAGCTGAAGGGTCCAAGAATATTACTATGAATGAATCGTGAACATAATGAATAGATTCAGGTATATATATGTGGCTGCAGCTCCTTTCACTCTGGCCATCATCTGCATTGTGGAAATTCACAAGTTTTAAAAGACAATGAAATAATATAAAAACATAATAAGAAAATACAGAAACAAATTATTGGAAGTCGGCTTTAGAAACAGTCAATTGGACACGGGATCAGGATAACAATGAGATAAATAAAATAAAATAAATTGAATTAAAATAAAATAAAATAAAATAGGAAAAAGAGACTTGTGCTCGGACTGAGGAGTCGAGAACGAATGAAATAAGACATAACTTCTTTTAAGACGAAAGCGACGAATATAAAATTTGTTCAACACAAAGGCAAGGCCTACTATTTGTTTGGATTTGAAACAATAGGGAAATAGCTAGCTTCGGTTTGAGGAACTTTATATATTATCAACCATACATATCTGCTAATATGATAAAGAAGGCCGATATGGATCAGATTTTGATCAGGGGATATGGAAGCTACCCAAATGCATACTAACCAGCTCTTTTTTGGATTCGAATGAATTCCAAAAGAACTCAAAAGTATCTCAGAGTTGAAATGGAACGAACAAATGGGAACAATCATGTCTATATCGACTCCCCTGCTTCTCCTGATCAAAATTATATTTAGAGGAAAATCCTCCTTTTTTGTGAATTTCAAACTTTTCGGCAAAATGAATCTACAGTTTTGTGAAGGGTAAAGAGATGCAAAACCAAGTTGTAAACAGATAATTTTGTATCATTTCGTAAACATTTCAGGTCGTGCAAGGCCGTGTAAGTTTAAAGGACATCATCATGTATGGCCGGCCATGCATGGCACCGCTCTTCTATGCAAAATGTGTATGTCAAGGAATCAATAGACAAACATGAAGACGAGGTGCGGCATGAAGGAATACCACATTCAAAGCGCGATGGCATATTTGAAAGCACGCATTGTTGGTTGCGTTCGTTTCTTTTACAGTCGAGAGTCGAGTTTTTTACAACGGCAAGGGAGAAGGGATTAAATATCAAAAAGAAAAAAAGGTGGCCCACACATAAAATGATGTTTATGCGCAGCAATATTCGCTCGGAAAAGAACAATCTGCAGACAGATATGCATATCTGCTGCCAGTGAAAAGTTCCAGACCATGTGCCAGAGTGCTGGCAAACTAATCCTCCACATCAGGCATCTGCCACGTATAATGAATGCAAACAAATGGTGGGTCTGCCCCCTGGCCACTGGCCACTGGCCACTGACCGTCCTGGCTGTCGTAAATACTAATCCCAACGACAACTGCAGGCAATGTGGGGGGAGAGTAACTTTGGAGCCACCTCATGTGCAGCTGTCCAGATTAATCAGGGGCAAGGTGAATACGATGATGCAGTCTGACAAGGATGGGGTCACTTTATGTGGCAGTTGTTGGAGTTAGACTGACGCAGCCAATGCTAGGTCCGGCTTGTACAGAGAATTAAATTCATCGAATTAAAAAATTGTTTAAATTATTTAACATTTTCTTTCTTTTCAGAGCAGTCTCTGTGTTGCCTTTTGTTGTAGCTGCCGTTTGCAGATTGTTGCAAATTGTTGAAAGCTTTATAAACTTAACAAATACAGTTAATAAAATCAATTTTTTAATTGTATATAACCATATGAATGTCGTGTGTGTGTCCTGTAATATATAACCTTGCCACAAGCTATTACTGTTGCAGGCATCTAAAAGTATGCTCAATAATTGCTAAAGTAGTCTGCCTATATCAATCCCATCGATCTTATTAATTTGTTAAACTGAGACCAAACGAAAATGAGACAAAGCGGCTCTAAAAATCATTCCAAAATGTTCTGTTTTCAGACCACTGAGGGTTCTTCAATTGAAATTCAATGTTTCTGCAAATGAGCCCAAATCATTATTGATGACTTTTCTTACTATTATGAAACAAAAATCGTATTTCAGGGTATTTAAACTTCGTATAGCAGAATTTAGCCCTCTTCTGGCGCATTTATTTGAGCTGCTTTGCATGTTCATTGCGCAGCAGAACAATTATGGTTACAAAATTGTTATTGACTTTTGGTTGCACATTGAAAAATTATAGTTGACACACACATATATTTGCATTCACATATAAATGAATTGGTTTTGCAACAGCTTTTGTAATTTATGGAATTCATTTCCATTAGCATTTGGCATGCGGTTGACACAAAGTAGTTGCAATTTGCAAAAATATCCAATATCCATTTAGTATTTATGCAAATTAATTGCTCAGATCAGTTGTAATAATTGCTAGTTCTATTTATAACAATCAATTAAGTTCAGCATTTGTCGGATGCAGACGGCCCTTAAGTTTTACCTCAAGGCATCGAATTACAATTTTTATGTGTCTTTTGGTCTTTGAGTTGAGCTCAGAAAGTAATCAACTTTAATTAGAAATTATTTGTCTGTAATTTGTGGAGAATGTGGAGAATTTATGAAGTCAGAATTATGATTAGAATAGTTGTCTTGACAGTTGAATTTTCAAACTCGTAGCTCCAATAGTTTGATCTTTCTGTTGTTCTGCAGTTAATCTGGTCGGACATATACTACAATTGCTGCAACAACTACTAAATGTCTACTGGGTTTCACTTATTGATACAATATATTATGTAGCCCACTTTTAGCCCCGTCCAGCGATTCCATATAAAGTTTGACAATGATTCTGATCTCCTCGTAAATGGAACTTCCAAAACCGTATTCGTAGGCGCCTAAACTATTAGACCGATCGGTATGAAATTTTTATGGTATACCACTGTATTTTCAAAAATTGTAGTAGACCATCACTGTCACCTCAGACCTGACACCTCAGACTTCAGCGGATCATTCTTCTCTAACCTCTTTTGCAGCTTACGCAAACTCCTGCTAAATTATTGGGGATCGCCTGCCTTTACAAATTGCCTTTACTTTACTAATTTTAGTAAATTATTACAATTTTTAATAAGTTTCTTGTTTTACTTGCAATATTTGTTGTGTGAAATCTTGCAACTGCATTTTAAAGCAGTTATCCCCAACCGATTGAGCTTAAATGTGGCTGAATGATAGTTAGCTATGTGACGTCAAACGACTGGTTATATTTTATGCACCCCCATGATATTGTGTACAAATAACAAGAGAGAAGGCCAACTTCAGGTACCCGAAACTTATAAACCTGTGCAGATTTGTAAAAAGCAAGGAAAATGAAGTAAAACTATTCTTATAACACTTTCTTAACGGATGTATAGGCCTCTAAAAAGTATTTCCTTCAGCAATTGCAATACGCAGCGAAGTGTCTTCTTTCTTTCTTTCAAATACTTTGAGCATATATAAATACATTGCATATCAGAGCAAAGACGCAAGCTTTCATATAAATTTACCTACAACACATTTGCATGGAAATCTGCGGGTTTGACCCACCAATGCAGGATTGCGCTTTCAACTTTCTGTCTCTCTTTCTCTCTCTCTCTCTCTCCCTCTCTCTCCCTCTCTCTCTCTCTCTCTCTCTCTCTCTTTGTGACCCATACAAAGTTTTCACTTATATTCATTTATTCTCTTATATGGCAGATATATGATATAGTGGTCCGATCTTCAGGACTTTTACCATATGAGCAATTTTCAACAAAAAGAAGTCGATAGCTTCAAGGCTGAGAGAGCAGTTTGCCTAGAAACAGACGGACAGGGAGACAGACGGACATATCGGCTATATCAACTCGTCTGGTCAAGCTGATCAAGATTATAGATACTTCCTTCTACGCTTTACAAATATCATCACAAAATTATATATAATACCCTATTCAAGGGTATAAAAGAGTTTCACAAAAAAACGAATAAAAGATAAAGTAAAATATATCTCTCACCTCTGTCATAGGAATAGTATAATACAATAATTTTATGCTCTTAACTAAATTGAAATAAAAGCTTGATTCTATGGTAATAATTATATGTACTTATATTATCATTTAACCTTGTTGGCCAGTTGGCTCTAGGTCGAGTGAGTTTCAAATAAGAGGGGCTCTAAATACATCACTCAACCTAGAGCCAGCTAGCCAATATATTTCACAAAACAGAAGTCGCACAAATATATACTACGTATAAGGATTTCTTACCATTTTCAAAATTGAAATTATTTACACCAATAACTGAACAATTCTAGCTTTTGTTGCAGTGTATAAAAATAATCTGTAGTAAATTTGATATCTACTCACATTTTATATAAGCTCTAAATATGATATTATAATATGGCTAATTTTAAAATATAAATAAATTAGGTAATTCAATTAATATTAAAAGAATCATATATATATATATATATATATATACATATATATATATATGTGTATATAAATATATATGTAAATTTTAGCTACGTTTAAATTAATATTTTTTTTGCTATAAAAATATCTAAATAAATTGTTAGGAAAATATATTTGTGTGTTATTAAAGTATGAAAGATTAGTTTTTACTCACATTTTGGATTTGCTGTTGATTTCTCCTTTTTGTTGCTGTTTTCTGTTTTTGTTTTTTGTTGAAGCTTTGGTTTTTGTTTTGACTTTTGTTTTCAATAATTAATTTGACAGTTGATTGTAAAATTTGAAGGTAATGTGTTGGCGCGCTCAGTAAGTCTGTGTAAATATATGTTGTATAGTTCAGGCTTGTTAAGTTAAGTTTCTTTCACCTATTTCACCATAACCATATTATATCCTATATATATATATATGTGTGTATATGTATATCTTTATATATCTGAAGTTTTAAGAACAACGTTGAACACGAACAACAAATGCAAAAATGTTTCTTGTTTTTGTTTTTGGTTTTGGTTTTTGGAATTATCTTAATTTGACATCAATATTTAACTTGTAACTGTTGAACTGTGAACTGTAACGGTTAATGTTAACGGTATTGATTACAAACGGCTAATTTCTTGTCTTTGGTTTTGGTGATTCGTTGGGATACGCATTATTTGGTTATCTACATTGAAGGTTTTTGTCTTTGAATTCTTTTTGTATTTTGAAAATTTTGTTTTACTAATCGAAAATTTTGGCAAAAAATTGCTTAGTTCACAACATTTGGGATACACTCAAAAAAAATGTTAAAAAAAGCAAACCCAAGGCGCTTAGCTTAGTGTTCCTATTCGCCCAGTGCGCCAGCAGCTTGAGCTTCAGGCGTCAGGCTTCTTTCCAAACTTGTTGCACACTCAACATGTGGCGGGGTCGGGGCTGTGGGATGGATTGGGCGGTGGTGGCTGCTTCCCTCGGTGTGTTGTGTGTTTCTGTTCCTGTCGCCTGCGAGCCAGAGAAGAACACAACCTTTGGGCTTGGATGTTGAACAGCATCTGTTGCGCAGCTCACGGTTTAACCGACGAGTCAGCCTCCTCAGTAGCAGCCACAGCCACAGTCACAGCCTCAGCAGCCAGGAGCAGCGGCAGCGGCAGCCTTGCCCATTCGCGTCGCTTCGCCCTCGTCGTGTGTGTGTCTTTTTTCTTCGTTGTCCTCGTCCTGAAGCCTCGGCTCAGCCTCGGTGACAACAAGTGGCAAGCTTGCTTTTGTTCGTATCCTGTCCCTGTGTGCTTGTCTGTGTGTGTTTGTGTGTGGGTGGGTGTGTGCGTGCCAGCCGCGCTGCAACTGTAAAAGTGTAACACAGCTACGTTCCAGAGTTGACTAATCGCCCGCTTTTGGTTGAGCGCGCTTTTATAGGCAGCAGCCACTAGCTGAAGGACAACAAAGACGATGGACATGGACATTGGGCCATTGGGCCATGGGCCATGGGCGATGGACGCAGCCAGCGTCGACGTTACCGTCGCTTGTATCAACAGGCTTACTCCCAGGTGATGGGATTCCACAGGCAGAGCGCCAGCCCGAATACACCGATTGCAGGGGAAAGCCATCTATTCAGCACTCGGCACCCGCTGAATCGCTGACTCTGAACCTGAACTTGAAACGCGGCTGGGGAAAATTTCGGCAACACTTCTGTGTGGATGTGGGCGTACATCATTGGCGAGATATAATAGCCAGGCAGTTTTTAAATTTAGAAAATTCTAATACTTCTTGAGCTGCTCCGTTTGCGAAAGTAATCAAATGCAGATTAAAGGTAAGGCACAAAGGATTACAAGGACAATCAAATAGAAATTTTGGGGTAAATTCTGTAATTACAGTTAGTTCTTAAAATCTAATTTGAAATCGACTGATTTACAAATCACCTTTTAAAGGCAAAACAGCTTGGGAAAAGACATAGCTAATGGATTTATTATGTGGCTTGGGGAGGGATCACAAGAGGGCCAGGATTTGTATGTATGTACAATATTTTTTAAAGACATTCTAGTCATATTGAAGCGAGAATTCCAATACAAATAGACAACTCCATGTTAGTCGAACGACAGCTAGATAATGTTTATAAAATTGTAATTTGTATCAAGGTTGCAAAACGGCATTTGCTTTTCATATCCTTACAAGCTGTTGAGCAACTTTCGTAGCTTTTGACCCTGAGGTTTTAAAAAGAATTACGGAAAATAGGGCAGACATTTCAATCCGATAAGGATTTCCAGTCAATATTGCAGGAAAATCTTGATATTTTCACTTACCATGTAAGGCTTCAGTTTTTAGTTTTATATGTTCAGAAGGATAAACGACGAGCTCAATAGGTAAAACTAGCAATGCACGTCTGGGTTTGGAGCATAGGAATCTATTTCTCTGCTGCAGATCAATAGATCTGAAAGTAAAAGTAAAGGCAGACAGACATACAGACAGATAGATAGCCGGACCTGTCTTATCACGATGATTAGGAATATATATAATGGACCATTAAGGTAAACAGGACCGGAAATGTGGCGGGAAACTCTGCCCAATGCAGCCGATCGCCAGTTTGCTCCAAGCACTCTGAGTGGAGTGTGTTTCTCGATGGAACATTCTCTTGAACCTAGACAAGCAATGAAGCTTTGTGTGCGGCTTACAAAGAATGCAACCGGAACGTTGCAAATGCTTCAAGAGGCCTTCCAGGACGCCTGCATTTCAAGGGACTGCCTGACTGTCTGGGAGATGATACAAGATGTGCAAGGAGGGCCGGGAGGAGATTGCCGCAAAAACCGCGTTCTGAACGCTCAGAACTGACGAACACGTTAATCGCATGCTCTCAGTCACACGGTTTTCAACGTTGCCGATTTCCGATTTCATTCCTAATCGGTCTGCTCTATGGGAGCTATATGATATAGAGATCCCTTTTGATCAGCAGACGTAGAAGCTTGTAAAACTGTCATTTACCAGATTTGATTCAATTTGGATAAAAACAACAAATTTTCCTGTACTAAGAGTTCATTTCGAATCGGTGGGTTATAGCGGAGCTATATGATATATTGGTTCGATGTGGACGATTTTGACATATGAGCAGCTTACAGCAGAAAGAAGTCAATTGTAATCTATGATCTATAGTCGATCTAGCTATGTCCGTCTATCCGTCCATCCGTCCGTATGAACACGTTAATCTCGGAGACTATAAGAGCTAGAGTCACTAACTTTGGTATGTAGACTCCTCTAGCTAACAAGCAGATCAGGTTTGTTTCAAAATTTTGCGGCACCCCTTAACATCTCTGCAAATCGATAAGACCTTATATCTTCCCCAAATTTAAAGCATTTGCATATGTATAAGCACATAATCTACCGATTAAGATCGGATAATAATTGTAGACAAAATCACAGAAAATAAACATTTTGTATGAGAGTCGAATATTGTTTGAGTGTCGAATAGTGAATAAATAATGCTGATGTTTGATATAAGCACGAACAGACACGTGGCGGTTAAAGTTATCAAGGAAAATTTGCTCCACCAATCAATTGGAGAGAAGGAATACGACCCAAACGGAGATAAATTGGTAATAATCGGATCGTCAGGTTATTTGATGGAATGGTTCAATAGAGACACATGTGTGTGTTTTGGTAAAGCAGTGTGAAGTCCAACTATTAATAGTTTATATATAATCTTGATCAGATGGGCACAGCAGGGGAGAGGAGCAGGAGCACTCTGCATCCGCTGATTCAGCCTTCGAGCCCTGCAGGATTAGTATGAAGATTGTTAATTTCGCAACAAGGAAATCACATGCCCCATTTGACTACAAACGATTGTGGAGTAAAAAAGGAGAATTAAGAAAAACAAAATAAAGAAAGTAAACCTTATGGATGCCATGCCAAGAGCAAGCAAGCGTGGCATCCGTTACCGGATATCGGCGAACCGCGGCAATGACAGCCACAGCTACCACGGAGCCCTTAAATTTTTGAGAATCACGCAGGAAGGCATGGTGTTTAGACCACGTCCATTGCCCCTACATTTTTTGAGAATCACGCAGGAAGGCATGGTGCTTAGAGCACGTCCAACGTGCTTCGATTTAAGCGAGCTTTGTTGAACCTGCGCTCGCTTTCGGTGGATTTGCAGGCACACATAGTCCATAACCCATCTTAACTGAGCATTTTGACGGCACGAAAAGGATGTTCATCCACTTCGCGTTCGCTGATCGGCTGACAGATTCATACTGCCATTGATTTGCAAATGATTTATTATGAAAATAGTCAGAATATCAACCAAAGCGTTCTTACTTGTTTTATTTTATTAAGCTCAAGGTCAAGTGAGTGACGAAACACCGATATAGTCAAATAGGTTAAAGTTCAATTTTTATGTAGAAGTCCAACGGACAACCAAACTTCAGCCGCTTCTCGCTATGTAACAGCAATCGACAACTAGTAACAGAATTTATTAATTCTTTAGCCGTTAGGGCTTTTTGACTGGTTAGACGCTGCGTTTCTCCAATTCTCCTCATCAGTGACCGCTATTAAGCTCATATGACAACTGAACGCTGCAACTTAATAGCGTCTATTTAATTGTCGATACACAGAAAGCGGAAAAGCGGAAAAGAAAATGGAAGATTAATCCAAAACGAAAAGAGAATATCTATTGCATGAACCAAAGCAATCTAGAATTTTGTATCTATGAGTTCTGGCTTAAGCGAGGAGCTGGATCTGGACCGGCATACCTGAAGCCTTAATATTTAAAATAAGTTATTTATAGATCCAATTAATTGATTTACTATTAAAGATTGTCAGATAAAGGACAATTAATTTCTTCTTCATTCCACCATTAAATAAAACCACAAATTTATCTCTGATCATTATATTTATGTGCAGATTTCTGGCAGCTCACCCCGGCCCTTCATCAACACAATTCCAGTCATTGCAAGTCTTCTTTGCATATAGTTTCTGGTTTGACAACGTCTTCGGTTGGCTTGCTCAAGCAATCGCATAGAGCCTTGCGATAATCATTGCCCTCGAATTGTATGTGCTCCAGCAGACGGCCCTTGCTATCGATGACATAAAGATAGAGCTCCTGCTCCCCCAAGGCAGCCGCGGCTGTACTCTCCAGGGCTTCATGCTCCTGCGACCCTATTGGTGGCAGCTCGGTGCGGTCCTTTGGTCCGTAGCCGTAAAGCATATTTAGCTCTGGAAAGGTGCTAATCGGCGGTACATAGATGTTAATGCGTCCGGGCATCTCCGTTACGGGATTTTGTCGATTTATGCAAGCTTTTTGCTTTCGAAACTCAAGGTAAGTAGTATGGCTATTGATATTATTTTGCTTTTGTTGCAAGAAAACTGAAAATTTTGGATATGCCCCTCACACTCACACTCACACACGTTGCTTGATGGAAAATCGATGTTTAGTGAGTGTTTGGGGAAAGAAAACTAGATTGGAATCTTACTGGTGGGGAACTATTCTAGGAACTCATTGAGAGTGGGCTATGACTTTGGAAAAGAGAACCGCGAGAGGGCTGCGATCATCAATTTCGTGAGCCAATTTAATGTCACGTTAACTGAAGATATGTTAGTCTCCCCTCCACTTCAACCCATCCTTCCACCAGTCTGAAGCAGAATTACCTTTTGCTAACAATGGTAAACAAAACCAGAAAGGAAGGCTAACCTCGGCTTAAGAAGGCTCATATACCATTCACATTGTAAATATATAACCGAATAGAGAATCCCATAAAGATCCCAGAGAGTCAGAGAATCATTCGCATAGAGATATAGCCACAGAATGAAAGAGACAAAGCAGCCGTACGAAACCGGACGGGATGGTTACAATCTTAAGACTGCTTAAACTAAGCTAACAAGAACCCTAAGAAAGCTGTGTCAGTTGACGGCGACGTTGGCAGAGAGACAGCAGCATCAACAGCGGCTGTGCTAGCGACATTTCTGGAGCACCTGACTTGTTGCCCAATGTTCCTAGAATTTAGCTGTCGGGTTGCGCGTGCGGGAAGTTATCCAGATGCTGAGCTAAGCAGTATTGGGGCTACTACATTTGACTGCCGGATTTCGATCTTTACTTATATAAGCTGTTAATCAGAAAATGGATCAGTTGATTCCCCAGACCCTGCTTGCTTTTGCTGCGAGTATTTATCGGTGAACAGGGATCAAACGTTTGTTGTAAATAAGCCCAATTATAATATAAAAATTACAGAAGTTTACGTAAAGGCAATATGTAGTTTATCGACAACATTAGAGTTATGAGTGAGTCAAACCTTGAGCAGTCTTGCTCTTGCGGATTTTCAAACTTTTATGTAAGAATGCCTGATTAGATGTACGTTTTTTTTACGGTTGGGCTGCAGTGGAAAGGAAATCTCACTGTCCACTTATGGGATCTATCTTTGTACAAAATCAGAAAGCTCTTGGCCCTCGTTTAAAGAGAACCCTATGAACGCGAACGCGGTCAAACGCGATTGAAAATTTGGTACCTTTTCCCATTTTACAAGCTGAAAATCTCGATCTTCGCGATGGCAAAACCAATTTTTTTTTCGTCAAGGCGCAAACTCATACCAAAATTTGCCAGAGCTTAACTAGAAAAGGTAAAAAATTTGCACTATTAAAAAAACTGAAACTGAAATAAGATATATTTGTATATTGGGTCATCTATATCTCCATCATCTATGTATGAAATAGCATAGTATTGGATGGATATCTACTTCTTAAGTCAGCTTTTCATACAGGGAAAGGCGCTCAGAATGTAAAAACTACTCAACCAAAATGGAAAGCCCTTTCTAGCACAGATGTTATTGCTAGTAATGGATGATTCGATACATTACAAAAGCGCTGGAGCTGCTACCGTAAACCCACAAGACATTCTAGGGTTCATCGAGGAAGTTTGACCAAGTTTTCAATGCTTATGAAACTGAGCTTTTGTGGAAGAAAATGCTAAGTCGAACTTTTTATCAAAGAAAGAAATAGTTGCACCTGGATTTCTGCTGTGTAGTAATGCATCTGGCAACTTTAACTGAAACCGATTCTTATTATTATTTCCATGAATCCTAATAGCAGAATTATTTAAAGAGGTCTTTTTTAATTGCCTTGCACTTGAAGTTGGAAATGATTTAAGAAAGAATTGCGTTAGGTGAATTATATATATTCTTAATCAGCATCAACAGCCGAGTCCATCTAGCCAATTATGTGGCTTAACTGAACCTGAACCCTGAGTTTCGACTCTCAATATCCTCTATTTAATATTCACTGTAGTTTTAAGGTTGGGCCTAGACATGAACATAATATGTTTATGGTCCACCTTAAGTTAGTCTTAAGTTTTGTGAGTCAGCCTGGGTAGTGGGGTAGCACATTAGCTGGATCCTGTGGGTGAAGACGAGCACTGGAAAGGCTAACCAATTGGCAAAACTAAAGCAACAGCAAATGGCAAAGCATAAAATTTAATAAGTTCCAGCAATCCTTCAACCATTAATGTAATCAAAAGCAACTTGTAAAATTGCAAAGGCGAATTGTAATTAATATTTGTTAGAAAGAAAACAAATCAGATATATTGGGGTTCTTTGTTTTATTATAAACAGCAGTGTCATTGCCTTAGGAATGTGGAGCTCTTGTAGTCTAAAACACAGTTGCTCTTCGGGAAAACTTTTTCCATCCTTTATCTCTGTTATTTGTCGGCATGTCTTATTTATTACTTGTCTATATTTACTACACTCCGAAAAAATCAAGTATTTCTTAGTTGAATCAAGTGAAAACGTACTCAAAAGTCAAATAAGTTCGAGAAATTCAAATTCAAGCGCGAAATAGTTATTTCAAGAACTTCTATTTAAGTCCGAGAATACTTTTATATTAAGAAGGTTCTGACTAACTCAAGTACGTTTCGGACTCAAGTAACGTATGAATAATTGCGAAACCAAGAGTTTAAATTCTTGAAATTTTGAATTTAAGAATTATTCATCCATTTAATTTCTACAACTGTGATAAATACGCAACCATCTTAAATCAAAAACTAAAATTTTTTACTTTTTCTGAGTGTAGTTTTTCCCTATGTTCTCTCTCTCTCTCTATGTTCTGTGCCTCTTGCTCTCATCTACTAATTCTCTATATCTTAACTCTCCTTATATCACATATCATACCCCTGCTTTCTCTCTGTCTGTGGTTTAATTTGAATTTCTTCTCACACTACTGCTGCTCCATGATATCTTCGACTTAGATCTTAACTTCCCTAGAGCAGTATTATAATGAAGAAGTTATAGCAGAATATATATGATACCCCTCAGATCTTGTGGATCCAGCCTCATGTGCAACTACGCCAGAAGGCAAATTAATTGAAGTGCAGTTGCCCATTGAAACGGAAAACATACCGAATACGAAGTAAGTGAAGAACAATGGGGAGGGCTAATGAACATCATTTGCCAGTCGCCAGTCCAGCATGCTGTCAGGACTTTTAAAAGCGAACAACTGAAAGGCAGCTTGAGGGAAACGCTCCACTTTCGTTTACACAAACATATGTGTGAGACGGCTTTTGAGCATTTCCTTGAGAAATTCATACTTCATTGTTCACTGGAATTATCTTATTATTTAAAATATTTGAACAATGTAAGACTTGCTGCTATGGAGATGGATGGATAAATGCATTGTAGGATGCCAGGTAGAAATGCAGCTGCCAAGTCCCTGCCAAGTCTTGGAGAGAAGGTGCCAAGTGATAACAACAACAATAACAATAACACAGTTCAAAAAAAACAATGATAATGGGACTGATGAAAAGAATACCTTGCAATCAGCTAAAATATGCAAAAATAGTCTGAAATAACATTAAAATTGAAGAAAAAGAAAAGATGGGGAACGTGGAGTTCCACAATTGATATTAGACAAGAGAATTCTGTATACATAGAACATACATATGGATAGACTATGTGAGTCTCAACTGAAGCTAAAGGACATATTACAGTGCTAAAGGCAATTACACTTGGCTAACAAAATATGCACTTGCCTGCCATTATAGTACCACTTCGTAATTTAGATATTAGAAATAAACTCACAAAAATGTAGAAAATACTATAATTTATTGTTCGAACAGAACTCTGTCCTACTGTGTCCTACTGTGTCCTATATTATTCACTTAATACCCAGATATTTGATGGCCACATTCATTTCGTCTAGTAGTTCTCCCTCTGCCTTTGGCGGCGCAGACGGTCCTTCTCATCCAGGTAGGGCAGCAGGGAGCCCTTGTTAGGTATGACGACCACTATGGGCAGAACCTCCTTGCACCTCTCCAGCACATGTTGCAGCCGCCTGGCTCTGACGTAGTCAAGCAGGATGATACCAATATTGGGTCGCTTGTACAGCGTTAGGAAGAAGTGTTCGATCTCGTGTTGAGTTGTGTCTGAAGTGAACGAAACGAAATGAGAGTTGTGTGGTTACATTGTGGACTGCGGGCTGCTTACTAACCGGGCTCCACCATCAGATAGTTTTTGAACTTTTCGCGATGATAGCCTATGCCTGCCAGCAGAAAACCAAGCGTTACATCCTATCGGTGCAGGCAATCGTATGGTGAGCGCGAAATAAAAGGATATTTAAGTGGAATGAACTTACAAGATCCGCTATGATGCCAATGCGTATAATGTTGGGATCCTCGGGCTGCTCTTCATACTCAGTGAGATTGCTTTCGCCACTGCTACCCAAACTGGAATTGCTTTCATCGGAAGTGGTGTCCATGGTGGCCCTTAAGTCTCTGGGTATTGAATTTGTTAATTTGTTAATTCAACTTGACAGATGTCAAGGTGAAAGGATTTCCTAAGTGACAGTTAGATATGGAAGATAGCCATAACTGTTAGTTTTAATGAAGAAAAATATTCTGGCCTAGGCCAGTTTTATGAGCGCTCTCAGAATGTGTAAAATATCGCAGTTATAAGATCCCTTGAGGCTGTAGAATTCGATTGATATAATCACCCGATTCGCATAACTCATTTGGTTTATAATTTGTCATATTAACTAAAAACTTCCTTCATTCACACAAAGAGCAACCTTAGCGAATGGTAATGGACTGCTTGTTCATTGCGCTTATGATCTTCCTTCCAGAAGTTGCTCTTCTTTCAATTACTCTCGGTAACAGCCAAATTGCATATTTGATCGGATCTCTTTTATGTTAGGAAGTGAGTACCATATGACAAAAATTCATTGGAAAAATATTTCAGAGTTTTGCGGTGAAACTTTTTTAACGATTTTTAAAAATCTTGTCATTTTTAAGTTGTATTTTTGACCCCTACTCGAGAATGCCACAACCGTGGTTTTACTTTATATTAAAAATAAATATACTAATTTATCATTCACACAAAAATGTTTCATTTAAACCATTAAAATAAAGCTCCATAATTTAGATTTACATTTTTCAGCAAGGTTTTACGAAAGAAAACATTTTAAAGTGATTTTCAGTCGTATGGGGCCCTATACTATGTATCAGGCCTAGGGTTATCAATGTCTTACTCGATCGATCTTGTAAATTTCTCCATCGATTTAGCTGACTTACACTTTCAGCGACGCCTAGCTAATGCAGTTATGTAAACAAAGGTTTTAGGAATATGCAATTTTTTTAGTTTCCGGGAATTTTAAAGTCGAAATTTGTAATAAAAAGTCATAGACGCTATTCCAACTAAAAGATGCGCAGTATTTATTTACTGCCCCAAAATGTATGCAACACTTTTTGATTTACTTCCTTTGTGGTGGTGTGTTGCTCTCATACGAAATTTGTTTTTACGATTTTGTCTACAATTATTATCCGATGGTAATGATTTTGCAAATCTGTAGACTATGTGCTTATACAAAAAATGAATTTCAAATAAATGTGTCTAAAATTGAGGAAGATATAAGGTCTTTATCGATTTGAAGGGTGGGAAGTGACATGGAATAATTTTAAAACAAACGATCTGACGAAACACTAGGGAAGTCTGTCTGCATACCAAATCTGGCAGATCTCTAGATCTTAAAGTCTCCGAAAATTAGGTTGCCAAGTTGCATAAAGAAGAACATTGTTTTGTTAGGACCACTCTAACAAAAACAGTAAACATTTCTTTATATATTTCGCATATTAGCTAAAAGAGTCTGTTTATATTCTATTGCTTAGTAAGGGGCTTGACAAAACAACATTTGCTAAATCGAGGATATTGAGAAGGCTATGGCTAATGTTTAAAATGAAAGTGTAAGGATTAGTGACTGATTCACACTATTTTACTACAAAAATGTTAATTTTTCTGCTAAATTGCAAGCCAAACATATTTATACAAAACATATTAAAAATATCATTAGAATTGCAGTGCTATTTGCATTTAAGCTTCACTATTTTCACTATATAATATAACACAATATAATTAAAACAGGCATAATACCCTTCTTCTCAACAGTTTTCTCAGCTGAAGCCATTGCAATTACAAAAGCCCTCAATATTTGCAAAAACAAACCTGGCAAATACGCTATATATACTGACTCCCTTTAAACTATAGACGCTGTAAAAAATACCAGCAACTCCGACTACTACCCATCCATCATCCGAAACACCCTCACCAAACACCATCCAAAATTCAAAATCATTTGGATTCCCGGCCATGTGGGCATGAATTAGCTGACAGCGCCGCAAAAAATGTAACCAAATCCCCACTCATCCTTACCCCAAACTGCAACTTCCAAGACATTAAAAAATAACTAAAAAAAACTCCCTCAATACAGAAACAAAAAATTCTCTGCACAAAACATCCGATTGGTATGAATCTATGCATCTTAATATGAAAAACACCTCAAACTTAGATCACAATAACAAAATGTCAACAAGATACGACCAAATTAACATTACAAGACTCAGACTTGGCCATACCAACCTGACACACAAACACTACCTCAAACTGTCATCAGACAATACATGTCCATTCTGCAGAAGCACAATAGTATCTATTGCCCATATCCTTAAAGAATGTCCATCTCTCAAAACATCGTATGCTCAAATATTTAAAAATAAGGACCCCATACAATTGTCATCTGAACCCACGACAAAAAACGCTACAATTATTTTAAAGTTCCTCAGACAAGCAAATATTATAGATAAAATCTAGGCATATCAAAGAGTCGAAGGCCTCAGCAAAGTTGTAATTTAATATTATAAGTTAACTGTATATAAATAAATAAATTAAATAACTATTTTCAAATTTTGGTATTTTATGCAAATTTCCTTATTAAAAAATCATCCGTCTTTCTCAACACAAAGATCTCAGAAGTCTTTAAAACTACAAAGCTGGCATTTAAGCAGATGCTTCCCCTTTGTCAGCGCGCTGGTCAAATTCGAGTTTTATTTAGATCGGACAACTATATCATATAGCTATCATGTAACCGATTGTTCTGGAATGAAGGCTTATAAGCATAATTTTCTGTTCTTTAACCAAATTAAAAGAAATTCGTATTGTATGCCTTGTAGCCACTCCATTCAGATTTGTTCTATATTGGTTATATATTTACAATGTAAATGATATATAAGCTTCGGCAATCCGAAGATGACTTTCCTTTCTTGCTAAACTCGTACTCTAGTAGAGCAAAGGAGTATATTATATTCGCGGAAATTTATGTAACTGGGAAAAGGAAGCTTCTCCGGCCTCATAAAGTATATATATATTCTTGATCAGCATCAATCAAGTCGATCTAAGTCTGTCCGTCCGTATGAACAACTAAATTTCGGAAACTATAAGAGTTAGAGTCACCAGATTTGGTATGTAAACTCCCATTTGGGGGCGTTAGATCAAGTTTGTTTTAAAATTTTGCCCGCCCCCTCTGAGCCCTTCAAATCCATGAAAACGTTATTCACAAAAACACCTATATATTATTATAAGCTCTAGGGTCCCCAAATTTGGCTGTAGATTCCCCTTGTGAAGCGTCCGAATGTGCTTTTCCCCGCAAATCGATAAAAGCCTTACATATCTCCTACAAATCTTAACGCATTTAGTTGAAACTCGGCTTGTGTATGTATTGGCACATAATCTACCGAATCTAGCTCTCCTTCCAATGTGAGTTTTTAGTTGTCCATTCTCATTCTGTCTGTCCGTATGAACACCTCGGAGACTGTAAGAGCTAGAGATACCAAATTTGTTAAGTAGACTCCCCTAAAGTGTGGTCAGATCAAGTTTGTTTTAAAATTTTCATACGCCTCCTCCCACCCCTGCAAATCAAGAAAAACCTTATCCACAAAAACAACTATATCTCAAAGACCATAAGAGCTAGGGTCACCAAATATAATATATGTAGTCCAATTAGGGAGCGTCAGAATGCGTTGTTTTCGAAATTTTGCCAAGCCCCTTCCACCCCCGCTCATCAATAAAAACCTTATATCTCCCACAAATGTAAAAGCATTTTCTTTATATATGTATTAGCTCATAATCTACCGATTTGCCAAAGTTCGTTAAGATCGGATAATAAATGTAGACAAAATTGTAAAAAACAGCACTTTGTATGAGAGCACAACACCCCTAAAAACAAGTGTTGCATACTTTCGAGTGTGTCGAATACAAAATAAATAAAGAGTACGAGTATCTAATAGTCGGAATATCGACTATAGCTTTCTTACTTGTTTGTTTTTTTTTTTACTTCCGATGAAAAACAAAAAAGTATACTAAAAGTTCAGTCCAAATCCATCGGTTAGATGGGGGCCATGTGAGCAGCTTACAGCAGAAGGAAGGTCCACATGGTCCACGTTCGACTTTAAAATCCTGGGCTTACAGATACATATATGTGTCCACTATATGCAGTATATGCATATGCTGATGCTGGTGTCGGAAAGATACAAAGTTGGACAGAACATGGACAGCATCAGGCGAAGCCCGGGGCCATACGTTATCCAACCACATTTAGGTAATACAAAAATAGTTGCATAACGCACAAGTTTCTAATACAACAATGAACCCCTGCCTCCCCACCAACTAAGGGGGTACAGTGTGTCCGCTGTCCCCCTCCAGGAGCATACGTGCGCAGTGTCGCCGACGGAGCCGCCACGCGACCCTCGAATAAGTCTACCTTGACCACATATTGTTCGCAACCATCGCAGCGTTCACAGCAGTCGGAGGGGGTGGAGCGGTGCTGGTGCTGGCGCTGGCACTGGTCAGCTTCAATGCATTGTTTTGACAGATTAGATTTAATATTCTCGTTATAAAACAAGAGAGGCTAACTTCGGATTTAATTAGTTAATTAATTAATTCATCCAGGAACAATCGGTTAGACGGAAGCTATTCAAAGGCTTAGAAAGGGTAGGGGAGCGGGGGTGAACGTCAAGTCGGGTTGTATGGGGGGAGGGCAACGGAACTCCGTGTCCCCACTGGCTATGCTCTTGAAGCTATTTGATAGACTTGGATGAAAACAGAAAAGGAACGCTAGAAAGTTTTCATTCCGGAGCAATCGTATATATGGCAGCTATATGATATAGTTGTCTGATCTGGCTGAAACTCTACCTTAACTAGCATGCAGACAGATGAAGCATCTGGTTTGAGCTATGTAGCTTTTAAGACTTCTGAGATCTTTGTGTTAAAACAGACGGCCACATGGACAAACGGCCACTTTTATATGGATTCCTTTTGCCACTTTCAAGAAGGCAGTGTTAGGCAGCGTTGCAAACTTCCTAACAAAATGAATATACCATCAGAATGTTTATGAATGGTATTATAAGAAATGACGGCTAGTTTCGGCTGGCCGAATCTTATATACCATCCTGATTATAAATATATAAGAACGGTGTAATTTGGCTTAACATTTCTTGCTCTTTGCTTTGCGTAACAACTGAAAGACACCACGGTATGTAGGGCTTCTTCGGCAAGAAGAGTGGAGGCAGCGGTATTTTGCAGTTGTTTTTCTTCTGGCTCAAGCGGATCCACTGTAGCTCGTGAGCGGGTTACTGTACTCCATTCCCGTTCCGCGGCACGAAATCGCAAGCTGTGGGGAGACTGGGATTGGTTTCCTTTGTTATTCCAGTACGTTCATGCGTTTCAGCTATGTGATGCGTATTGCTCTCTCATAATGGAGTGAAGGGTTGATAATTATGGAGACTTTTAGTTTTTACAATTTTTTGTTAAAATTGATAAAGAATCTTCGTAATTTTTAAAAAATTTACTAAGCTGTCTGGAATAATTTGATTTTTCGTTTTTCTTTTATGAAGCAAACGGTTCTATGGCAGCTAAATGATATGAACTGAATCCAATCCAAATGAATCTCAAACTCAATCAGAAGCATGTGCTTTTAAGACTTCTGAGATTTCTGGGTTCAAACAAACGGATGGACAGACCGACATAGCTGTATCAGATCTCCTCGTCATGCTCATCAAGCTTCATTCCATGCAGCAATAACAAAAGATATATTTCCCATAGTAATCTGCGTTAGCCCAAATTCAAATTGCAGCACTAAGTTTTTCCTTGTTCAGTTTATTTTGCTTGTTATTGTATTTTCCTAAGACACATACAAAATTTATTATTTGTATTAATTTGTAAGCTCAAAAGCAACTGAACATCATGTTGCATTCCTGCAAATTGCTCAGCACATTTACATTTATTGATGATTTCTGACCAAAGAGAAGGCTGACAATTATATAAAGCGTTCAATGCAGTTGCTTTTTCGGCAATTCTAATAGTAAAGAGGTTTAAGCCTTGCTTTTCTACTAACACAAAGATGAATTAGCAGATCTATGAGTTTATAAATAGCTATAAAAATATATGGGCTAAGCAAACTTCATGACAAAATTTGCTAAACATTCACATTTCTTGCGACTTCTCTCACATTTCATACAAAGAATAAATAAAATAAAGTAAGTTAAATAAATTAAAGGAAAAGTTGTCCTTGCCGGAGTTGGAGCCCACAACATTATGCGTTTCATTGTCCATTTTTTGAATAATTTCTTAACTTGATTTGAACTTGATGATCATTGTCATCTTTCTCTCCTTTGAACTAGTTAGAAGCAAGTGGGAAATCTGCTTCAGGCTGAATGGTGGAAATTGCACTGATGTAAACAATAAGAAAACTCTATCAAAATGTTTCTCTTGATTCAGAAATCCTTGAAATATTTGATAAACACATTTGGCTATGCTTTGATTGCACATTTGTCATATCAAAATCCTTGATAATTAAGTTGAGTTATGCAAGCGTCAGCACTTCATAAGCCCGAAAGGACTTAGTATTTTTAAAAGCTTCCCCAGCATGTTTATTTTGCAGGAGCAAAATATTTGCAAACTTTGCTAGTTCCATTGCCAGATTTGCAGCCCTTTTACGGCCACAGGCTTAAAATCTGGCTGGCCAATCATGGATCAGCGGCTGCACGGCCAAGTGCAACAATAAACACCAACAGCAGCAGCAACAACAATAAGTGACAACAAATGCGGACGCAGTTTGGCTATCAGTCGCTGTGGCAGCAGCAACAGCAGCGGCAGCAGCGGCATCAGCAGTGCCAGCAGTGGCAGAAGTGGCAGTCGGCAAAAGGCAGCGCAGCAGCCTTGATTGCCTTGGGCTTAAACCAACGGCTTACCTGTTGGACTTGTGTCTATGGACTGCGGATGATGGGGGATGGAACAGCGGCTGTTCGGAGGCGTATGCGCAACATGCACTTTCAACAGGTTAACCTTGAGCTGGAGCCACATACCAAGGCCAACTGTTACCCCAGGATTGCGCTGCTAGCTTTTGCTATCGCCCTTCCCGCTCACATAGTCGCTGCCTCTCGCTCTACGTTCAAATCCTTTTGCCCATTCAGCGCATGCCCCAGACGGTAAGGCGCCAAAAGACCGGCGGGGCAATGCTTCGTCTCCTCGGATTGGTCGTTTTCATTCAGCAAGTCCTGGCCGCTGCTGAGGATGCTGCCGCAGAGCTTGCTGTCGCTGAGGATGTTTCTGCTGCCATTGCAGTGCGGCTTTTGCAGTTAGCAGTTTGCTTTTCTATTATTTTTTTTTGCCGTTCTTTGGCCACCGATTAATTAATTATCCACTTTTGAGGACTGCTTAGCGGCGGCCGTGCTCATTACGGGGCGACTGGGATTTGGGGAGCTGCTTTCCATAAATAGACAATAATTGGAAAGTACAACAAAACGGCCACATTTTAAAGCGTCCACCCCCCGCCCCTAACTCATTTCCCTATCTGCCGCCTGTCTTCGGTCGGCTTTGGTTGCCATTGTTTCTTGCCGAAATCAAGGCAAAAGCAATCAATAAATTTGATTTTCAACTCCTTCTCTGCGTTGGGCTGCAAATGAGCTGCTGTGGCCACAACACCTTCGGTGTTTGTGTTTGTGTTGTTCTTGGACTTGTTGCGACCTCCAAGAACATTATTAGATAGATATTGATAAGGCACACACACACACACACACATAAAGACATACATAAATATGAGAAAATATACATTTTTGTTAGTTTTAATCAACAAATCGCACTCAAAGTTATGTCCTGGCAAAAGGCATAATCTGAACGGAAATGTACTAAATTTTTCATAAAATTTATGAAGAAATTTAAATAAAACTTAAATTGATAGAAAACTTAAATTTGAAATCTATATATGAAACACTCGTGAGATCTTGTTATAGATCTTCCAACGAAAAGCCGAAACAGACGTTCAACTAGGAGTGTTGGGGTGACTTAGTAAGCCAGAGGAATTGGAGCTAGCTGTATATTGTGTCATTATAAACATCATATGGAATGACTTTGTTTTTGGTTACGGTGTACCCGACCCCATAAACTACATATATTCTTGATCAGCATCAACAGTAGAGTCGTTCAAGACGTGTCCTTCTGTCCATCTGTATGAACAAATAGATATCGGACACTATGAGGGCTACACCTGCGGAGCTTTCACACTCGTCAACTTCTGAGCTAGCACAGATCAGGACTTTCTTGAACGTCAAAGAAAGATCCGGACGGTATCAATATGCAAAAACCCTTCTAGATTCCGGCTCTCAAATCAATTTTATGTCAGAAGATCTAGCACATCGTGAAGATTCATGCCTGAACATGGTGACAGTTGGAAAAATAACTCTGTTCATACTTCTGGCCACAGTCGAGTCAATCCGAATTACGCCCAACATTGACCCTAATTTATCTTGGGCTTATCTTTCCGCTTTCTTTCTTCTTCTTCCATAAAAACACTTTGAATGCGATGGAACCCTCAAAATGATTTAGCTCACTCTCATTTAGATGATTCGTTTGATTCGTTATCTGCAACTAAATGCAACATTTTGTCAGTGGCATCACGTTTGTTCGACATATTGGGCCAGCTATGTCCCTTGATAACAAGGGCAAACATTTTGCTGCAAGAACTGCGACTGCTAAAGATAGACTGGGACGATTCCGTTCCCATAAATCTTCATACTAGCTGGAACAGACTTAAACACTGTTGAGTTACTGAGCTTCTTCAGCATTTGTTAGCTAAGTTGTGGGCTCAAGTAGCACCATTACTTGAGAAATTCGTTTTGGAAAGCGTTAAGTTTTGGTCAGACTCACAGAGCCACACTAGCAACGTTTTTTGCTGAAATAAAGAAGTTCTCCAGCTATGCGGTTTGTGCCCACAGATGAGAACCCTGCTGATTCAGGAAGCTATGTAGACGGCTTAGCGTACACCCTGTGGACAGGAGGACACAGTTTTTGCTCAAGAATCTGATGAGTGGCCACGTCTTCATCAATTTGAGTTGTTCATCGAAACGCAGCTGTCCGAAATCAACAAAAATGCTACAATGGCACAGATTCAATCAAGTATTTGTATAGATTTGATTGAAAGATGTTCTTCGCTTGTAAAATTGCTTCGGATCAAGAAAGAACGCGTATTCAAGAGGTGATAAGTTCAGCGTCTGAATTAAAGCTGTCGTTTTTGAGCAGGTTAGCAGGTTAATCTACTTGAGTAGACTTCTCTGAGCTACCTTTCAAGTTCCACCTCTTCAATAAGTGATCCAATGCGCCATTCTCATACAAAGCGGAGTGGCCCCGCAGTCTCAAAGAAAGCGACACTCGGCAAACTTGCCGAGGTGCACTGCAGCATGTCTGAAAATATAAGCTTGGAATCGCTAGCTCACTTTCGAAGAAAGGTAAAAGAAACAGCTTAACTTAACCTACGTGCTAGGCGTTTGGCTTAAGCTTAAAAGAGAAAACAAGTATGAATGCTATAGTCGATATTCCGACTATAAGATACTCGTATGTAACAGACAGAAGGAAGCGTCTAAGACCCCATAAAGTACACATATTCTTGATCAGCATCCACCGCCGAGTCGATCCAGCCATGCCCGTCTGTCCATCCGTCTGTCTGTCCATCCATATGAACACCTAGATCTTGGAGACTGTAAGCGCTAGAGAGTCCCAATTTGGTATGTAGACTCCAATTGTGTGGCACAAGGGATACTATAAGAGCTAGGATCACCAAATTTGGTATGTAGACTTCCCTTGTAAAGCGTTAGAGTTTGTTTTTTACAAATTCGCCATACCCCCTCCCGACCCCACAAATCGAATGCCCAAGACAGTTGCTTAGAGTTTGGGAGTTTTGATCAACAATTCGAACAAAGCACAAAAGGCTCGCCCACATTTGTTTTGTCCATTGAATTCGTTTTAAAACCTTCCCAGCTGGTCAACTTCTTTGAAAGACATGGATGGTATAGTAGGTATGTGGATGGCATCGATTGGCGTTGCTCGATTGGTATTTGATTCTCTAAATATAATATCTTAAATCGCGAGATATATATATAACTTATTATGAATTTGCCATCCAAATAAGGCGCAAATTCTTCTAGCTTATCACTATAATTCAATAATATTTGACACGTTTTTTTGTTGTTATTTTTTAATTATAATAAAATAATATCATTATCATATGAACTAGAGCTTATTTAACCAAGTAATGATACAAAAATTATTGATACATTATCATTCACTTATATATAATATAACTGCAATGGCAATCTCTTAATATCAACCTAAGAATTGAAACTCTTATATGGAAGTCCAGGTGCGGCTGGGTGTCTTTCGCAAGCAATTTGGGATAATAAATATACACACATGTGCCACATGGTGGATGCGACTGAAGGAGATAAGGTCCCAGCTTGACAGTGATTATGATAATGATGATAATAATGATGATGAAAATGAAAATTATGGGGCTAAATAATGATGCTGATGTCATGCCAACGCACATAGTACAAATGAATACAACTTCATAGTTGCAAATGTTGGAGCCGTTGTAATTTGCGAGACGTGAAGTTCGTTCGTGCGACGATTTTGCAGGCCACGTAACCCGCAGAGTTCTGTTTGACCTGTTGCCATGGCAAAGGCACATAAAATTTAACATAATGTCAGCCCAGCCAGGCAGCTCATCTGTATCCACAGCCCGATGCACACGGCCTCCACTAACAATGGGGCAGAACAGGAGCGGGCGGGAACACCAGTTGGCACACGCCAAAAGTCATAAATTACGTTACGGCAGAACTCCAATTGGCGGTGAGAGGCAAAGTTCGGGAGTTCGGTTTTGAGGTCGCTGGATTTGGTACAAGAGAGGTGACAGTAAAGTGAAGGGGCAGGTAGGATGCTCTTTCACAGGTCCCGCCTAGGCCATTATCGTGTTGCACGGTGTGCCCACTTGAAACTTTAAAAGCATTCCAGCTCCACAGGCAACACAACATGGCTTCAATTCTGCTGCATAGGACAATAGGATGTTCTAGCTGATGACTCCTGATGACGATGCCATGTGGCTCTGCCAGGTTGTGTGTATCGCGTTTGGCAATTAAACTAATTTTCCCAGCTTGTTTTCAAACGAATATGTACACATACATACCAAGACACTTTGGCATCCTTTTTTGCCTAATAATTGGCATGATGTTGCAAGCTTTCAGGCATTTGAAAAACAAAATTAGCTTACTTGCATTTTATTGGTTATGGAAATATATTTCTTTATAGATATTTATTTAGCACATTTATTTTCATATTGGAATTTTATATGTGCATTAATTGGAGCTGAACTCCACTTGCGCAAAATCCATCATCAATCTGTATAATAAATTCAATAATCGCTGCATGTGTCTGCCTCAACAGCTGAAGGATCCGTTTTTGCTGTTGTTGTTGTGTTGTTCCCACCATCACAGCTGCCAATCGAAGTACACAATACAACACATAAATATTTATGTGTGGCCCAAGATTACTTTTCAATTGCAGTTAAGTTGAACAAAAAGTTTAATTTTAATAATCAACCTATCAGATCAGAAACCTCGATGTTAAGACACCCAGATAGATGGCCAGACAGATGATCATATCTATAACGACTGTCCTCATTATGGTTATCAAGAAAATATCTATTTTATATAGTCGAAGGCGCTTCCAGTTTGTGCATGGCGAAATACCTTGTCAATTGGCTGCCAAGTAAAGTTATAGAATTTTATGTCCCGTCTCAAAATCCCTGAAGAGGCGGTTAACCAGCTGAAAGAAAAGGCAGCGCGGACATATCTGCTGCAATGGTACATACATTCTACAGGAAACCATGCAGAACCCCAACTATATTAATCACTCCGATCACTCTCAAGGACTCGCACTGCTACCTTGAAGTCCAAATCGATGAAGCGCACTTACAGTCACCATGTGTTAGCGATTAGCTTCAAGATAAAAGCTGGCCTCTAAGCGAGCAGAGAAAATTGGCTTTAAAAAACAAGTTGAGATTGTCCGCTTTGACTTTGAAAATGACAGTTTTTCCAGTCAATTGAAAATATGTAGCTGCTTCGAGCTGCTGGCGGTTGCTTTTGTATGTCTATATGTTTACTGATTTTCCAGAATTTTTGATATTTATCTTCATTTCGTGTGTTAACAAAAGGCATTTTCCAAGCTTTCAGCCAACACCTGCAGGTGGCGAGAGCGAGACGACGGCAACGCCTTCAAAAGTGCCTAAGATAAGATAAGATAAGAAACGATTCTTTGAATCAGCCATGGAGGAGAACCAACACAAGCCTATACAAAAGATAGGTATCTATGTGAAAATCATGGTGGGATATGATATTCCAAGGATTGAAGGTGACAAGAGATCAGTTTGATACAAGCAGGTGATTGCACCTGTCTTTAGATACGCCCTACCAATATAGGGATCCTATTCTAAAGTCGAGCTTAGTAGAACTCAGGTTCTTCAAAATAAGACACTCTGTCAAATTTGTGGCGCCCCGTGGTATGTGCGCAACAGCACTCTTCAAAAGGAGCATTCTCACAGGCTACCTCTTGAGGAGAAAAAAGCTGAAGAGGCGGAACCCGAGGGACAATATTTATGTCAAATTTGGGATGTTGACTTAAGTACGATTCGTATTGGCCAAATTCTAAAAGAAGTATAAATACTTTTTAAATAAAAATCGGGTATTTACACATTGCCCTTATTATATATTTTCAAGGTGAATGGTATGTAAGCTTCGACAGTGTTGAACCAGGATTTCCTTATTTCTTTCTTGTTTAAAGTACGAAATTGAGTCATTTTTGTTCTGAGTGTGGTATTTCCCATATTAATTTCTCGTTTCGTCCCTCTACTTTTCCTCTTTTCTCAAATTACTCTATCTCTGCCTTCTCTGTATCCTTAGCAAATCACTCGCTTCGTTTCGTACTGTTGCTTTTGTGTGTGTTCATCTACCGCTATATTGCTTGTTGTGTTGCTTTTGTGTCGTCAGATCGTTCGTTTGTCTGCTACCGGCCAGCCAATGTAAAATTTATCATTCCTATCATTCCGAGCTTTTTCGTCTAGGCAGGGCTCAATATTCCGATATTTGAGTTTACTTTCTATTCAAACAATCGCTTCAATGCATTCTGATACTGATTAATTGTTGGTTTTTAGAGATTTCAACATCAATGATGATGTTGACGGCCTACTTGAATTGTCCTAACCTCAAGCAAACTCATTGATTTGATATTTGTTTCTGACCCTTCCATTACTGTGGTCTGCTTTTGCTTCCTGAAGAAAGGCTTCATCCTTCATAGCACATTACTATGGATAGTCGTACTCATCTTCTAACTTGTCGAATAGAACGAACTTATATATTTAAAAAGGTTGATTTTGTTAGCCTAAACGATGTTCATCGATTTGAGGGGGCGGGATGGGGCGTAAAAAAATTAAAAAGGGCATTCTGACGTTGGGCTATTGATGTTGAACAAGAATACATATATACTTTATGGGGTCTTGGACTCTTATACTTAGACTTAGTATACTCCTTTACTACAGTACGAGTATAATCATCTGCCCTACCTTCTTTATATAAACACTAAGGCAAATGCACATCAACACATTGACGATAAGTTTTTGTACTGTTTTTTCAAACAACTGATTCCTCTCTTAAGTATCGGTCCGATCAGATATACCCTTATAGCTTACACAGGTCTATTAACATCCCACCTCCCCCGTAGTTACAGAAAGCATATTCCTTAATGAACTTAAGCCTAACTTCATTCCTGATCCTGATCGCGTTCCGGGTGTATTCTCAGATTCTACGCTAATGCGCTTTGTAAGCCGATTTGGAGGCTTTTTCATATATTATTGAATTCCTCATCTTTCCCTTCTCTCTGGAAGGAGATACTTATTATTCCTCTCCGTAAAAAGGGAAATAAGACTGATGCCCAAAACTAGAGAGGCATATGAAACTATCTGCTACTCCCAACCTTTTTGAAATAATATTAACTTCACAGTTACAACATTATTGTGGTTCTATGATGTCATCTTATCAGCATGGTTTTATGAAGCGTAGGTCTACTACCTCTATTTTACTAAATGACGTCACTTACAAAGCATTTGCCTACTTACATCACGGTTTACTTATTCTTAGCTTGGATTTCCTGGGCTTCCCATCTTATCTTCTCAAGTAGATTTCCGACTACCTAAATCTCAGAACTCAGAAAGTCCTTTCTGAGAATTCCTTTTCTAAGCACCTTACATCAGGGGGACCGCAGGGTAGCCTTCTCTTCAATTTATTTATTAACGAACTTCCTCAGGTATTATCCCATTCTCGTGTATGCCAATCACGTTAAACTTTGCTTGTTATTCAGCGACTCTTCCCCCTACTTTGGGCTAAAAGATGATGTTGCTGTTTTCCAATCGTAGTATCAGGTCCGACTAAATCTCATCTGTTCTCATCTGTTCTTTTTGAAAACAAGGCGACTTGTGCAAATGTATGTAACGGGCAAAAGAAAGCGTTTTTAGCCCCATAAAGTATATATATTCATGATCAGAAGCAATAGCCGAGTCGATCTAGACACCTAGATCTCGGAGACTGTAAGAGCTAGAGACGACGCCCCCGCAAATCGATAGATATAACAGGCATCAAGCTCCATCATTTGGATTTTGATTATTTTTTGCTGTTGTGATATCGGACAGACATCTAATACATTATAGGTTTAATAATAGCCTTATCACCAAAATGTCTTGTTGAACAGTGTTGTACACCTAAGCCTAGCTATACACTTCGCATCTGCATCTCTATTTGCGTGGGCATGCTTTTAATGGCATCGCATCGCATATGCTGGCGCTCTCACATATCCTCATATCGGATTTCTCTGATCAAATATATGAGTCGTAACAAATTGCTCTACATGGTGCACTTGCAACAAGAAACGCAAACATTTTTGTTTGCGGTTTTAATGCGGGAAAAAATGCTTTCAGACGCGATGCAACCCAACACCCATGCTGGGCCCCCATCCAGGCAATTACAGCGAAAAACTGCGGCATGTAATTGCATAAAATGCAACGGGTTGAAATTAATCGAAATATCCAGCGTCCCATGCATTTCCCACCAATTTACAAGAGTCGCCACCAAAAAAAAACCCAAAAAAAAAAATATGAAAATGCCTTTGGGTAAAGAGAGTTTCTTTGAATGCGACTTGCTGAGACCCTGAAATTGTCTTTCCATCAGAAAAAGTTGCGCTGGTGACAGAGGTACGAGGTGTAGTACGAGAGGTATTACATATGGTTTTGATGGTGCTTTATCACCATACAAAGAACTGAGTTCATCGACACATTTTTGTTGAGATAATCCATGTCAAAAGTTGTGAAAAATAATCCAACTAAAACCTTCTCTTGAAATTTCCATTGATTTTCTTATTTCACTATAAACAAGACAAATGGCACTTGTACATCAAAACGTTGTGAGTACGTTTAAGCTAAAAGAAATGTTAAACTTTCATATGGTGCTGTCTGATCTTCGTAAATCACTTAAGTGTCGCCAGTTCCCGAAATATAAGAAGTGTTAAGGAAGTCACAAAAACCTTATTGAACAATTTTTAGTTTTTTTGTACGAGAACAAAAGTTATTAAGCAAACGACGCTGGTATTCATAAATGAGTTGAAGCTTGAGTAAAATTTTACTGCATTTTCAAAATAATCATAATCGTTGCTTTAAAATTTTCGGTTATGGCAGCTAAGAAAGAGCTCGCCCTAACAACAACAACACTGAAACTGAAAAACATTCCATTCTATCCTTCTATTCTATCCTTACCCTTCTGATCAGTTTCAAATGCTTCAATTGCGCTGGCATATTGGCCAAATCTGGCTGACCTGTTCCGTAGTCAGCTTTAGGCTTTAGGATTAACATCATCGAGTTGGGCTCTGTCGGATATTTCTCTATCGGTGCTGCCGGACCATTGTTGATCATCTTTGATAAGAATTTGCTTAAATCGATATGGTGTTCTCAGCTCTTCTCCCTCTTTCTCAGTCTGACTTATGGGTAGAATTACCGTCGAGTCGATATAGTTTTGCTCATCACATAGGTCGAGGCTCAGACGTAACCTTGGTCCCAGCACTTCCACAACGAAGGATGCGGCCGACCTTGGGCTTTATTCCTGCATCCTGCTGGGTCCATGCAATCTCCCATCTCCTCATTTCGTGTCCATTGCGGGTTCGGGATTTCCCGAATTTCCGGGATTTCTATAAAGTCGATTTTCCGACTATAAGATACTCGTACTCAGTACTTATTTAATATTCCACACACTCAAAAGTATGCTACACTTTCTGATAGGCGTAATATGCTCTTATGACCATTGCTTGAGCAGGTAGAAAAAACTATTTTTGCCATAGCCGCAGCAAATGTCATGCGACCTCGACCTGCTATATCAATAAACAAACGAGTGCTTCTAAATTTTTTGGATTATTCTTTGATTTTGTCCGTTGACTGAGGCAAAAGCAAAAACTGGACAAGAAAAGGGACAGCTCCAATTCGAGTGTTACGCTGACCCTCACCCGGATTCCCTCTCCTTACAACAACACGTACGTACTCATAATTTTTTTGGATCTAGCGAGGAGCTGGATCTGGACCGGCATACCTGAATAAGTTATTTAAAGATCCAATTAATTGATTTACTATTCACGATTGTTTGATAAAGGACAATTAATTTCTTCTTCATTTCACCATTAAATAAAACCACAAATTTATCTCTGATCATTATATTTATATGCAGATTTCTGGCAGCTCACCCTGGCCCTTCATCAACACAATTCCAGTCATTGCAAGTCTTCTTTGCATAAAGTTTCTGGTTTGACAAGGTCTTCGGTTGGCTTGCTCAAGGAATCGCATAGAGCCTTGCGATAATCATTGCCCTCGAATTGTATGTGCTCCAGCAGACGGCCCTTGCTATCGATGACATAAAGATAGAGCTCCTGCTCCCCCAAGGCAGCCGCGGCTGTACTCTCCACCGCTTCATGCTCCTGCGACCCTATTGGTGGCAGCTCGGTGCGGTCCTTTGGTCCGTAGCCGTAAAGCATATTTAGCTCTGGAAAGGTGCTAATCGGCGGTACATAGATGTTAATGCGTCCGGGCATCTCCGTTACGGGATTTTGTCGATTTATGCAAGCTTTTTGCTTTCGAAACTCAAGGTAAGTAGTATGGCTATTGATATTATTTTGCTTTTGTTGCAAGAAAACTTAGAATTTTGGATATGCCCCTCACACTCACACTCACACACGTTGCTTGATGGAAAATCGATGTTTAGTGAGTGTTCAGGCAAAGAAAACTAGATTGGAATCTTACTGATGGGGAACTATTCTAGGAACTCATTGAGAGTGGGCTATGACTTTGGAAAAGAGAACCGCGAGAGGGCTGCGATCATCAATTTCGTGAGCCAATTCAATATCACGTTAACTGCAGATATGCTGAACAAGAATTACCTTTTGCTAACAATGGTAAACAAAACCAGAAAGGAAGGCTAACCTCGGCTTAAGAAGGCTCATATACCATTCACATTGTAAATATATAACCGATCTAGATGAAATCTGATCAGCGGGCGTCAGGTTATAATTTGGATGAAAAACATTATGCTACTAAGCGTTCAATCCGGAAAATTCGGTTTCCCAAAATTCCCTCAAATTTGTGGAAATTTTTACCCGTTTTTGGTAAGCAATACATTTTCTGGTTGTAGTCGTACCATCGTGCTGCGTTTTTGCTTTCATGCAACACCACGTATCTTCGCATTCTGGCTTAAATATAAAGTTTTCAACTGTTAAACCATACAGTATATGGTAAAAACTTTAACTAGATAGCTTTAAAACTGAGAGACTAGTTCGCACAGAAACAGACTGACTGACTGACTCGGCTTGCTATGCTGATCAGAATACATATATACTTTATGGGGTCGGAGATGCTTCCTTCTGTGCGATACAAATGTCGTGAGATAATTACAATACCCTCTGCAAGGTTATACAAATTGACTATTTCTTAGGCTTCACAAAATTGCAGGCAATATTATAATCTGCCTAGAGTATTGCTTGACATATGATCATGAATTTCTAGGCAAACCTCTGAACTAGAATGGACTACTTATGCATGTACTTTCAGTGCTCAGTGTACAAGTGTATGCATATATGCATGTCATGCACATACTTACATATACGAGCACATATTTATTGACCTGCACATACCTCAGGTCAGACACAGAAACCAGTTGCAAGCCGCAATGAACTGTTGAGGCCACACTCCCACTCACACTCACACTCATACATTGAGGCGCAATTAGAAGGGAAAAACGGACGCCCTTGCATACCTGTCTGAGCATTTTGGAGCTGCAGAACGCCAATTTTCACCAAGTGCTTGCCCAGCAGCAACCGAACCACAGCAGAACAATTTCCGATTGCCAACTAAGGCAAAGGAGGGTCCATAGTTAAGCTTTCTTTTTCTCTGTGGAGAGCCAAGGGTTGCTGATAATCAGATTTCATAAATGGCTTGGCCCAGCGACAGGTTAAGAGAGGCTCAGGTGCAGCTTGATATGTTACATGACATTCGTTCCTTGCTATCTGGCTTTTACCTTTCGCAATGCCACTGAAATTGCCAAATGGAGATTGAGGGATAGTTGGGGCAGCCGAGTCTGTGGCATTCACTACGTCACAAAGATTTGCATAACTATATATGGATACAAATTCATGTTTAAAATTTTCTTTTCCTCATTTTTGTGAGTTGGCAAGCTGTAGGTTCAAATGAGTGCAAAGTGTTGATTGTTTTTCGGCTAATGCGCAATGTATTAGAAGTCTGGGCAGCAACACAACTGTATGACAACAGGAGAGAAATGATAACTTCGAGTAACCAAAGCTTATACATATATACACTTGCAGAACTATAAGAAGGAAGAAATCAAAGCTAGACGATCTTCATAACATTTCGTGCCAACTTTTACTTATCATAAAACTAGTGAACTGCAATATCAATATCAAATATCAATGCGATGATCACAGCAGTCGAGTCTACGTCCCGGGATCGACGCGGGGATACTCCAGCTGAAGGACTGCTACCCCCCGAATGCGGGAACTGACTCTCCAGATCGGCTACAACAACAATAAGAGCAGTATTCTGAAATGGAGATAACCCGAATTTGGTATGATGTGGATGAAAAACAGAAAATTAATGCTACTAAGAGTTCATTCCAAAAAGAATCTGTTCTATGGGAGCTATATAATACAGTGGTCCGATTTGAACGAGTTTTACATATGAACAGCTCACATCAGAAGTAAATCTATGGAAAAAATTTCAATTAGATTGATTTCAAACTGAAAGACTAGTTCGCATAGAAACAGACGGACAGAGAGACTCACTGACATGGCTATATCGCCTCCCCTTCTCGCGCTGATCCAGAATATATATACTTTATATAGTAGGAAACGTTTCCTTCTATGCGTTGCTAGCTTCCTGACATATTTGTGTTTTTTTGTCATAACTTTTTTATCATTGGAATTGAACTAACTTTGGCGTTTCTTTGTCCTAGAGGTATCAGACCAAGTTTGAATCAGATGGGGCAACTAGATCATATAGACGCCATAGAACCGATTTTCTGAGAATAAGCACTCAGTAGGGAAACTTCTTTTCTTTTCATTGGAATCAATCTTTACTCGGCTTGTATCAATTTGGGCGTTCCCAAGTTCGTTGACCGAATTTGATCAGGATCAGTCGGCTATATGTTATAGCAGCTTACTAGGTACAGGGTTGCCACGAAATGTTATGAAGATCGTGGAGCTCTGATTTCTTGTTTGTTATAGTTCTGCCAGTGTATATATAAGCTTGTCATACAGTTGTGTTGCTGCCCAAATGACGTTTGCCAGACGGACTTCTAATACATTGCGCATTACCCGAAAAACAATCAACACTTTGCACTCATTTGAACCTTAAGTTTGCCAACTTACAAAAAGTAGAAAAAGAAAATTTTAAACATGAATATGAATTTGTAGCCATATATAGTTATGCAAATCTTTCTGACGTAGTGCATGCCTCACACTCGGCTGCCCCAACTATCCCTCCATCTCCATTTGGCAGTTTCAGTGGCATTGCGAAAGGTAAAAGCCAGATAGCAAGGAACGAATGTCATGTAACATATCAAGCTGCACCTGAGCCTCTCTTAACCTGTCGCTGGGCCAAGCCATTTATGAAATCTGATTATCAGCAACCCTTGGCTCTCCACAGAGAAAAAGAAAGCTTAACTATGGACCCTCCTTTGCCTTAGTTGGCAATCGGAAATTGTTCTGCTGTGGTTCGGTTGCTGCTGGGCAAGCACTTGGTGAAAATTGGCGTTCTGCAGCCATCAGCAGCTCCAAAATGCTCAGACAGGTATGCAAGGGCGTCCGTTTTTCCCTTCTAATTGCGCCTCAATGTATGAGTATGAGTGTGAGTGTGGCCTCACCAGTTCATTGCGGCTTGCAACTGGTTTCTGTGTCTGACCTGAGGTATGTGCAGGTCAATAAATATGTGCTCGTATATGTAAGTATGTGCATGACATGCATATATGCATACACTTGTACACTGAACACTGAAAGTACATGCATAAGTAGTCCATTCTAGTTAAGAGGCTTGCTTAGAAAATCATGATCATATATCAAGCAATACTCTAGGCAGATTATAATATTGCCTGCAATTTTTGGAAGACTAAGAAATAGTCAAATTGTATAACCAATTGTATTATAATTATCTCACGACATTTGTATCGCACAGAAGGAAGCATCTCCGACCCTCTAAAGTATATATGTATTCTGATCAGCATAGCAAGCCGAGTCAGCCTACTTGTCTGTCAGTCTGTTTCTGTGCGAACTAGTCTCTCATTTTTAAAGCTATCTAGTTAAAGTTTTTACCATATCCTGTAAGCTGTTTATATGTAAAAATCGTCCAAATCGGACCACTGTATCATATAGCTGCCATATAACCGACCTGTTCGGAATAAACTCTAAGTACACCAATACCGGCTGCTTTTATCCGAAGTGAACCAAACGGCGAAGACATGAAACAATGTGACAGAATACAAATAAATGTCGATGCATTGGAACGATTTAGGCAATTTCTCAATTCGACAGCATTCGTATTAATTCATCTACATTTTAGTCCATTATTACATAAAAAACCCTAAATACTACACTAATCTATAATTTTCTTAGGGCTTTGAGAATATTTATGCTGTGTGAGTGAAGCCATGCAGACCTCAAGTTTAAGCCAAAGATGGTCGCAAATATACAATCGCAACAGTTGGAAACTTTATGTTTGAGCCAGAATGCGAAGATACGTGGTGTTGCATGAAAGCAAAAACGCAACACGATGGTACGACTACAAACAGAAAATGTATTGCTTACCAAAAATGGGTAAAAATTTCCACAAATTTGAGGTAAAACTGACTGGTTTTAGTTTCCAGGGAAATTTTCAAAAAATGGGAGAAATAACCTTAAATTGAGGACATCAATGAGAACATTTTAGGTGATTGAGAAAGAAATCGTACATTATTGACTACAATTTTTTGGAGTTTCGAGTTTACAAATTAGTCAGCATTTAATGAAATGTAGAACCTTATATACCATTCACATTGTAAATATATAACTGATCTAGATGAAATCCGGTCGGTTGGCGTGTAGCTACAGTGGATACAAGGGATAACAGACGAATTTGTTTTAATTTAGATGAAAAACAGAAAAGTTATGCTCCTAACTGTTCAATCCGGAACAATCGGTTATATCGTAGCTATATGATGTCCGTATAAAACTCAAACTTAACCAGCGTGTAGATAAAAGAACCATCTTATAAAAATGAGCTCTGTAGCGTTTAAGACTTGTGAGATCTCGGGTTTGCAACGAACGAACGGACATAGCTATATCGAATCTCCTAGTCATGATCATCGAAAATATATATATATATATCTATATTTTATTTTTGATCGGAAATGCTTCTGTGCGTGGCAAACTACGTGACAAGATTAACACTGAACTGTTCTATATGAATTGCCTACGCACCCTTCTCCCTTTTATTTCAACCTTTGAATATCAATGAGCATTTGCAGTGTCTGATAGAGTGTAGCTTAGTATTCGATTAGAGAACTTCAAATATATAGATTATAGAACTGATGTTACGAAACACATCAGGACTCACAGTGGAGCACAACCGTTTAAATGCAAAGCCAAAATAGCAAAATAAAACAAAAGCTGAACAAAAATCGACCCCTGCCGAGTAGTTGCTCATCAGGTAGGTAGATGTGATGGTTGAACGTGAAGATCTTTGGGACAAGAACAATGGAAAGCCAATGTTTAAGGAATGAAATGGAATAATTTAATCTAAGACAAGTAGGAAAAATACCAAAAAAAAAGAATTCATAAAAACTCTATAATGCCATAAGATGACTCAAATAAATTATTGAACTTACTTAAAAAATTTAGAAGCGCCGACAAAGGCGATTCCCTAAATAAAGCGCCTGCTTTGATTTATTCTTTTTGGAAAACGAGAAATTGAAATGGCAAACAATCACATCTGCTGAATTCCACTGTGTAATAAAATTTGATTTGTTTTGGCTTATTTGATCGGAACTACTTTTTTTTAATAAGTTTGGGGTCCCAGATGTGAAAAAAACCCGAATGAACATGTTCGATTTTAAAATTCAAAAAATATTTGAAAAGAACTTGAATCGTTTTCTTGCAATTATTTGTCAGTTGGGCGTCCTTAGAGATATCCCTTTAAGGATATTAAAATATGCCTTTTTTCGAAATTCATGACAATCGTAGAAAAATGTATGCAAACCTCTGAGATTTATGAGTAAATTGACAAAGCGGCATCGGGCAGATTCGTTAAAATGCTAGCTCTGTAGAGCTTTTAAGAGTTCTGACATTTTTGTGTTGAGACAGCCAGATGAACAGGGGTACAGGCGGACATGACAACTTTTTTTAGAGATATACTTTTATCGATTCTTGGTGGCGCGAGGATTCGTGGCAAAATTTTAAAGCAAACTTGATCTGCGTCTATACAACCTGTATACTCTACCTCTTATAGTCACTGAGATATAGATTTTCATACATTTCAGCAGGTCTTCGAACCCATAAAGTATATATATTCTTTATCAGCATCAAGAGCCGAGTCGATCTAGCCATTTGGCCCATTTGGGGGCGTTAGATCAAGTTTGTTTTAAAAATTTGGCCGCCCCCTCTAACCCCTTGAAATCCATGAAAACGTTATTCACAAAAACACCTTTATATTATTATAAGCTCTAGGGTCCCCAAATTTGGCTGTAGATTCCCCTTGTGAAGCGTCCGAATGTGTTTCTCCCCGCAAATCGTAAAAAACCTTACAAATCTCATAAAAATCTTAAAGCATTTAGTTGAAACTCGGTTTGTGTATGTATTGGCATATAATCTACCGAATCCAGCTCCCCTCCAATGTGAGTTTCTAGTTGTCCATTCTCATTCTGTTCTAACAAAATGCCTACGAATGCAATATGTAATTTTATTTGCATAATTATAAACTTCCATTGTGTCTTTTGTTCAAGAAAATTTGTTTGTCTGTTTGTGTCTGAAAGTGCGGACAATATCAAATGAAATGCCCGGCTCTGGCCAGGTCCAGATGGCATTGACATTTAATATGTGCTTCATGGGATTCAAATTTTGTCTATGTGAAGCTGCGGCCCAGTCGGCGGTGGCCAAAATTCGAATGGAATGCAATTCTGCTTGAATGAATGCATGGAATGCTTTTGGGTGGCTGCTCTGCATACTAAATTACAAGCATAAGCGTGTAGTGTGTTTTATATTAGAGTTGGAGAAATTTCAATTTAAGTAAATTATATACTCAGATTGCATCATTTCAAATGAACATCTGAAACTTTTGATTTGTCGCATGAAATACAAACAGAGAGGAGGAATGCTAACATCGGGGAACCGAAGTTTACATACACTTTACAAATTGCTATTAGAATAAATCTACGAAGATATTGACGCGTTCTGGTTGAAATTCGGTCAACACACGTGGAGGCTTCTAAGATTGACACGTTCCCAATTTGGTTCAATTCTGCTGAAAAGCTAAATTGGTTGTGGGTTCATTCCAGTCAGGAGCTATTGGTCCGATCTTAACGACTCTTTCAGCTTATATCAGAAAGAAGCCTATGATGGAAATTTAAACTAGATAGTTTTGGAACTGAGAGACTTGTTCCCATATAAACAACCGGATAGACAGTCCTAAAAGTAATCAAAACAAGAAAGGAAGGTTAGCTTCAGTTTGTAAATAAATGACCGATCTAGATCAAATCTGTTCAGTTAGCGTGGTGCTACACTGGATACAAGGGATACAAGACGAATTGGTTTTAATTTGAATGAAAAACTGAAAAGTTATGCTCCTAATTGTTCAATCTGTGATATGGATATAGCTATATGCTATAGTTGTCGGATTTGGATCAAACCAGGCCACTGGACGTGGGGCCTCCTCAAAGCTTACGCCTTCTATTGAACTTTGCGGCTTCAAAACCTTAGCCCTGTAGCCTGCGTAATCAAAAGTAATTCTATAATATCTCGTTATTGCCTGTACTTATCATCAGACATTTTATGTCAATTTTCAATTCATTGTGCAGAGATTTAAGTGTTAATTGATATACCTCAATTGAGAGTTTATTTCTATTTTCCCCAAAAATGTAACTCATTTGTTGCGTGCACAGTAGAAATCGAAGCGAGTAGATTGAATCCGCTTCGTGTTGGTCTTTTTATATGCAATGAGAACATAACTTTGAGAAACCAATTTCATGTCGAAAACCAAGTTTTTCAAACCGGGGGCAGGATTCAGTCAGTACCTGTCCAGTTCAAATTATATTAAAATTTCCAAAAAGAAGAATTTTTCAATCAGTAAGCTATGAAACATAGTTCAAAAGCCATGTCATCTCCTTTGCCTGTCATATTTTCATTTCCCCAGTATATTCTGAATCAGCATACAAAATTGTAACAGTGAATATCAGTTCGTGTTTTAATAAGTCGGTGGTGGAAAGAAGTATAACTGTTTTGATATCGGGATTTATATCGGGAAGTCTAGGCCAACAGCTGTTGAGGAGGAGGGTAACCTTGTTATACAAGTAAGTGCATTAAGTTGAATGAACGTGTCTGCCCTTATAATACTGACCATGATGCCCTCCCAGTGGATGACTCACAAGATGTACGTTCTCGCAAAGTTAAACATTCACCTCGCAAATCGTTAACCCCTGCTGATTCCGGCTCATCTGTCATGGAACACCTTCATAAAGTCAAGCATTCACTCCGGCAATCGAGACCCCCTCCCGACTCTGGTTCATCTGTGAAGGAACACCTTCGTAGCATGGGGCACTCACCCAAGCCACCGGGGCCTCCTCCCGAATCCGGGTCATCGGTGAAGGAACACGATCGTAGCGTTGTGCACTCACTTACACAATCGGGGCCGCCTCCCGATTTCGGTTCATCTGTCAAGGAACACGCTGGATCAGGCAGATTTGATCGCAGATTAGAGCAGAGATCATACTCTCTAAGAGAGCGACCTATTCGGCAAAGCATGTACACGGGAACCACTGCTCCATGGGAGCCCCCAAAAATGAAGAGATCTGTATCATTCCCCCGTGAAGGAGTGCCCCATCGCTTGCACAATGAACGAACCCCAGCGCCAGCAAGCCGCAATTATCGTTCTCATCGCTGTGGTGATTGTAGTTTCCCATCTGAGCCAGCAACCACTGCCATTAAAAAAAATCACATATCAATGCAGGATAACTCAGTCACTTCCGGAATTTCGCGTTCAAGCCGCACTCCAACACTAACGCCGTCCAATGTTAATGTGCTATCGGCGGCCATATACGTCACTAGTGAAATGGATAAAGATAGCCTGAAGATGTTGTTGTGCGCCATTCGCAACTTGCGAACCAAAACTATACCGTAAACTGCCAGAACTGCGCGAATGGTGAACGACAGCTCCGTGACTTAAATCCCTAAATTCTGAAATCGGTTGTTTGAAAAATATTACTTTCGTATACATTGCTGAAGTCGTACAATATAAAACACTAACAAAAACAATTAAAATAAAAACAAAGCACAATTTACAATTTACAATTATTTTATTGTGTGAAATGTGTGATTGTGTGTATGTGATTTATGTGCGTACTCTTTGTTGTATACTGTGAAAAGTCTCTTTCGGAAAGTGATGAATCTTATACCAGATTGAAGAGCAAATTCAAATTGTTTGTCAATTCAAAACGAACTCGCATTTTCATTCATTCACTTTCATGCCCCTTCGTAAGAATGTTGTTTTCCAATTCGTTCGGTTTCGCATTTGACTTCACTCAATTCATTTTGGAACGTCGTTTCACCGCATTCATACATCCTCTAGTTTAAATCGTATTCAAACGTTCGCACGTTACAAAACTCATTAGCAAAACTCCAGTACACATTTTCCACATGGGGTTTAGAAATAGGCAAGGGCGCGAAAGGGCTTTGCGCAAAGAGGGGGCAGCTCATGGCCAGCTTTGTCTCAGGAGAGGGCCAATGTCATCGACAAATATAAGTAAAATTTTTAGTGAATTTCGAGTGGAATTGGGGCTAGCCCCCTTTACCACCACCTGTCCGCGCCATTGCGAATATGTGGTCAATAATTGAATCTTGGACGAGCAAATTGAGTTGGACACGAGCAGAGCTTGGAAAATGCCCCACGGTCAAACGGGACAGGTCCAGGTAAAACGGAAGTGGGAGTATGCTGGAATGCCTGCAACAGATGTCCCTGGCATGCACGCACAAGCACGGACACACCAAGAGAGATGGACACACACAGACAGGACATAAAAACAGAGATGTACACTCGTATGTGTGTACAATAAATACCTTTGCTCATTAGCCAGGGCGTTTGGGTGTAGCTGCATCCTGTATGCCATATCCTTGACAATGTTCGATGACAAACAGTAGTCCAAGGACCACAGCCAGTAAGAGAGCAAGTGAGAGAGAGCGAGAGAGAGAGAGAGAGAGCATTCAACAAAGTGACAGTGAGGGAGATAACTGGGCGGATGTTGTTGGCGAGCTATCGTCTGTCACTTGCATCCTCATATTCAATGTCCTTGATGCCATTTTGCGTCACATAGCCCCTAGCCCATCCAATAGAGCATTGCGCATTTTTCATTTGCATTCCACTTGACCGCCATGCTTATTTTTTGAGCTGCAATAATAACAACAACAACAACAACAGCAACAGCAACTGCTTCAGCAAAGCCAGAGAATTAAATCTCAAAATAATGAAGTCAGCTTGAGCGAGAGCAGAAACATCATTATCTCCCCGATAGTGAGTGGCGTACTCGAAATCGAGGACCGCAATTATTTCTCATTAGTGCATAAAATAACAACAACAACAACAACAACGACAACTGCAGCAGCATCAACATAAACAATGACGGAAAGAAAGAACATCCCAGTTGCCCTCATCGAATAATATATACATAATATATACCAAAGTGAAAGATTGTAAGCCAGCTAATCTTGTGGTGAACGCCGACGCAAAAACCAGACTACTGCTAGAGAACGAGCTCACAATGCAGAATACAAATGACGTAAGAACGCTACAGTGGAACTTGCGGGAATGTTAAATACCCTATAACATATATCAGACTGATTCTCTTCAAATTCGGTCAAAGGACCCGATTTTGGATTGATTTCAATGAAAAGGAAAGAAGTTTTGGTTCATTCTGGTTGTAGTTAGATCAACAGATGATGTTCCTTGAGCACTAAAATGTGAAAAAAGTAAATTCATGAAATGGTTGAGATGATCAACATTGTCTGTTTAGGGTATTTCAGGTACGTTTCGTTAAAAATATTAGCAAAGCTACTTCATGGCTTGAGCATTTAATGAGCTGTTGCCATGACAGTGAATGTGCGCCAGGTTAAGCTAATACGTAAATACGAATCGAGTGGCGCGCTACTCTCATTACCATGCTTAGTGCAACTAAGCCACTACAGTTGAAGGCTATTCCCGATTTCCGAAGGCAGCTTGATAGATCCAGGTAGTTTGCTGCCAAGTAGTTGGATGGGCTATTGATGTCATTCCGTCATAAGGATAACCACTTTAAAGGAGTAGATTCATCATCAAAAACTAAGGAACAGTCAGTCAGTCAGTCAGACAGTGGAATGGGCATCAGGAAAAGGTAAAGTGGTTTTAGATATAGGCCTGGAGAGTGGAAGACCATCACCGCCGAATATTATTCAGAGTTGTTGGACATATTTGACATTCATTTGAAGCAAAAATGAACCGAAGAGATGATCTTCTACCCTATTTAGATTATTCTCTTTTCAATTCCAGAGAAATGTATTGGCGTTGAGAGATTTGGTGCAAATGAGTGAGTCATCATAAGTGTATATCTGTGTAGTGTCTGTTCAAGATGTGCATTGCCATGCAGAATTATTTAACTCCAGAGCATTTGCTGTTGAGGTTAAATTTGCAACAAAACACAAAGCAGCATTACATACCAAATTTGGTGACCAAAGCTTTGATAGTCTCCGAGATATAGTTGTCTTTGCGGGTGTGGGAGGAAGCGGAGCAAAATTCTGAAACACAAACTTGATCTGACGCCGCAAACAGGGGAGTCAACATACCAAATCTGGTAGCTCTAGCTCTTATAGTCGCCTAGATCTAGGTGTTCATATAGACGGAAAGACGGACATGGCTTGATCTACTTGAATGTTTATGCTGATCAAGAATATATACCAGTTATGGGGTCGGAAACGCTTCCTTTTGCCTTGTTACAAACTCGTTTACTTTGTTAGAGGTCGAGTCTAAAATCTCAGCAACTTTTCAAACTGCCCTCGTGCTATCGGTTTTCCATAAATATAGTTTGAAACGTAGCAAGCATTTGCAAGTTATTCGTCTAAGGAAATTCACAGCTAGCATTCCTTCATTCATTCTGTACATTTTCGACTGAAAAGGTCTCGAAATTTTCAATAATTCTACTTCCGTAAAAATTATATATATACACACAAACGTATATACATCAGGACATCAGCAGCAACACACTTTAGTCAAAATTCAGCTAAAGGAATAGTACAGGTAAGCGAACAGAGAATAACCACACTTTCCACTTAGCCATGGTAGAAGCGGGGGCAATGTCGAGCATCTACATATTATTTATGACATTAATTAGAGACAATCGGAATCGGGGCAGAGGCAGAGGCAGAGGCAAGGGCTGAGGCAGCGCAGGACCAGGACGAGGAGGCTGGACAAGAACAGTAAAGACATAGACAGACGACTTGAGTTTCAGTCTCAACTGTCGCAGTTTTGCCTTAGGCTCTTTCCTTGTCGATGTCCTTTTTGTCCTGCTGCCGTTTAGTATGGGGGAAGAATAGGGGACAGCAGATATGCACACATCCCAGAATACATGGCATAACTAAGGCACATAGATGAAATGCAAATGGCAAACGGGTAGCTAGGTAACAAGATCTAGGATATGTATCCTTCGGCTAGTAGCGGACTTAATGGCAGAGTTGTAAAGAGAGAATGTGTCTTGGCTTATCTCGGGTCTTAGCGAAATCTGCTGAAGTCAAAGGATTCACCTATTTGAATGAGTATTTGATATGCCATCTGTGTTTTGCAGGCTTCCTGCGAACCAACTAAAGCTTCCTTTTCTTGTCCTTCTCTTAGTTTTTCCACAATGGTGGACTACAGCCGCTGGACATACTTGAGCGATACCGATGACGAAGAGTCCAATGACACCAGTGCCGCTTCGAAGGCCAAGCGCCTTACTGAGCTGGAGACGAAGCTCGGCGAAATCCAACTGAAACGCTTAGACCTGGTAATGCGTAAGCAAAACATTGAAGCATGTCGGCTACGTTATCGCCTGAAACTGGCCCAGAAACGAGGCCCAGCCGCCCACTGGCAATCGTGCCTGCTTAAGCTAGCCGCCAATGAACCTGAACTGGCCAAGGAGGAGGCTGTGCAGATCGAGAAGCAGCATCGCCTGCTCAAACATCCACTGCTCAAGGGACACTGCCGTGTTGCTTTTACTAAGAGTATGATTAACAAGCGGATCGATGAGCCCGCCCCACAGCGGGCGGAAGATACCGCAGACATGACGCGCAGCGAGCTCCAAGAACGTATGAAGAACTTTATCAGCAAGCACGGCAAGCTGGTCGACGAGTATGCCCGTTTGAAGAGCGACGAGCAGAGCATGAACTTCCTGCTGTGCTATCCTGACCTGATTGGCAGCGATGCCAGCGCATATCTGATGAACTTGTGCGTGGACCTCATTGCGGCTCAGCGGCTGGACGAGATGGGGCAGGTAGCCCGCCAGTGCATTGTGCTGCAGTTCATAGCTGAGCTGAGCTTGAAGCTCGACGAGAATGTCCGGCACTGCATCTGCCCTTTCTTTACGCGCATCGTTGAGCGCGAATCGCAGTACTCCATCGCTTTTGAGACCGAAACTGAAAACCTCAAGAAGCGCTTGATTGCCCGCCGCCCTGGCCGCACTCAGTCAATAGGCTCGGAGCAAGTCGCCCATGAACAAAATGCTCTCAGGGAGGAGCACAACCAACCACTCGACCCAACCGATGTGTTCAATTCGCTGCCAGCTTCAATGAAGCTGTGCTTCCAGGCACGTGATGTGGAGCTCCTGAAACAGACGCTGGCTACTCTGCCGCCGGCCGAGGCCAAATATCATATGTGCCGCTGCATTGCATCCGGGCTGTGGGTGCCACGCCAATAACTGCATCGAACTTCCAATTGCCATGCTAAGCCATAATTGCTACCCAACCACTGTCCCATCCGCCATTACAACCTAAGCAACACTTCTCCGCATGATTTGCATCACAGAGCATCGAAGTTGACTTGGCCATCATCACCTGAAAACCGCAAACACGAGGAAAGCCAGGAGGCTGCAACCGCATCTGCGTAGCCGAAAAGTGAAGTGCGGTCAAGTGCTGTCGACATCGTATTTTTTTTTGTTCAAACATGATAAAGCAGCAGAAGATTAAGCTTATATAGAATATGATTCAACGTTGGCTTTAAAAACATGCATAGAGGGGGTAACGTGTGGTGTAGAGTAGGAGGTGGGTGAAATGACAATGAGTTGGGCGTTATGTATATACTGAACAGAGAATGACTTAGGAGTTAGTTGATGAAACATTTTCTAAGCATTGAATTGTGTAGTAAATCGCGGTTGTAAAAGAATGTTGAATTCTCCCAAGTGCTTACAATTTGGTTTTCAAGAATTTTCGAGAATTTCACATGGAGAGCAGTAAAGCCCTCCTTTGCGTCAGCTGGACGACATAACTCACATGTTCAAATCCCGATTATTTATTACATAATCACTGACTGAATTCTATTTCTACAAGCCTACAAAAAAGCATTGGCTTAGAAGAATTTGCCTGCAGTGGGAAGCTTTTCTTATAGCAGATCGACATTGAGAAACAACTTAAGCTTCTCCAGGCCACTTTGAACAGGCAGAACTATAGCTGTGGCAACACAAACACAGATTAAGAGATAAGCACTTGCACGTGACAAAAATAAACGTAGCTAAGTCGTGAAGGAGAGCACAAGGAGAACAACAACAACAAGAAAAGCAGGAAAGCTTCGGCTTGCCAAAGCTTATTCACCATTCACAGTTTACATATATAAATATAAAACAGATCTAGATCAAATCTCGTCGGCGGAAGTGGGGCTACAGTGGATACAAGAAAAATTTGGTTTGATGTAGATGAGAAACAGAAAAGTTATTTTACTAATCGATAACCGATTATAGCCTTTTGGTGTAGATGTCCAATCTAGATCAGATTAAGCCAGCTGACGTGGGGATTTCTCAAATAGCTACTAACAGAATTTGGTTTTATTTGAATGAAAAATATAAAAGTTATGCTATGAATTGTTCATTCCAGAACAATCGGTTAGATGGAAGCTATATGACATAGTTGTCGGCTCTGGATGAAAATCGAACTTGACTATCGTGAAAGAAAGAGAAGCATCTGGTAAAAATTTCAGAACTTTGCGTTGCAAACTACATTCATTTACATTCACATTTGCTGTGAATGGGATAAAAATTAGTCCATTATGACCAAAATATTGAAAAATATTCCATATGTAAATTATTCCTTAATTTAAGGAATATATTTTTTTTCTGAGTGTAACTGACAATTAGAAAAACTTTCATGTTTCTGTTTCTATTCGGTTTTTGTTTCTATTAGGTTTCTGTTTCTATTCGGTTTCTGTTTCTATTCGGTTTCTGTTTCTATTCGGTTTCTGTTTCTATTCGGCTTCTGTTTCCATTGGTTTCTGTTTCTATTCGGCTTCTGTTTCTATTTCGTTTCTGTTTCCATTCGGTTTCTGTTTCTATTCGGTTTCTCTTTCTATTTGGTTTTCGATAACTTTTTCACACACGAATATACTCTCAACCGTTTCCAAACACTGAGTGCAATCCGGCACATAGGATTTGATTTAATTTTATTTAATTTATTGGAAATTTAATCCCAGTGCTATAAGAATAATCTTATAAATTATTGCGCTAGTCACAAATAAGAAATTACAATTGTAAAATTAAGTTAAATAAATCTTTCTTAAACTACTATTATTAACAATTTTTAGACTTAACCTAAACCTACTGTCTCTGTACCCTATCTCTGGAGATACTCTCTTAGGTTTATTTGGAATTTCGTTGCCTTTTTAATGGCTTTTATATTATTTGGCAACGTATTCCATGCGTGAGCAGCAATTATAAGGAAATGCCTTTCTGAGCTCGGCAGTTTCTGTTCTCGCGGATGCCGCAAATTTAGTTTCGAATACAACTAAGTTTGTTTCTTTCGAATGATTATATTATGAAGAAGTATTAACATTCTAAACTTGAACCAATGGTCAAGACATAAGTCAAATATTTTGTTAGCATAATCCGTTATATGTTCAAATCGTTTCTTATTATATATAAACCTGGCTATGGAATCGAAAGCAACCTTAAGTTTTGCCATACTGATAGCATTCCACACTCCGACAATCTTCACACCTTGAAATAAAGTTGAAATCAAACACAGTTTGCAATCATCAATCGGATTTGAATTGGGAGAAAAAACGCTTCGAATACAGACAACTGCCTTAACGGTCCATAGGTCATCACAGTTGCTTTGTTTATGTGATCATTCCACGATAAAGTGCTACATATTTGTAGCTTTTTAAACATATTGCAGAGGTTTACCATCAATGAATAGCTTAGGAAGCTGTTGTGCAGTTAGAGGACTTTTAGCTATAGCTTTTTAGCTATATTAAAGCTATACACTTAGAAAACTGAAAGAACTTCGTTGACTTAGTGCACAAAATGTCATGACTGATTGTATCAAAAGATTTACTAAAATCAAGTAGAAGAGGAAACGATACTTCACTGTTATCCATTTGTAGTCGTTCGGTTTTCCCGATTTGTAGTGGCTCAGAAGTAATTTAGCAGTCAGAAAGTTTTCATCTATTTAGCCAACAGATGCTCGCATACCTTTGATAAAAATAGCAAAACGGATACACTGGCCTGAACTCATTAACAGCTTTTGGAATGGGTATAACTTTTGAGGGCTTGGGAAACAGGACTTAGTAATGATAGTATCGTTATATATGATATATTATATAATTATTTAGTAAAATATAAGTGGAAGCAGAATTTGTTTTGAAATTTAAGACTGATATTGTCAAGACCGACAGCATTCAACTTAAATTTTGGTATACATTCAAGAACATCACAGGGGACTCACACACACAAAACTAAATCTATTATCACAGGAAATATTTAGGTCATCATTCAGGTACAAGTTAGTGTATCTTCAGGTACTTGAATTCCTGTAAATTTTTTGAGGTCCAAGTTAGTGTTAAGTTGTGGTTTCGCCTTCCTAAGCTCCGTCCATGTTCTACTTGAATCAGCAATTTCAAATTTCTCATTGCAACAGGTTATCTTAGCTGTAGTGCTAAGTTTGCTCTTAACTTTTTAAAGTACTTCTTAACCCTACAATAGACCGCTTAATATCGTTAGAAAACCAAGGCTTTAATGTAAGTCGAATGGTTTTAGATTTGAGCTTTATTGAAAATGTATTCGATATTTGCATTGAATGCTAAAAGCTGAGTGTTAGCAGATGCAATTTCATATATTTGATCCCAATCACAGAGATGCAGATCCATATATACAGTTGATTTAAAGTCTCTAAAAGTAATCTTGACTTCTTTATCGTCCACATCTGCTTGAAATGTTAAGAATGGGAGAAAGCTGTAGCAGATATTTGCTCATATAGCCATACCTGGGTCAAATTTGTTACAAAGAAAACGCCCAAAAGGGCGTAGGAGTAACTTTATGCCAAGCGATTCAATATCATCCAGCAAATGGTTTTCGGTTAATACATCACTGTTGAAGTCGCCAGTTAGAATCACATCAGTGTAAGTCATCTATAGGTAAGCGATTGCTTTAATGAAATGAGAGTTGTCCATATTTCTGTGCGATCTCTAAATGCAGTCAATCAAGTCTCTTGCTATTGCGCTTTCACAGGAATGCTTTACTATAAATTTACATATCAGTCTTGAGCTAAGATGCACTGCCACCATTCCTGCGTGACCAACACGGTCCTTCGCAACTAAGCATTGAATCATTATAGTCCGACATAAACCATATTTCTGAAACACAGATGATACCCACAGCTATACCCAAATGCATTCATCTCACTTACAAGGCATTAATATCAGCTACCGTAAGTTCAATCTGATTTCTTCCTTTGTTATATTTTGAGATAATGATAAAGATAGACAGGAATACAGAACATTTTTATAATTGTTAAACATTTGAAAGAGAAAGTAGCAAAAGAGAAAAGCTTAACTACGAATGTTATTGGCATCAATGACTGGCGGCATGGCGTTGTGGCAACGTTTGCTACTGATTGTTATCAGTGTAATCCAAGAGCTTCTCAGTCCGTGCAATGCAGAGTTCGTCTCCTCTTTCACTTCGTCTAACATGCAGCAGGCCTCGACGATTGAACACTGCCTCTTTGTGAATCAGACAGTTCTGCTCAGTCAGTTGCTCATTTCTAAGGATATTTGTGTTTTCTTCTCGCGCCGATGTATGCCAATCGCCAGTAAGAGAGTAATTTTATCACTAGCCGGAATCGGGATAGCTGTAGAGTTCTTTGGTTTGCTGCGTCTGAAGGTAAGGTGGGGTAAGGTTTATAGAGAAGCAGAGCGTGTCAAAAATGTTTTCTTACTTACAAAGATCGAAGCAGCACAGTTCCTACATGTTGCTTAAGTTGTTGAACCTCGGAAACTTTGAGCTCCAAATTGTGTTTATTGTGTGGATTATTAGTACGTTGAGTGACTTTTGAGTCTTTATGGCTTTTCGATTATTATGTTACGTCACAAAGCAATTTCTCTCTCACATTCTCTCATTTATAAATTTTTCCTAGTCTTCTCGTAGCGAATGGCGCGCAACAAGATCTCCAGGCTTTCGGCATCCAATTGGTTAATCAGGTAGATGGACGCCGATAGCACGTTGACATTGGACGGCGATACTGTTGGAGTGCGGCTTGAATGCGAAATTCCGGAAGTGACTGAGTTATCCTGCATTGATATGCGATTTCCTTTAATGGCATTGGTTGCCGGCTCAGATGGGAATCTACAATCACCAGAGTGATGAGAAGGATAATTGCGGCTTGAAGAATGTGAAGCAGGCTCATACACTGTGGTTCCACCATGTTCCCGTATAATAGCAGCTGGCGTTGGGGTTCGTTCATTGTGCAAGCGGTGGGACACTTCTTCACGGGGATATGATTCAGATCTTTTCATTTTTGTGAGCTCCCATTGAGCAGTGGTTCCCGTGTACATGCTGTGCCGCATAGGTCGCCCGCTTAGAGAGTATGATCTCTGCTCTAATCTACTACCAAACCTGTCTGATCCAACGTGATCCAACATAGATGAACCGGAAGCGGGAGGCGGCCCCGATTGTGTAAGTGAGTGCACAACGCTACGATCGTGTTCCTTCGCAGATGAACCGGATTCGGGAGGAGGCCCCGATTGCCTGGGTGAGTGCCCCATGCTACGAACGTGTTCCTTCACGGATGAACCAGAATCGGGAGGGGGTCTCGATTGCCGCGGTGAGTGCTTCACTTTACTAATGTGTTCGTTCACAGATGAACTGAAATCAGGAGGCGGCCCCGATTGCCTTGGTGAGTGCCCGATGCTACGAACGTGTTCCTTCACAGATGAACCAGAGTCGGGAGGGGGTCTCGATTGCCGGGGTGAGTGCTTGACTTTACTAACAGATGAACCGGATTCGGGAGGGGGCCCCGATTGCCTTGGTGAGTGCCCGATGCTACGAACGTGTGTCTTCACAGATGAACCAGAGTCGGGAGGGGGTCTCGATTGCCGGGGAGAGTGCTTCACTTTACTAACAGATGAACCGGATTCGGGAGGGGGCCCCGATGGACTGGGTGAGTGCCCCATGCTACGAACGTGTTCCTTCACGGATGAACCAGAATCGGGAGGGGGTCTCGATTGCCGGGGTGAATGCTTGACCTTACTAATGTGTTCCTTCACTGATGAACTGAAATCAGGAGGCGGCCCCGATTGCCTTGGTGAGTGCCCGATGCTACGAACGTGTTCCTTCACAGATGAACCAGAGTCGGGAGGGGGTCTCGATTGCCGGGGAGAGTGCTTCACTTTACTAACAGATGAACCGGATTCGGGAGGGGGCCCCGATTGCCTTGGTGAGTGCCCGATGCTACGAACGTGTGTCTTCACAGATGAACCAGAATCGGGAGGGGGTCTCGATTGTCTTGGTGAGTGTTTGACTTTATGAAGGTGTTCCATGACAGATGAGCGGGAATCAGCAGGGGTTAACGATTTGCGAGGTGAATGCTTAACTTTGTGAGAACGTACATCTTGTGAGTCATCCACTGGGAGGGCATCATGGTCAGTATTATAAGGGCAGACACGTTCATTTAACTTAATGCACTTACTTGTATAACAAGGTTACCCTCCCCCGCGACAGCTGTTGGCCTAGACTTCCCGATATAAATCACGATATCAAAACAGTTATACTTCTTTCCACCACCGACTTTTTAAAACACGAACTGATATTCACTGTTACAATTTTGTATGCTGCTGATTCAGAATATACTGGGGAAATGAAAATCTGACAGGCAAGGGAGATGATGTGGCTTTTGAACTATGTTTCATAGCCTACTGATTGAAAAATTCTTCTTTTTGGAAATACCAAATCGAATACCAACACCAAATGTACATTAATTTGGTGTTGGTATTCGATTTGGTATTCGACATGAAATTAGTTTCTCGAAGTTATGTTCTCATTGCATATAAAAAGAACAACACGAAGCGGATTCGATCTACTCGCTTCGATTTCTTCTGTGCACGCAACAAATTAGTTACGTTTTTGGGGAATATAGAAATAAAGTCTCAATTGAGGTATATCAATTAACACTTAAATCTTAAAAATGAAAATTGACATAAAATATCTGATGATAAGTACAGGCGATAACGAGATGTTATAGAACTACCTTTGATTACGCAGGCTACAGGGCTAAGCTTTTGAAGAGGCATAACTCAATGGATAGCTGAATCTGATTTGGTACACATAATATTTACAACCGCGAGCGAATAGCAGAGTTAATGCCTAGCTGAAGGCAGAAAATGAAAGAAACTCGCATTTTCAAAAGTTTTGAAAAAAAAAATTTATTGCAGTTGTTGTTTTTGGAGTTACAAGAAACTTCTTTGTAAAGAGCATAAAATTCTCTTTCAGAAAATATATATTTTTATATAATATCTGCATTATCATTGTATATAGAAGCGTAAAAAAGCATGCCGTACGAATTAATAGTGGTTTGGGCTCGTATGATTTGCCTATTAATGCACAGTCTATCTCTTATGCGTGTATAAGATGAGAGCTTTGTGTTGAAACAGACGGACGGACACGGTTGTATCGATCCCAATTGTTATGCTTCCTCACAAAATTAATATAAAATTTTGTAAATGATACAAAAAAAAATGTTTATTTTTATTTTATACAATTTCTTAGTATTATTACTTTGTAGTTTTATTTCTCCATCCATTCCCTTTTACATATTATTTAAAGAGCTCCCCAACGACATAAGTTCCTATAAATATTCTCAACAGCATCATCAGCACATTTTTAGTAAATAGTCTAGCCTAGTCAACGAAGTCAAAACCTTCCTGTGGAAATGCCCATATGCGAAGTATATTTGGATAATAAACTATAAGCGAACCCGAGCAACGTCGGGTCAACTGGATAGTTTTTATTTTCAGTTTCTTATTATAATTCATCTCAATTACACAAAATAAGAAGCGTTTTTAATTCCCATTACAATGACAACTCCCTTTTATGATGAGGGGCAGTTGACTCCCCCTGCACAGCCAAATAAGCCCTAGTGTATGTGAATGTTCAATGTATGCAAATAAAAAATATTAAAAAAAATTTTAATTTCTATTTTATTTTATAAATTTGTTAATTTGTATGTTTTCTCCAGCCAATCCAACAAGTCAACAAATCCAATCCACGTCACATATTAGGTATAAGGGGCTTTCCAACATCCAAAGGTTCCTTTAATTATTCTGAGCAGAATCATCAGAGTATTGTAGTTTGTGTGTAAGTCGTCTATTTAGTAGTGCGTGTGTGTGTGTGTGTGTAGCAAAGTGTGTATAGTTTCGACACATTGAGTATGTGTGTGTGGCAGAAGTAGAGCGCCGCAAAACACTTGTATACTTGTGTCGGTAGGTGTTCCCCTGCGTTGACACTGCATCTTAACGAGCAGGACCAACGCCGGTCACAATTCATGCGTAACTCAACGTTCAACTTAACTGCAATCATGTCAGCTTTGATTCATTTTTGAGAGTTTTGTATTTGCTATTGCTTTTTTTTTAACTGCAATTATATAAAATTAAATTAAATAAAATTATTATGACCAAAAAATATAAATCTTGCACTAAAAATGTGTAAAAATATTAAAATTGTATAGAAATTGCAATGGGGCTGGCTGGGATTCGAACTCGCGACCTCACAGACAATGCTGAACATTGTTCCCTTTGCAATATGGTCTGGTTGTTGCCTAGGACTGCTGATTGCTGTCTTTGCTACTCGCTGAAATAGCTTTCAGGGCTGCATATGCTCGTCGCAAGAGCTTGCAGGGCTGCCACTACTCGGCGCAAATGCAACTCTGATACCGCAGTGTTGCGCTCTCTTTTGACTGTGTTTTATTTACACAAATTATATATATAGCTCTATCGCAAATATCCGACACAAATATGCATGCTGAAACATAAGTTGTGATCAAAAAGAAACACCTAAATCGTTAATGGAAGAGAAGCGATCTATTGCCGAGACCACACCGTAATTCCGATTAGTCAGATGTTATATCTGTTCTAGAGTCGAAGTCCCTAAATTACACTAACATCATAATTACTGGGGACTTGAACAGTAATATGCTTGTCGAGACAAATCCAGTTGAAGAACGCAAAGTTAGAGCTGAAGCCGGTCGTGTTGGTACTGTTCGAGCCAATCGAGCCGTTACGATGTCAACAATAACAATACTTTCCATCCAACTATTGGTAAATTTGATAACCTATGCACGTAGGGTAGAGCCTTAAAAATTAAAAACGAGGCAAGAGGAATGTGCTGCGCTTATGGAAAAGTTAGACTGCCACCATTAAAATCGGCAATAGAACCTTCGTCTTTGACGACCAAGACAGTTTTCATCCATAGTTCGGAAATACAGTTCATGTTTCCAAATGAGTTCCGTTCACGCAAGTTGAGTTTTTGGCATTGGAGAGCACATTCAACCACAGTGAAAATCAGGGTTAAAGTTTGTGTGAAAGATGAAGATAGTTTTTCGGCTAAGCCAATTTTACCATTCACAAATAAGTGTAACTGCATATTCATTTTGTAATGACGTTTGCCAAGAACAGACGGAAACGTTTCTGACCATATTAAGTATTCATATTCTTGATTACAAGAGCAATCGATTTGGCCATGTCCGTCCGTCTGTTTAAACACAAAGATCTCAGAAGTCTTAAGAGCTTCAGAGCTGAAATTTAAAGCGTATATCTGCTTGCTGATCGGACAAGTTTTTATATAGCCTGCCATAAGACCAACTGCTTCAGAATCACACTTATTAGAATAGGATGAGAAAACACCATGATATTACTATTTCGTTGTGGTATTTCAAATTATTTTATTGGTTCAAAAATTGTAAAAGCTTTAGTACGTGTGAATGATTACTGAAGATGGAGCCATGTGTATCACATGACCAACTCGCACTCTGACTTTCGTTCAAGACGGTTGCTTTTTCAATTGTGTTAACTTTTAAGTTCGTGTATCCACATTTTTATATGTGCCCGAGTTTTCTTTTATTGTGCTTAATTTCTGTTTCGGTTTTTACGCAAACCTTTAAGTGTCCTTTCCTTATAGTGCCAAAACTATTGAGCCAACAACTCCATATTGTATCTCCTAGTCCACTCCCCAGCCCGTACAGCGTCTGCCTAGTGCGGACCCTCTAATGGGGATAGGCCCTCCGGCCAATCTACAAAATATGGATGCACAAAAATTGATGGTTCTTTGTCTGGGCAAAGGTAAAAAAATGGCTCCTCTGCCAAACTTTTAAGTGTCGCGTCCGCGGTATCGTTGACTATTTCCGACAGCCACATACCTACTACTGCGGCTGCTGTGCCTGGACCTCTTATCGACGTTCCAACGTCGAGGATGGTCTTTATTTCTAGACTAGACGTAGATTCTACATTGGAAGACACTTCCGCTTATGTCCAGGTAGTTTTGTTTACATAGTTCGAGGATTAAGGTAGAAAAGTTTAGGTTTAATGACGCGCAATATAGCTTCGTTCAAGATAGGTCCTCTGTAAAATCTGTCAAAAAAATTATTGGCCAGATCACCAAGTCGTGAAAGGGTTTAAAGCCAGAACTAGAAATCGGATATCGATTAGACTCCCTGCTGTCGCACCATCCGTACCCTTTCACATAGCTCCAAAAAACGAACTTCATCATATTTCTTACCTACCAAGATGTAAGAGGCTTTAAATCTAGACTCCCAAAAGTTTACACTGATAGCTATCTCTTGATTTCCACCAGGGTGGTGGCGTACTTATTGTTGTTGATTCCGGCCTTCTGTCGGAACCAACTCTGCCCAATTTTCCTAACATAATTGAATTTATAAGTACTAAAGTATCTCTTAAATGTTTTTCTGTCTTTATCACTGCCTCTTACATTAGTGCACGTTCCGATATTTCTGTTTACTTGCTATTCAAGGATACCTGATACTTTCAAGGCAACACGAATTTGTTGACGGCCTACTGGAATTGTCCTTATCCCAAGTTTATTTTGTAACAAATCCATTGAATGGCCAACTAGATTTGATATTTGCTTCTGATCCTCCATTTCAGTGGTCTCTAGACCCGTCTTATCCATCATTACACGTTGTTATAGATATTCCTATTCCTGCGGTACCTGCATATTCCAACTTGTCATATAGCACATATTCATTTCGAAAGGCTGATTTCGTTAGCCTTAACGATGTCGTCCTTTATTCAGACTGGGCGAGCGAGTCCGGTCTTTTTTCCGTCTTCGCCATTCGTGTCGCAACCTTATGCGCCCCTCGGCCGGTTGTGGCGAGAGGTGGTAGCTTTTAGCCTGGGTTTCACACGTAAAAAAAAGAATCTTCATGCAAGAAACTAACCTCAGCCTGCGATATATTTCCAATGTGAATGGTATATAAACTTTGGCAATGCCGAAGCTAGCTTTCCTTACTTTTTTCATATCCAGGCATAGAGTATTATAATGTTGTAAGGCTTGGAAAGAAGCATCTCCGATCCCATAAAGTAGATATATTCTTAGTATTGCGACCCATTGCCCTCTCGCAAATGTGCACAAAGTCTAGCGTCAACCTAGAAGGGGCCGGAGGTTGCAGCTAACAAGGGCCAGAATCCGACAGGAATACGAATTCCAGGAATACATAATACATCTGATGACAGTGATTTCACGATGCTAAACAAACAAGAAACGTGAGCGTATATTTGATGGCTAACAGTAAATGTGTAAGCAAGAAGCAAACACATCATGCGCACCACTACTTAATTATGAATTGATCAACCCAGACAAATATTCTAGCATCGACCACAACTGTGTTTGACTCGGAGTAGGATTCTAATCAGACATGTGCAAAACATAGTTAAACTTCCCTGTGGAAATGCCCATATGCGAAGTATTTTCGGAAAGTAAACTATAAGCGAACCCGAGCAACGCCGCGTCAACTGGATAGTTTTTATTTTCAGTTTCTTATTATAATTTGTCTCAATTACACAAAATAAGAAGCGTTTTTAATTCCCATTACAATGACAACTCCCTTTTATGATGAGGGGTAGTTGACTCCCCCGAAACACGGCGCTGTGTCTGCACAGCCAAATAAGCCCTAGTGTATGTGAATGTTCAATGTATGTAAAATATAAAAAATATTTAAAAAAATTTTATTTTTATTTTATAAATTTGTTAATTTGTATGTATTCTCCAGCCAATCCAAACAAGTCAACAAATCCAATCCACGTCACATATTAGGTATAAGAGGGCTCTCCAACATCCAAAGGTTCCTTTAATTATTCTGAACAGAATCATCATCAGAGTATTGTAGTTTATGTAGTCGTCTATTTAGTAGTGCGTGTGTGTGCGTGTGTGTATCAAAGTGTGTATAAGTTTTGTGTTATAGTTTCGACACATTGAGTATGTGTGTGTGGCAGAAGTAGAGCGCCGCAAACACTTGTATACTTGTGTCGGTAGGTGTTCCCCTGCGTTGACACTGCATCTTAACAAGCAGGACCAACGCCGGTCACAATTCATGCGTAACTCAACGTTCAACTTAACTGCAATCATGTCAGCTTTGATTCATTTTTGAGAGTTTTGTATTTGCCATTGTTTTTTTTGAAACTGGAATTATATAAAATTAAATTAAATAAAATTAGTATGAAATTATTATTACCAAAAAATATAAATTTAAAAAAAAAATATGAAAATTGTATAGAAACTGCAATGGGTGTGGCTGGTATTCGAACTCGCGACCTCACAGACAATGCTGAACATTGTTCCCTTTGCAATCTGGTCTGGTTGTTGTCTAGGACTGCTGATTGCTGTCTTTGCTACTCGCTGAAATAGCTTTCAGGGCTGCATATGCTCGTCGCAAATGCAACTCTGATACCGCAGTGTTGTGCTCTCTTTTGGCAATTAAATTTGACTGTGTTTTATTTACACAAAATTATATATATGGCTCTATCGGAAAAATCAGACTATATTATCTAACACTCTCTTCAGACAAATCCCTCCTGGTTTTAAGTGGTCTATTTCAATAATTTTGTGATTACAATCTTCAATATCTTGCCGCAGTTGGCAGGACAATACAATACTCAGCTGGTAGTCAGATTGTCCAAGGGGGAGAGGTGGAAATATCTTTGATAAGTTAAGTGGAATGTTAAAATGCTAAAAATTAGGCGAGCTAAAATATCAGGAGATTCAATTGTACCATTCAAGCACAAACATCACCCACGTGACAGACCCTGCGATTTATTAGTGAAGGCAGATCGAGTAGACCGCGAAGAGCGGTTTATGCAGGTTGTTTGGGCCATTGTGGTGAATTTTAATAAAAAAAAAAGAAACATTCTATTAACATTTCCTACGCGTTTGGACGCCATTTACGGCTTCATCACGGAATCTGCATTTATTTGTTGACAAAACACATGAAGGAAATATGAATACACGAATACATACATATCACATATGGCTTTTGTTCCAAAGTAGAACACTTAAAAAATCTAAGCTTACCAATTAAGACTCGATTTATAAGACGCAGATATGATCCGTGGTTCTCTGAAGCGATAAAACAATCAAATCTTCTTGGTTACAGGGCTTATTTGAAGTGGTAAAGGTATAAAACTGAACATTATCATAAATTGTACCAGAAACTCAGAAGAAACATCACAATTGCAAAGAGTAATTATTACTGTCCCAAATTTAACTTCACTCTTTCAAAGAACCAGAAATGGAAGGATATAAAAGCACTAGTAATTGGAAAGAGGATACAAGGGATATAAGAAGAATTTGATTTAATTTGGTTGAGAGAAAAAAAGTTGTGCAAAAGAAATTAATTTCAGCTCTGTAGCTTCTAAGACTTCTGAGATCTTTGTGTTTGAAACAAACGAACGGACAGACGGACATGGTTATGGCGATTCTCCTTGTCATGCTGATCTTGAATATATACACTTTATATAGTCGGAAACGCTTCCTTCTATGTGTTGCAAGCTTCCTGGTAAAGTAAAGGAGTATATTGTATGCGCGCAAATGTATGTAACAGGCAGAAGGCAGCGCCTCCGACCCCTCTTGATCAGACACCTTGTAAGGCGTTAGGTCAGCTTTGTTTCTAAATTTTGTCACGCCCTTCCTTCACCCGCAAATTGATAAAAACCTCAAGCATTTCACAATATTTGACACAATTTGAAACTCGGTTTCTATATGTATAAGCACATAGTCAACCGACTCGGTAAATTTCATTATGATCGGATAATAATTGTAGACAAGATCAATTTTGTATCTAGAGCAGTTCGGCATTTAAATCCCATACTTTTAAATTCATCAACCCGGCTTTAATTAAACAATTTACTCCCTAGGATCAATTGTAATTTTCTAATTCCTTGAAGGGAGGGTGTCCCTGCTGCTGATCATAACATTCTCCTACTTTTTGCTACGTGGAAATCTCCTCGCACTGTCAGCAGCGCGAGAAAACGGCGCTGGCGGTGCTGCAAATGAAAACGGGAGCCGGAGAAGACATCAACATTGAGATGACTCACGCAGAGCTGCTGCAGCTCTACAATCAATTCGAGCACATACAAACCGAGCTGGATGCCACGCTGGCGAACATGAAAAGCAGCGATGGAGATGCCAGTACCAGTGCGGGTGTAAGTCCATCGCCTACTGGAAATCAATAGAATATTGTTTTTCTAACTATAATTTGTTGGGTCAATCTTTAATGCTTGCGGTTTTACAGATATGCGATTTGTTTCCTATTTGAAGTTCACATTTTCCTAGACGGTAATACACTTGTACATATTTAAATAACAAATAAAGCCTAATGGGAAGTTGTCAGTATCTGCTGCAGCCATTCTCTTACAACTCTTCAGTGCAAAGCATCGAAAGGAATAATGATTGGACGAAAAGAGAGCGATCCGCACGCTTGCGTGCCAAATCTGCCCGCTCGGCATCTGTTAGCATTAACTCCGGCTGCAGGTATGGCGTAAGCAGGAACTTGTATTGCGGCTCGCCAGTTGCTCCCCTATCACCTGACTGAGGAGATAATTCACCACTGGCCTTACGAACGACGCGTGGTTTGGTGTTCACCGTGATGTTGACGGTCCTGGCATTGTGGCCAGCTCCACTCAATGCCGATGTAGAGAAGGGCGCTCCTATCGCCGATTCGGTGGTGATCAGATTGGCTGGAGCGGCCTCTCCGCTACCGATGCTCACTCGCATCTGCACACGGTCCATCAAAGAACATTGTGGGGAATCGACGCTTTCATCTTCCAGATGATTCATTATTCGCTTGTTGGGCGCCTTTATCTTCTGTAGGAAGGCTTTTAGCAGATTATATTTTAAATTCGGAATGAAAACCAAAATATAAATGTTTTTGAATTCGTTTGAGCGAGTTGAAGCGTTCCAGTTGACTTAAGATTCAAGGTTTCATTAATTTGGTAAAAGGAAAAGTTTGCAAAAGTTCGAGTACAGAATGTCCTTAAGTCTAAGAATCAATAGAGTTACCAAATTTGGAATGCAGGCTCCCCTTGTGGGGCGTCAGATCAGGTTTGTTTTAAAATATTGTCACGCCCACTCCCGCCCTCGCAAAGTCCTTATATCTCCCACAATTTTTTACAGATTTAGTTAACACTTGGTTTATATATATATAGGCATATGCCCTTCCGATCTTCCGAATTTCATAGCGTGCTTACATGCCATATCATTGCTAAGTGAGAAAGAGGAAGCATTCTGGTGGGTTGTAAACACGTGTTCACCAAATTGTCATTTAGAATGGTGCTGGAACCAAAAGCCAAATTGTCCTTTAAACATGTTGGAGAACATACATATTTCAGGATTGCACAGGCAACTGTTAGTTATGTAGTTGATGTAGTTATGTAGTTGATGTTACGTTAATGGAATTGTGTTAACAGCTCATTGAATTAGAGGCTTCAAAAAATCGGGCTTGTCCGCAAAAAAGTGGGCTGAGTACGAGTATCTTATAGTCGGAACTCGACTATAGCGTACTTACTTGCTTTTACACTTGTTTCATCATCTTTTAGTTTTAGTCTTTGCTTATACAAATTATTATGTAAAATTGATTCATTTGCTAAAGGGAATATGCCGATGTATTGTGAGCATAGCTGAAGTGAAGTGAAGTTTTGATTTAGCTTATCCAATTTTTCTTTTTCGTTGTTATCGAAATGTTGAGTGTTTCGCCCAACATCGTATTTTTCTAAACTTTATCTAGTGCTGCATCCTGGTTTGTAGTGTTGAACATTCGGGCGAACAGATGAGCCCTAGTTGTTATCGTGTTACCGTTCTCTTTGTTCCTTGATGTGAGACGAAAACGTTTCTATGTTCGGATTTAATTTTGTTGGTCTTATTATTTTTTGTATTTCAATTAATTTTATTGTATTTATTTTAAAAGAATTGCTCATTGGTATAGATATGTCTTGTTCATAGTCACCTGGCCTAAGAATAATCCAATCTTGGCTAAGTTGGTAGTCTAATATGCAATTACTGAAGTCTAACCCTATTATAACAGTGCAATTGAAGTGGGAAGTTCTTTGGCCCTATATTAAATTGAAGCTTAAAGAGAAGGGGCTCGTCTTCACATTTAAAATCTGAATCTACTGTTCCTCCAGGTGTTGTATTAGTTCTTTGCCCAATAACTTTATGGCCAGTTATTACTGAAGTATTTATTTTATTGGTAATTTTGTCTTCTTTAAAGACTAAAATGTCAGGTGTTGTTTACAGTGAATTGTAGGGATATAGCTGTTAAGGTGAAGATTGAGCGTATTCTACTGAGCGTATACTGACCGTGCGAAATTTAATTTCATCTTTGTGGATGAGCTTGCTCGTTTTGAAAATTGAAGAACTTTTCCTTCTATTGTGAGTAAGAACTAATTTTTTGAGCAGTTGTGGAAGAATCTAATTATGAGTCATAAATGTGTAAACTATATATTAAACTAATCTCAAAAATCGTTTTTGCATTTTTTCATTTTTTGTAGCTGAGGTTGAGTTCGTACATGAAGAGCTGCTCCATATTTACATGCAGAACAATCGAAGCGATTCCGCTGTTTTGACGTAGATTTTGGAAGAGCTGAAGGCAAACAGTCTAAGCTCTGAGAAAAGGGATGAAGCTAAGAATCAATTATTTCGAATGGTTACAATCTTAAGACTGCTTAAACTAAGCTAACAAGAACCCTAAGAAAGCTGTGTCAGTTGACGGCGACGTTGGCAGGGGCAGCAGCATCAACAGCGGCTGTGGTGGCGACATTTCTAGAGCACCTGACTTGTTGCCCAATGGTCCTAGAATTTGGCTTTCGGATTGCTCATGCGGAAAGTTATCCAGATGCTGAGCTAAGCAGTATTGGGGCTGCTGCATCTGACTGCTGGATGTTGTTCCAATTGCAGTTTTGGCGAATCAGAATATTTTCGATCTTAATTTATATCATTCATATTATAAATATATAACCGATCTAGATCAAAACTGTAGTCAGTGGGCGTGGGGCTACAGTGGATTCAAGACGACGGACAGACGGACATGATTATATCGATCATTTTTGTCATGCTGATCAAAAATATATATACTTTTTATAGTCGGAAACGCTTCCGTCTATGCGTTGCAAGCTTCCTGACAAAGTCAATAAACCACTTTATGAATAGTATAATAATAACGGTACTAATGTATAATGATAATACATAAATATGCTTAAAATTTATAGCCATAAGTATGGGATATGAAGGTGAAATTGAAGGTGAAACTTAATATAGCAATGAGTTAGAAACGTGCAACACGATATAGGGACTAGCGCCGTTAAATGATAAGTTCCACTTGTGGCGCTAGGAATTCAACAACAACAACAAATATATATTTCCGTTAATAGCCTTAGCTAACATTAAAGCTGAGTTGGATTGTGGCTGCAACAACAAGACGTTGCCTTTCATATAAATAATACAAAGTTGTCATTGCAAGTGGAAAGGGAAGCAATGTGCCCAGCAGACACACATACAAGTATGCTTTCGCAGAGACTTCGACTCCGACTTCGACTTCCTCTTTCTTCCTGCTTGCAGTGTTGCCTTGCTCTCAGTTTTGTTTTGCTTTGCCCGCCATCTTGGCGTCTGTCTCATAACGGTAAACAAGTCAACGTCAAGCTCAAGCTGTATGCGAGAATGTCACCGATTGTGTAAGCGCCACTACGTGTGGCAAGCCACAACAACAGTAATATAAGCGAAACCGGAAGTAAGGCATATTTTCCGCTTAAAAAGCCACAACGTGTTGACTTCAACCAGCAGCAAGGACGAGTAGTAGAAATTTATTTATTTTAATTCCCAGTCAACCTTTGGGTAATCGGGTATATCCCTCACCAGCAAGTCCATGCAAAGCATCATCATTCGATAAAAGCTTGTAAATATAAGTATACTATACATATATGTAATTTCAAATCCATGGCTCAATTTAGAATTTAGAATCCTTAAAATTCACTTCCTTTGGAGCGGTTTACAGGATGACATTTTGAGTTTCTTCTGAAACTTCTGAAAGAACTCAGTCGTTCGTGGGCTAAAGGCACAGAAAATGAAATACTCAATCCATTATTCACAAATTTGAGAAATCATATGGTTTCTTCGTAATCACTTACGTACTCACTTACGTAATCACTTACGTAATTACTAACGTAATCATTGGTTATGCATTTTATTGTGCTTTGAAATCTTTGTGGCATTCAATCGAAAAGATCGCTGTCAACCTTTGCGACTAAGGCTTGTTGGAGTCCAACAATATCCGACTCGAAGGACCGAAAAGCACATTAGCACTGTAAATCATATAAATACACGAAATTTTGTATAACTTGTGCTTTTAATAGATGCGGGTGACGTTAAAGCACTTACTTCCGGAAATGATTTCGATTATTATACGATTATAGGGTATTTACCATTTGATAAGTGTGGCCAAGTATTACCCAGTCTTTGTTATTATATTTCGCTTGGCCCGTTTTATTGTTGGGTTTTATTGCTCTCACTGTTACGGTTCCTGCTCCTGTTCCTGTTGTTTGTTGTCTTAGCTATAGTTGTTGTTGTTGTTGCAGTCGCTGTCATAAAACTCATGTGAACATTCGCACACCCACACACATAAGCGGTTTTCGCTGCTTCTTTGTTTTAAAGCTTACAGAAGAAGACACAATATAAATAAATACTTGTCAAAGGTTCAGCAAAATGAAAGTTAAGGAATAAAATCAGAGCCAACGATTTCTTTTTATAATATTTAAAGAAGTTACGACCGCTAACTTATATTTACAAAACGTTTCTCCATTAATTAAATTTACAATTTACAATATAATCTGCTCGAAGACTTTCTGAAGAAGATTCAGATTGAATAATAGATCAGCGGGGAACTGTGAGCTGAAATTCCTAATCATTGAGAGCAACAAATAGTGTCCACATCGAACTCGAACTCCGCAGCAGGCGGAGCCATTGTTGTGGCAGTGGAGCTGGCACCAAAGCCCGGACCATCGGCATCGCCGGTGAAGCCGTGCCAGGCGTCGTTCAGTCATGTGCAACTGCAGACGTTGGCGAGGCACAGTCAAAGTTTTTGCGGACAAGATTCATGCAGGCGCAGTCCACGCTACCAGATGTCGGTTTTTCATCTAAATCAACTAATATATTCAATTGGAATAAGTCCACGTCCGCATCGAGAAATTTCGACTTCCTCTTTCCCATTACTAGTGCTCTTATATCCTTCCATTTCTGGTTCTTTGAAAGAGTGAAGTTAAATTTGGGACAGTAATAATTACTCTTTGCAATTGTGATGTTTCTTCTGAGTTTCTGGATTGTTTTATCGCTTCAGAGAACCACGGATCATATCTGAGCCTTATAACTCGAGTCTTAATTGGTAAGCTTGGATTTGATAGGTGTACTACATTGGACTGTAGCAAAGAGAGTTGTGCATCCAGCATAGGGGTGTCAAATATTACATTCGAATTGGTCGTAGAACATTCTGCGCTTAACACGGCATAGGAAGTATTTTTAAAATCCCGGTAAGATATCCGTTCATATGAAAGAAATATAAGGTCGTGTTTAGGGAAGACGGGTATAGACACTTGCTTATACAGAAGGGGCTTACACGATTGCTAACAAGAAATACCTCTAGAAGAGTTTTACTACTGTAGGGAAAATGAATCGGAGATGTGGCAACGACATGATATTGTCAGAGAGATTTTTCTCGATTTTCTGTTCAAGTCCCCAGTAAGTATGATGTTCGTGTAATTTAGGGACTTCGACTCTAGAACAGATATAACATCTGACTAATCGGAATTACGGTGTGGTCTCGGCAATAGATCGCTTCTCTTCCATTAATTTAGGTGTTTCTTTTTGATCACAACTTATGTTTCAGCATGCATATTTGTGTCGGAAATTTGCGATAGAGCTATATATATAATTTGTGTAAACAAAACACAGTCAAAAGAGAGCGCAACACTGCGGAATCAGAGTTGCATTTGCGCCGAGTAGTGGCAGCCCTGCAAGCTCTTGCGACGAGCATATGCAGCCCTGAAAGCTATTTCAGCGAGTAGCAAAGACAGCAATCAGCAGTGCTAGACTGCAACCACACCAGATTGCAAAGGGAACAATGTTCAGCATTGTCTGTGAGGACGCGAGTTCGAATGCCAGCCAGACCCATTGCAATTTCTATACAATTTTAATATTTTTACACATTTTTAGTGCAAAATTTATATTTTTTGGTAATAATAATTTTATTTAATTTAATTTTATATAATTGCAGTTTCAAAAAAACCTATGGCAAATACAAAACTCTCAAAAATTAATCAAAGCTGACATGATTGCAGTTAAGTTGAACGTTGAGTTACGCATGAATTGTGACCGGCGTTGGTCCTGCTTGTTAAGATGCAGTGTCAACGCAGGGGAACACCTACCGACACAAGTACAAGTGTTTGCGGCAGCTCTGCTTCTTCTGCCACATACTTAATAAATGTGTCAAAACTATAACACAAATACTATAACTGTACTAGCTATTGCTAACACTACAGCACACACACGCACTACTAAATAGACGACTACACAAACTACAATACTCTGATGATGATTCTGTTCAGAATAATTAAAGGAACCTTTGGATGTTGGAGAGCCCCTTATACCTAATATGTGACGTGGATTTGTTAGCTTGTTGGATTGGATGGAGAACAAACAAATTAACAAATTTATAAAATAAAATAAAAATAAAATTTTTTTAAATATTTTTTATTTGCATACATTGAACATTCACATACACTAGGGCTTATTTGGCTGTGCAGACACAGCGCCGTGTTTCGGGGGAGTCAACTGCCCCTCATCATAAAAGGGAGTTGTCATTGCAATGGGAATTAAAAACCCGGCGTTGCTCGGGTTCGCTTATAGTTTACTTTCCGAAAATACTTCGCATATGGGCATTTCCACAGGGAAGTTTAACTATGTTTTGATTAGAATCCTACTCCGAGTCAAACACAGTTGTGGTCGGAGTTAGAATATTTGTCTGGGTTGATCAATTCATAATTAAGTAGTGGTGCGCATGATGTGTTTGCTTCTTGCTTACACATTTACTGTTAGCCATCAAATATACGCCCACGTTTCTTGTTTCTTTAGCATCGTGAAATCACTGTCATCAGATGTATTATGTATTCCTGGAATTCGTATTCTTGTCGGATTCTGGCCCTTGTTAGCTGTAACCTCCACCCCTTCTAGGTTGACGCTAGACTTTGTGCACATCTGCGAGAGGGCAATGGGTCGCAATACTAAGAATATATCTACTTTATGGGATCGGAGATGCTTCTTCTTACAACATTATAATATTCTATGCCTGGATATGAAAAAAGTAAGGAAAGCTAGCTTCGGCATTGCCAAAGTTTATATACCATTCACATTGGAAATATATCGCAGGCTGAGGTTAGTTTCTTGCATGAAGATTCTTTTTTTTACGTGTGAAATCCAGGCTAAAAGCTAGCACCTCTCGCCCCAACCGGCCGAGGGGCGCATAAGGTGCAACACGAATCGCGAAGAAGGAGAAAAACGCGGACCTGCTCGCGGAAAAAAATACAAGCCATAAAACGATTCACATTATCTACTAGCTTGATGCGGGTATAGTTTTGTTTGAGTATGTTTTATTTGAGTTAAGGGATTTATTACTAGAGATAAAGTTAAATCAATCTGATCAAGGGGCATATCCGTAAGAAGGTACGATTTCTGAAGCTGTATGCTACGACAAAAAGACATAGCTTTGTATTTAAACAGTTGAGATTTACTAGGTTGACCTGACACCGTGCTTGAAAGAATCAATATCATCTTGCAGCCTAATGTGGGAGCAAGAGCCGTTGAAGGAAAGCAAAGTGTAACGTCGTCGGTGTACACGAGAACTGGATAGGACCTGAGGCAGCTCGTTGAAGTGAAGAGAAAGGGACCGTGGTGGCTACCCTACGGTACCCCTGATGTAACCCTATGGGGCTTAGAGAAAGAGTTCTCAGATTAGGGTAGTCTTAAATCCACTTAAAAACTTATAAATAAGTAAATTGTGATTTACCGAGTCAAATGCTTTGTTGAAGTCAGAGTAAATGACGTCAGTTTGTATTTTATTCTTAATTGCGTGTATTACAAATGAAGGAAATTCTAGTAAATTAGTGGTAGTAGACCTACGCTTCATAAAACCATGCTGAGAAGATGAAATTATAGAACCACAGGAATGTTGTAGCTGTGAAGTTAATATTTTTTCAAAAAGCTTCGGAGTAGCAGATACTTTTGATATGCCTCTGTAGTTTTGGGCATCAGTCTTATTTCCCTTTTTGTGGAGAAGAATAATAAGCGACTTCTTCCAGAAAGAACGGAAAGAGGAAGATCTATGCGTAGTCCCTCAATCAAAGAGCTTTATATATATACTAGTTAACCCAGCACGTGTCGCTCCTCCTATTAATCTGTTTGTTATTGTGCTAGTGATCTTCAATGAGTTTCTGTTGCTGTCATGCTATCGAACTACCAGAAGTTTCTGTGGTATTCTAAAAGGGTTTAAGATATAACCGATATGTAGCTCGAACACCAGTTGTGCGTTGAATAATTATATCACATGAATTAAATTCTTCGGCAACTATGACAATGGCCTCTTTATTAAAATAGCGTGCATGTTGCCGGCAGGTCTTTTATCTGCCTTAATCTTAACAACTTTGTAATCATAAGCTGGCATTTGTTCAAGAGCAGTTTTGTACAAACGTAGTAACAGGTTATGTTGATCAAAACGTCTTTCAAATGCAGCGATAATGTCAGGATCAACACGTGCTCTGATTCAACAACGTTGATTAACTTCATCATCAGCAACCAATTTTGCTGTACTAAGATCAGCACACGTGGAGGCATCTGAAACTGGCATCTATTAAATTTGGAATAAGAAACAAAGAAATGTGTATACTAAGGGTTCATTCCAAATCGGTAGGAGATATAGTGGTCCAATCTTGACGATTTTTACATAGCGAAAATATGAAGTGTATAGCTCTAAAACTGAGAAACTAGTTTGCCTAGAAGCAGACGGACGAACAGACAGACGGACATGGCTATTTCGACTCGGCTTGTCATGCTGATCAAGAATATATATACCTTATGGGATCGGAAATGCTTCATTCTATACGTTACAAATATCGCGACAGGACTACAATACCCTCTGCAAGGGTACACAAATTGGAAGCGAGCTGTCGACTGAATAATTTCATAAAATTTCAACCAACAAAAAAAGATGAGCATACCGAATCTGTTAACATTCGACATTCGTTTACATTCGACTATATGGGAGGTTTCAGTGGGCTTGGTCAGATCGGTCTGAAATCTTTTTCTTGATACTTGATACATATTTATAAAAACACAACAACAACAACAAAAACTAATAGTCGAATCGTACGTTGGCCGCGAAATTTGAAAAGTCTCCTTACGTTTTTTACCGACCTCGTATATATTCTTGATCGGCCATGTCCGGCTGTCCGACTAACTTAACCTCGAGATCTCAGAACTCATCAAAGGTAAAGAGCTGAATTTTTTATCAGACACCTCGTATGTCTATACGAGTTCGAGTACAGAATATCCTTAAGTCTAAGAAACAATTAAAAATAAAATGCTTCAACTCTCTTCAACGACTTCAAAAACATTTATATATTTCATTCCGAATTTACAATATAATCTGCTAGAAACGTTCCTACAGAAGATAAAGGCGATGAAAGCGTCAATTCCCCACAATTATCTTTGATGGACCGTGTGCAGATGCGAGTGAGCATCGGTAGCGGAGAGGCCGCTTCAGCCAATCTGATCACCACCGAATCGGCGACAGGAGCGCCCTTCTCTACATCGGCATTGAGTGGAGCTGGCCACAATGCCAGGACCGTCAACATCACGGTGAACACCAAACCACGCGTCGTTCGTGAGGCCAGTGGTGAATTATCTCCTCAGTCAGGTGATAGGGGAGCAACTGGCGAGCCGCAATACAAGTTCCTGCTTACGCCATACCTGCAGCCGGAGTTAATGCTAACAGATGCCGAGCGGGCAGATGAGGAACGCAAGCGTGTCGATTGCTCTCTTTTAGTGCAGTCATTGTTCCCGCCGATACTCTGCACTGAAGAGTTGTAAGAGAATGGCTGGAGCAGATACTGACAACTTGCCCATTAGGCTATACAATTATTTAAATATGTATAAGTGTATACGATCTTATCTTTTGCTTTGTCTTTAAAAAATAAACAAAATTTCTAGAAAAATACGTAGTTCAATTGGAAAACAATCGCACATCTGTAAAGCCATAAGCATTAAAGATTGACCCCACACAAATTATAATTAATATAACAATATTCTATTAACAATATTCTGGTACTGGCATCGCCACCGCTGCTTTTCATGTTAAGATTGACCCCACTCACAAATTATAATTAATATAACAATATTCTATTGATTTCCAGGAGGCGATGAACTCACACCCGCACTGGTACTGGCATCGCCACCGCTGCCTTTCATGTTCGCCAGCGTGGCATCCAGCTCGGTTTGTATGTGCTCGAATTGATTGTAGAGCTGCAGCAGCTCTGCGTGAGTCATCTCAATGTTGATGTCTTCTCCGGCTCCCGTTTTCATTTGCAGCACCGCCAGAGCCGTTTTCTCGCGCTGCTGACAGTGCGAGGAGATTTCCACGTTCAATTTCCAGGCCACATCTTCAATCACATTCGATTCGTAGCGCTCGCTGGCCAAATTGTTCATTAGCGGCGTCGTCTGGCGCACCCACAGCCGCAGGATGGCATCGATTTTGGCCTCATCCTCTAGTTGGAGTTTCTCGCGCAACTCGCGCTGCAAATTGCTCGGCTTGATGATGAAAGTGGAGATGCGTCGCAGTATGTAGGAAAATGTTTTGATCAGCAGCAGGAAGTCGGCACGCGGCACGCCCACCAAACGTTCCAATTCCTCCAGCGTGTACTCAGGCTCGCTGGTTGTGTTGCTAGCCTCTGTGCTGCCAGCGCGTTCTGTGGTGGTGACACTAGTGCCGACTGTTACTTGGCCACCAGCTGACTGTCCACTCAAATTACTGCCGCCAGCAGAGCTCCTCGGGCTCATCTGGCGGTGCACATAGAAAAGAACTGTGGTAAAAGTGTCATAGGGCAGGGCATTGATGATTTTTATGCCCTCGCGAGCTCTGTATATCGATGTGACCAATGGAAATGTTAATCAATCAGTAAAATGTGTTGCCGCTGCTAATAATAAGGCCTACCGATCTGTGATTTTAATCCAGTTAATGCTCATGGCCGTGGTTTGTTATTGGTATTGTTAAAGGGTTTCCAAAATTGTTGTTTGATTTGTGTGACTATCGATAGCTGTTCAGCACTTGTGAGCCACATTTGTAGTGGCAACTATCGATTACCAATTTATATTTTATTGTATAAATGTTGCTGTGGCAAACTAATTGCAAGTAATAGCACATTTCCACGTTTCCGCCGGAACTTTTAAAGATTCAAGTACATTAAAACATTCGTCTTGAATAGAAAATGTTTTTCCTTTTTGCCTGGGTAGACTTTGGTATTTTCTTTGGACTCGGTTTCGATAGTTGCATTACTGGTATTAAGGTGGTCGCCAAAGTTGAAATTCCACATATGAAACAAACAAAATGGACAACTTGACTTGCAAATATAACTTCGAATTTTCTATATTTATAAGATTAAACAAAAGTATTCCCATATTATATATATAATATATATATATATTGGAGTTTTATCTGAACTTTTCTAAGTTCAGTATATGTTGTGGTCTTTTATTTCAAACCAGTTTTTGCAGTATTAAATGCATCAGCACCTTGGCGGGCTTTTAGCTGTTTAAAACCAATGCTGCCATTTGGCTGTTTGCCAGCTGGCAACTCTTCAGTACACACACATATCGATATGTGGCTTAAGTAATCGCACATGCCCTCGATAGACACATTTGTTATTTTTTTTTTGTGTATTGTGTTTGTGATTGTGTTGAAACGCGGATTTAGTGCAGTTTCCATTATACACCACTAGATGCACTTTTGACGCGTAGGTAGTAGCCCAAAGCAACAACAAAATTGCCAGCTAAACCGCTCATACCCGAGTGGTGGCAGCAAGGAAAGTGCGCGTATAACACAACTGATATTTAAATTTAATACATATGCATACATATAGATACTAAACAACTCGAAAGAAAAAACCAACCACCTTGTCGTCTTGGACCGGGAACATCTCGGGAAGCTGGAAAAGTAAGAATATTGCCTGCCACTGTTCTGGGTTTTGAAATGGTGCGGCGTTGTGTTATAAAAAGACAACAAAAAAAAAACCAAAAACGAAAAACTGAAAGAATTTTTTATGCTTAATGCTTTGCTGCGGTTATATTATATGTAGAGTTTCTATGTGGATGTGGCTCGTCTGAGCCTCATCCTAACTTCGTCGCCAATGCTGTCCATTGCCCCTAGGTGGGCTATGGGTTATTAGTTTATGCCTCATTTCGTTATTGTTTTTTATTTTTGTCAATTGTTTGTTTTGTTTTCCTGTTTTGTAGCGCTGCCGCTTTTATTTGTTACGCTCAAAACTAAGTGTGTCACTTATAAATATGAATATACATGCATAAAAGTATGTACATGGCTGTGTGTGTGTGTTGTGGGCTGTGTACGTGTATCTCAAAGTTCTTGCAGCTTGGTAAAAATCGATAATATGCACAAAAAGCCCCACCAGAGGCAGGCGGGCCAAGGGCGACGCTTGTTTATTTTATGCTTCGTCTGCAATTTTCAGCCCCAGCCAGCCCCTTTTCCCCTGCCCTTCCTCTATAGCGGCGGTATCTTCCACCCCTTGCTGTTTTACAGTCCTAATATATGTATTTAACACACACTTGCACAATTCGCCGATTTTGAAAAATAATCGATTTATGTTTCAATTCAAAATTCGATAAGAAATAGATTCCAAATATAATGAGAAATTGAAGTCTTGTGTTTATGGCCTATACGAGGTATATACAATATGTATATAGGCTTCCTCTAACCAAAAGTATTTTGTTTATTTTTTTTAAACAGGAAATAAAATGTAAAAATGCAGCTTATGCTTCGGTCAGAAGCAGAATTATTTATGTTGTTGTTGCCGTATATTGGAGGTTTTCTTTCAATTTCTTTATAAACAACCGATAATCCAATTAACAAAACAAAAAGTATTGACAAAACTGGCCATCAGGTCGACCCATAAATGCTCTATCCATAGCTGTGCTTGGAATTGTACAGCTTGGATCAGTTGCTGATGAAGGTCTGCATCCTATATCCGTAACTCAACTTCCTAGTCCTTGATCTAATGTTTTAACAAAATGAAATGTCCAAATTGTTCGATTTGAAAATGATCCACACATATTGGCAGCTTGAGCTACGGAAGCAACAGAACCCGTTCCCGAACCACCCAACGCCATTGCTTTTGGACCACCCTCCCCTCGAACCGTAGCTAGTGGCTCATGCAATGGCATGCATTGTCAGCTCTGCTTATAAAGCTAAGAGTCAACAACGCGCAGTCTGCTTTCGTGGTGCGTTTGGGTAAAGACGTGCAGCTGCTGTGAGTTGTACAAAAATGTCATATACAACTTACTGATGTGCATCGTGCCACTTGCAGTTCCACGGTTAGCCGAAAAATGTCATCGCTGGAGCAACAGCAGCAAGCCCAGAGGCAACGGCCCTCATTGAACTTTACGGCAGATGCTGAAGCTGCCGGGACTGATTCTACTACACCCATGCCAGGCTTAGGCGGCTCACCGGCCACAACGCCGCTGGGCAGCGCTGCCACCGCCGCAGGAGCTGGTTTTCTGCCGGACATGCCGCAGTGGAAAAAGGATTTAATACAACGCCGCAAAACGAATGTGGCACGTACACATGCGGCAGCCGCCTCGCCATCGGGCTTGGCCCCGTCCACACCAGCTGATGGCAGTTGTGTGGCTTTAAATGAAACATCTGGTGAGTCGCTTTTACATAGTTTTCATATTAACTCATTTGCATACAGGCATGCAAACGGTTATGGGCCAGTTACATATGCCGGTTAATTACTTTCTTAATTGGCTATTTGCAAACAATGAACTAATTATTTTAAATACTCGCAGTTATTGCTTATTGTTTTGTGGTGTGCATTTCATTTTGATCATCACATTGGCTTTGCCTTTGTCATATTTAAATTAAGTGTATCGATTATTGGCTGAGCGGCCCCAGTCCTAAACTATCGATTGTAAGGCTTGCTAACTGTTAGATGTTATCGCCTTCACAGTGGCTGAACTGAACGTGAGTTGGTGCTGCTGTTATGGCGGGTTTTATCAAATTTTATCAACTGAGAAAGAATCAAATGCACACGTTTGCTTGGTGCTTTTTTTTACATGTGTATTTTTGTGTTTGTGTGTGTGTACTACACAACTACCAAACTGTGTGTTAAAAAAAATTTTCACTATTGACTTTACAATGCCAAATAGTTAACTTTTGCTTCTCCTACAATCTTTGTTATTCAGTTGTGTTGTGTTTATTTGGTCACGTTTGCTTCTTCACTCAACGGCTTTAACTTTTGGTTTTGTTCTTGTTGTCCAACTTCTTTGCAGACTCAACTGCGACTGAGTTAGCCACAACCGCAACAACAATAACTAGTCATCTACAACAACAGCAGCAGAAGCATGTGAAAAGAAATGTAAGCCAAACACAAACAGCAACTACAACTACTACTACAGAAACAACAGAGGAAAAGTCTGAGAAATCATTTATTGGAGGTCATCATACGACGCTTCCAGCATCAGCAGCAGCAACAGCCCAAAGTACACAAGGTAAAAGATTCTGCCACAGCCACACGAAAACTGTTTATTGGTGCGTTTGCTCATGGGAAAGTAAACGTGAACCAAAAGAGTGTGTTTCTCACTAAACTGATCCAATGAACCAGTTCATATTCAGTCTGCATTGTTAATTTATTACTCAGTTGTTCACTGTTGGTGAGTTGCTCGTTGTACTCATTCATTTAAACAACCTAAATAGTCATCTAAGAATCCAAGGATGCCAATATAAATTTGAAATACAATTTAACTGGCGTTGCCCGGGTTCTTATTTTGGAACTTATGCTTAATTATCATGCGGTGGTTTCCGTACGCTGACCCAGTTGCACCTAGTGTACCCTGTACTTCTGCTTAAACGCTTAGCAAATTTCCCTTTTCTTATAATGGGGCCATGACAAATTTAACTAAATACGTACTATGATTATTCTCCTTTAAATATGGCGAATTTTTCTTTAAAAAAAGCCAAGAGCTATATTGTATTTGGTCAAATGTATGTAACAGGCAAAAAGGAATGGTTTCCGACCCTATAAATTTGATTTTTTCTTGATCAGTATCAACAGCCGCGGCAATCTAGCCCTGTCTGTCTGTTCGTCCTTGTGAACACCTAGATCTCGGAGACTATAAGAGCTATATCATGCTTGAATGACTGAAATTTAACTTTGCTTGCTCAACTCCAATTGGAATTGCTGGTGTGTCGTTGAATGTGTCATTAAATAGGGAGTTGGCGGATTATGAGCAGCCGCCGGTTGAATATAATATATTTTATACATTATTAGGATATGATACATGTAATTTAACTGAGTACGGTGTATATTATAGTCGATATTTCGACTATAGCGTTCTTACACTTGTTATATATGAATATGAACTATGTAATTATTAGTTTTTTGTATGATTTCAAAGAAAACAGGAAAATTTCTTAACTTATTAGCAGTTCATGAACATGGGCAAGTAAACAATTGTCACAAACTAGTGAGCAACTGAGCAATATGAGGGAGTAAATGCATGAGTTTTACGCTTATTCTTCATTGATAACTATTTTTATTTATTAAACTTATTTTTATAATTAAACTTGTAATAATTACATTCCCTTGCTCAAAATGAATAAAATGAACATGTTGAACCCAAATGAACGGAACCACATTTACCCAACACTAATCACGGCCTTTACAGTTTCAGTTGAAACGGCCAAGCCAGCAATGTTGCCAACAGCAACAACACCAACAACAACTGACCATGCACCAATACCAAAGCAGCGATCAAGTTTATTAAACACAGCAGCTGCCGCAGCATCATCATCAGCAGCAGCCGCCACAAGAAGTCAATCAACTAGCAAGGAGAAGATTCTAAATTTGGATCCCCGTGAACGTGATCGCGAGCGTGAGCTTAAGTCCCCCACATTGGGAGAGCAGCAGCAGCAGCATGAGCATGGCATGGCCATGGTGAACATGCGCTCTCGTGGTGAAGTTGAAACTGGCACAGCGACAGCAGCGACAACTGGAGCATTAACAGAGATTGGCGGCGACGGCGATCCAACCACAACGTCGTCGTTGTCGTCGTCGTCAGCAAATCAGTTGCAAACGAAATGCAAACTTGGTCAGATCGTTGCTGAAGGGGCGGCATCGACACCAAATTTTTATAGCATTAGGAGCAACAATAGCAGCTCCAGCTCCAATACTACCGCCACCTGCGCGCCACTATCTTTAGTAATTGATAAAAATTGCAAAACAAAATCTATATCCGATAAACTGCAGAGCAACAAGTTCATCAAAAACCAACAACAACAGCAGCAGCAGCAACAAGAAGTAGCGGTAAAAACGATAATGGTCGCCATGCAAGAAATGAAAACGACAACAACACAAAATGGCCAACATCGTCACCATCATCATCATCACCACAACAGCCACAGCCAGGGTCCCCATCTGCAGCACGCAAAGAATTTGAGCGGCGGCGAGGTGGAGAACCCACAGGCCATGCCCGAGCTGGTTGACAATGGTGAGGATCTGAGCTATGGGCCGGGCATTGTGTCTAAGCTGCGGTGCCGCTACCTCAGCCTGGCCCTGCGCGAGTCCCACCAGCCAAATCATAAGCAGCGGCTGCAGCGCTCCACCAGCCTCAACACTCTTCTGGATCGGGACGATGACGAGGAGGAGGAGGTGGTGGTAGCAGCAGCAGTCATCAGTAACCCCCCGCCGCCCATACTGGCTCCCAAACCCTGTACAGTGGGCTTCAGCAAGGGTAGCAATGTAGCAACTGCTGCCTCACAACAGCGTGCAGCGCCCTTGCGCACAGCTCCTGGCATAACCAAGTCTGGCGAGGAACGGCCCAGCCACCCAAGCAATGGTAATGGCAATGGCAACGGCCTTGGACCCAATCGTTCGCGCCACTTCAAGCGCGGCAACGAGGTGATGAAGCGAGCCCGCTCCGTGGAGGCTTTGCTGTGCGAGAAGTCACCGTGGAATACACAGCGGTCCAGTTATCAGGCGCCGCCAGCAACAGCAGCGGTGGCGTCGTCACCCGTCGCCTCGCCCACCGGCGTAACCATTGAGGATAAGATCCACAATGCTCGAGAGCGTCTGCATAGCGGCACGGATGCGGCACCGCCCAAGCGTCTCACCTCCATTATCGATGATACCGAACGGCCGCCACCGGATCTGGTGAAGCAGACGCTCAAAATGTTCGAGGCCAGCGCCAATCGGCGACCGCGTCCCAGCCAGCGCAGCAACGGTGTCGGCGGCGTGGCCAGCAAGGTGGCCAGCTACAAGTCCATAATCAAGGAGCAGAAGCAGCCGGCGATCCCTGTGGCCAGCAGCCCCACGGCCTCATTAAAGTCGCCCACGGGCATACCGGCGGGCAAGTTGGGCTTTGCCGCCTCCACACCCAAGCAGCGACCAGGCTGCAGCACATCCAATCCCTCCTCCTTACCCGCAACGGCAGTCGTGCCAGACATCATACCACGGCAACTGGCGCCCACAGATTCGCCCGTGTCGGCTCTAAGCATAATGCTGGGGCGCATGCAGTTGGCGGGGGGTGGCTCTAGCTCGGGCTCGGGCTCTCCAGGTGCTGCAGGTGATTCAGGTAGACAACAAACTGAGCCCAGTAACACCCCCGCTGCTGTGGGCGGCGCAGCCAGTCAACGCTTAGTCAGCGCCAGCCAATGCCAAAAGCACGAAGGCTCTCAGTCATTGCACGAGGCGAACAACGAAGTCCAGAGCGACAGCAACGATGATGACGCCGCCACCGCCTCCGCAGCTGCCATCGAAGTCAACGACGACGACAACGACAACGATGACAACCAGAACGATAAAATGGGCGAGGCAGGCGATAAGCCAACGACGACGACAACGACAACAGCAGCGTCGATCACGGAAACGGCAGCAGCGGCAGGAGGCGGCGGCGGCCAGCGATCATTCGCTGCTACACTCGACAACGCGCCAGTTCCCAGCAACACCAGCAGCAGCGGCAGGAAACACGATTCCGTATCTGTGGCCGGACCCACCACAACCAAGCAGATCGGTGTCATTAGGCCGCTGTTCAACAACAGCGTCCACCAACAAACGGCAGCCGCTTTTCTCAGCCCTAGCGCTTCCGCTGCTTCCCCGCTAACCAGCCGCGAGATTGAAAAGAATCGCATTAATGAGATGAAAAAGTCCACGGCCCTAGCCGCGGATGCGGCAGCCGCAGCAGCAGCTGCCTCATCCTCCTCAGCGTCCTCGTCATCGTCGTCGTCGTCGCCGCCAACACACGGCGCTGGTAGCCTAACTAGTCTTGATACCGTGATAAACACAAAGGACAGCCATGTCAGCGAAACGGATGCATCAGCCGCCAGCGGCGTTTCGCCAATTTGGGCATTGCGCAAGCGCCGCCAGCCAACGGGCAACGGCCATGCGGGCAGCGGCGGCCCCACTTCTACTGCGGACAATAACACCTCGATGGTGTTCAACTTCTCCAAGAGCAGCAAGGAGGTGCCGGACTACATTGAAAGCGATGTTGTGATCTACAGACGTAAACGAGAACTGCCAAAGGTGAGTGCGAAACTGAGTGCCCCGATTCTAAGACGAGTCATTCGTATACCATCCCAAAATGGTATATTCATTTTGTGAGGAGGTTGGCAAGGCACCGAAGGAAACTTTTTCGAATATATGAAGTCCTACTTTTTTTTAATTGAAGAGCGTTTTGGTGTACAGCGGTTTTATACCATCCATAAAAGGAAGCGTCTAAGACCCCATAAAGTATATATATTCTTGATCAGCATCAACAGCCGAGTCGATCTAGCCATGTCCGTCTCTCCGTCCATATGAACACCTAGATCTCGGAGACTGTGAGAGACCCAATTTGGAATGTAAACTATCCTTGTGGGGCGTCAGATCAAGTTTGTTTTTAAACACAAATTTTTAAAATTAAAACCAAAACTTGTAACGATTGCCCCTGTGCCTTGTTTATCGTCATGGCAAATGCAAATCACACAAGAACCTGGCCCCGTTTAAGTTCCAAAGAAGTTTCTCTTAATATCATTTGAATACGTGAAAGCCGGCCCTTCTTCTTGCCGCTTCTAGATCGGCTTTTAGTCTGGCCTCAACTGTTTCAGATGCACGCGCTTAAGAGGTAGCTCACGGTTGGCTTCTAGTCTTTTCTTACTTGTTTCCAAACCTCTCGTGGCTCTTATGTTCGGGTCTCTTTATGCGCTTTTTTTGTTTTTGTTGGGAATATTGTTTTTTAAATTTTCGTTTAATTTATTTACCAGACATTATAAAATTTATGTTTCGCAGTTAAATAGTCGGATCTTTCCCATTTACTTTAATTTTTATCTGTTTTTGAAGCGGCTTTTGCTAAAACAGAATACCCATTTATTTTTCGCTGACCAATATTAGTATACTGTAAAAATTTCATAACGATTGGTGCAATAGTTTAGGCTCCCATAGTGTCAGATAAATTATTGATCAAGATGATGGGCGGCCAGTCGGTATAGCTGCCTCTGTCTGTTTCAACCACGATAACTCAGAAGTCGTAAAATCCATAGAGCTGAAATTTTTACCAGATAGTCTTATGATTCATTCGAAGCGGACAACTACTATATCATATAGCTATCATAATGAGAGCTTTGTTTACAAACTTTTTTGTTTAGTTTTCATCACGGATTCATGGAACCACAATCGGTTCTACCAAAATCGTGCCTACTATATTATATAGTTTCATATTGTTTCATAATCGCAACTTTGAAAAGGAACCGAACCTGGTTTGTTTTTCATGCAAATAGAAGCAAAATCAGACGGAGGGAGGCCAAATTAAGCTGTATACATATTTGTCATGTGAATGGTATTATAATCTTCGGCAAACTAAAGCCTAGCCTTTGTTTCTCATTGTTCTGTTCTTGCCCGCCGCCTTGCTCTCCCTTATCGTTTGGCATTGCAATGGAATGTGGCGGCGCCGAGTCGCATTATTCACGATTAATGATTGCTTTTCTTTTCGTTTTCGTTTTCATATGTTTCCATAAATTTATATTATTCATATGTATGTTCGTTGTTTTTCCTCCCTTACCCAAAAAGTAATGTTTGCGTAAGCCAGTCGATTTTCTCGGCTATTTTGTTGTTAGTGTCCCAATATCATTTTTGTCACCCATATGTATAAACAAAGCCGAGAGAGAGAGAGAGAGAGAGAGAGTAAGCGAGAATTCAAGAATGTTGAACAAAGAGGTTGACAGAGACAGAGAAAGAGAGAGAGAAAGAGTAAGAGAGATAACGATACCAACAACAACAGCAACCAGCGATTATGCGCATTTCGAAAGTTCAACAAAAGGCACAAAGAAAAAAAAGAATGTCAAAAATTTTTAGACATAGCAAAGTAGCCTATTAAATACCCTAACCCTGTCGAAGTGATCTAAAAGGGCACTTTAAGGAGCACTTTGGTACAGATTATCAGATAATCGAAAGATTTTCGTGCACATCGTTGACAGTAATTCTTCTCTGAGGTGGCCGAACACAGGGATTGGCTTTCTTACATAACTTAAACTTCATTGAAATTTGTGAAAATTTGCCAATTTCGGTGTCGCATACCAAATTAAAGATTCTTCTAGTTGATAAAAAAAAAAAGAAGCAGTTGCCTCTTTAATTGCTTCAGTTGAGAAACTCGAAAGATCTGCAAGATTTTCATTTCTTTTTTTCTCAATTTTAGATCATTAATCTTTTCGTTTCGAGTTCAAATAGGCACCCAGAAAAATAATCGCCTTCAATTTTAGAAATTCACATTTAAAATGGCGATCTGCCTTACAATTTAATATCTTCTACTAAAACTAAGGTGTCATCTTTGTATAATTTAGGGTACATTTTTACGAATTTTATAAAAATATTTCTTAAAATAAGAAACCAATTTCTTAAAAGCAGAAAAAATTCTAAAAAGAATGGTATATTTTCTGAAAATTGGAAATTCTGAAAATTCTAGATGAAGTCTCGCTTTGTATGCGAATTCGTTCAACGATTCCGAACAGCGATCCAGGGTACTTTGAAAAGTTTTCTTGGCGAAACTATCGAAGATACATACTATGGAATAACATCGAAATATTCCCTTTTAAAACTCGAAAGATGATCGATCTTCACCAACCAAATTTGTATTCCTTTCAAAAATGTTTGGGCTTATCAATATGTTGTGAATTGCAACTTGTAATTCCTTTGGCCTTTTGCTTCTCCTTCAATATTATAAACATCTATAATATGCTGCTGCGCTACAGCCAACCTTTTGTTAGTCCCTTGTCCATACCGTGGCATGGTGATGGCGTTCCATTGATATTTGAATGCAGCAGCGCGCTGCTGCTCCAAACAAGAAAAAGTCTCAGGCAAACCAGTTTTGTTTCTTCGCTTCGTTTTGTTCTTTCGCTTCCTGCTGCCTAGCTAATATATGTACATTGTATATAGATATACAAATATGCAGACAAAGATATAAGCTTGCGTTGCGAAGGAGCAGCACTTGGTGGTGATCGGAGCCGGAGCAGCTGCTGCAAGCCGGGCCACTGGCACTTGGGTGCTTCGGCATCTGCCGCACAGCTGTTTCTTTACAAGCCGTCTCTGCCTCCACAAGGCTGTTGCCGCTCTCTCAGTTCTTATTGGGTGAATACGTTCATTCAAATTTCTGTCGACTTGGATACCCTCAAATCGAGATTGCCACCCACCAATAAGCTGGATCGCATCAAAGAATACGTGGAAAGTAAAGAACAAAACAACAGAATCTGATTTTCATTGGCAAACATTTAAATGATGACAAATCGGTTATACATTTGGTATTGTCCCTGCGCTATTTTAACTGAAATTCTATAAATAAGACTTATGGTTACTTGATATTTACGTCAAACCAATGAAAACTCTTCATATTTACGATGTCTAAGATCTGTGCAAGTGTTCATCGTCATACATAACTGGAGGGGTTCCACTACTTTATTCGGCAAAGAAAGTGACGACGGTCAATGTATACGCAATGAGTATGAGTGAGATGCCCGACACTTGCTTATACATTAGAGGTCTGCATGGCTTTTCAGAGAAACTTATTCGAACTCGTTTGGTTTCGCATGCGACTTCACTCAATTCATTTTGACTATGATTACTTTAAATGTCGTTTGGAGCGCATACATACAGACTTCTATTACTTGTGGGCTCGATATATTGATGGCTGGCTTAAATGCGCACAAGAATTGTAGATTCGTAACCCTGAGCTATCCCAATGGAGCACAAGTGCAACATTTTCATTTCAGCAATGTAGAATTCTAAAACTTGTCCATAGGCTAGACATCGTGAGCATCTCAATAATAATTACATATTTATAGGATTCCATATTGCTGTTGATATCCTTAGATAACTTTTAATTGCTTTCAAGTTGATCCTAAAATAGAACGCGGGCAATGAACATGGAAAGAACAATGAACACTCAACGTGTTCATTTGACTCGGTCAGTTCATTGAAAGCGACTCTTTTCTGTTCATCAGCTCACTAGTTTAGGAGCAGCCCAGCTCTCAGTCTATTGAGACTTTTTGAATCCAAGCTTGGGTCGGTATTCGCTTTGTGTCCTCCACCCTCCCCCCGTTGTCAGTGCACACACAGTTGTAGTTAAAACCCGTTTGGTTGGGCTTTGTGTTTCTGCTGTCTGACGCTCTTTATTTCTGTGTCGCGCTCTCTCGCTCTCTATCCCTCTGAACTCAATTCTGTCAATTCTTTTTTGATGCTCAATTCTGGTTGTATTTTGGCTTTGCTTTGCTGGATGTTTCTTTAATTTTTTGTTTTTTTCTTTTTTTTTTTATTATCTACGTCTGAACTTTATTATCTTGCTCGGCTGAAACTGTCATACATGCGTGAGGGTTCTCATTCTAATTCCGCATTTATGCGAACACAAATGGGCCACACAAACCACACAAACAAACAAAGCAAGCGGCAAATATTGAAACCTCTGTGACATTCGCAAAAACGTCAACACACGCACAAAATGTGGCCTTCCAATAGTCTGAGTCAGTCGCTAATCAAGTTATTACAAATATGTGCAACATCGATCAAAGATCACCATATATCATGATTCTACGTAAGGAATTGCAAACGAGACAAATATAAACATGGGTGTACGTACGGTTTTTAATATCATTCAACAAATATGAAGCTTACAATACATCGAATGTAGCAATGTTGACGATGTGAATTATATATATACATATATATTAATGATCAGCTTTATTAGGGGAGTTAGTATATGTCGTATGTATGTCTGTGATAAATTTCCTTTTCCTTAGAAAGTGGCGTAACACCGCTCAAGCTAGTATAACGATGCATGATCTTCACCTTATTAGTTTAAAGGTAAAACAGACAAACAACGAAATGGAGAGTCATAACTTTCAATTTATATAGATTATTGAGATCGAACTACCATATCTTATAGATGCCAGAACAACAAAATAATGTCTCATTGGCATAAGCTGCAGTAGTGTCCTATATAGAGGCGTTTGCTGATCACAAACCCTATCAGTATTCTGGTAAATGGACTAATTCGATAGCTGAATACACTGATTATGATCAGAGCTCATTCCATTCACCAGGGACTGATCACTCATCAAGATCCCAAACTATCTGTAAGCTTCGGTTGACCGAAGATAGTTTAGTTTCCTGATAAAAAATTGCTGTTCTAGGTTTATTATATTGTATATTATATTACAACTTCCGTTAATATTTTCGTGCATCATCTAATTTGGATTTTTTCCCCTCTAATTTTACAGCCAAATGAACCTGGGTTCGTGTTGCTGGGTGGCGACCTTTCGGTAGAGACATCAACGGATACGGACATTATAGATTACTCCATGTGTCCACCATCACCGTGTGATGTGGAATTTGAGAATGCTAATATTGTGATTGATGGCAAGTCCAGCATACGTCAGAAACCCAAAGAATCATCGGTGAGTATACGAGTAAATGCAGTGAGAGGGGTTGGATTCGACGTAATTTCTGGGCGCCCATTGTACCCCAGATAGATATTATGGAATTTGGATCGCAATATGGCAATTGCATGACTAAATATTTTCAATTGGCTAGTTAACGCTGGCTGACTATGCACATAGATACCATAGTATATATATATAGTGCTATGACTAATTTGTATATGAAATGGGGTTGTACAAAAAATACTTCAGAACCGAAATGTGCAGATAACATTTGGGTACTTTTTTTTTTCTTCTACTTTTGATTACTGTTTTTGGTTTTCTTTTTATACCATTCACAAAAAGGGATATTAATTGTGTCGGGAAGTTTGCAACGCATTGAAGGAAACGATTCCGACTATATCAAGTATATGTGTTCTTGATCAGCATGATATAACCATGTCCGTCCATTTCAAAACAAAGATCTCAGAAGTCTTAAAAGCTACAAAGCTGAAATTTTGACCAGATGCTTCTTTTGTCTGCACGCTGGTTAAGTTTAAGTTTTATTCAGATCGGACAACTATATCATATAGCTTGCATATAACCGATTGTTCTGGAATGAGAACATAACTTTTCTGTGTTTCTTCCAAAAGAAACGAAATTCGGTTTGTATCTATTTAAGGACCCCCGACGCCCACTGGCCTGATCTGATAAAAATCAGACAACTATATCATATAGCTGCCATATAACCGATTGTTCCGGAATGATTTGATCTAGATGGGTTATATATCTACAATGTGAATGGTATATAAGCTTCGGCAAGCCGAAGCTAGCCTTCCTTTCTTGTTTTGATTGTTTTTTGTTTGTGTTCAATAGCGTTAGATAAGATTAGTTTTCAAATCAGAGAACTACACTATGTTTACAGGAGTATATAGAGTATATATATGTGTTCATGTGAATGTGAATGTGCTATTGTAATAAAAGTAGCTATACTTAGATAGTGCTTATGTGCTTTGACCGACCATTTGGGAAACCAATGCTAACCCGTCTTCGATAACATATAATATAGGCACATATCTAACTATGTATATGTGTAAGAATGTTTGTTTGTTTGTCTATATCTTGTATTTTATGGGAGCCCACATTTTGGATTGCTATCAAATTTTTTGAGTACAAAAAAGTTCATAAAAGTTCTTTCCGAACACTTCCTGATGAGTCAAAGTTGAACAATATAATAATATACATACTACATTATATATTCTGCTACAACTTTTTCATCAAAACAATGCACTGCAGAAGATGTAATCTAAGTTGACAGTCTCACGTAACATTAGCAGTGCAGCAAATTCAAACTGAGGAAGAACGAACGGGTAACCGCAAAAACAGCAGAGCAACGTGCTGCAGGATGGAACAATCCGCGATTACGAGAACGGCAATCACGTTTCGAAGCTCCATTGACTGTGATAAGAAAAGAAAGGGTACAGAAAGATTAGTGTGAGAAGAATTGGGATAGAGAAACGCATGTGAAAAGGAGATAAATATTTGGCTTTGTTTAGGTTTTTAGGTATCTCTTATTTATTTACTGGCTCTTAATCAACATGCATTATATTTGGGTTATTTGGGGTTTCTCTGCTTGTTCTTTTTTTATAGTCCTAGAGTCCGAGTAGAGTAACGAGTAGAGTAAACGAGTATATTGTATTCGTGCAAATGTATGTCACAGGCAAAGGGAAGCGTTTCCGAGCCCAAAAAGTATATATATTTTTGATCAGGAGCAACAGCCGAGTCGATCTAGCCGTGTCCGTATGTAGGAACACCTAGATCTTGGAGACTATAAGAGCTAGAGTCACAAAATTTGGACTCCCCTCGTGGGGCGTCAGATCAAGTTTGTTTCTAATGTTATCTTCTCGTTTTACTTGCTTTCACAGTTCCGCGTACAATTTAACGATACGTTAACGTCAACGTTTGAATATCCCTCCGAGGCATCGCTGATCATTGATGACCCACCGTATGCCGATCCATATGGCAATGTGAACAAGCATCATCAGCTGTTATTTGAGGAGCAGCTAATGCTCAAGCAACAACAACAACAGCAGCAGCATCACCATCATGTCACAGTCGATGAGATCATAGAGTTGCCCACATCAACAACAACAACTGGCGGACACAAATCATCTGCAGGCAGTAATATGCTGGGGAATTTACCATTAGGTAAGTATTATCCATAAACATCCCATCTATATAAATTGTAACCCAAAGAAAAATCAAGACATGAGATAGTATGATGTATATATATGTGCATGATTGGATGAAATTGGAATGATGCATTCACGAATGGCTTGCTCTATATGTCTTGCGCTATCTCACTGTTTTTATATATCTCTATTTTTCTCTCTCTCTCTCTCTGTCTGTCTGTTTGTCTCTCGTCTGCTTGCCTTTTGTCTTTAATAACTCTAACATCCACCTGTCTCTTTCTCTCGCTGCCATGCCATAAAGAAACTGTGCTCTATTTAGTTATATTCATCACATCCACTTCGTATTTAATACTTTTTGATTTATTTCTTTAAGTGGTCACACATATATGTCTGTAGATAGCATGCTACAATATTATTTAATGGAAATACATACAGATACAGATGTGGCAACCCTGGCTTGCACAATAACGTGATCAACCGAAATTGAAATTATCCTGCACTTTAGAGGAGCATTTCGAAATTTGTGGGGGCTTTTCCAATTTTAAGTTTATACAGAGCTTCAAGCTGTGTTTTGAACAATTTTTTCCGTCTGCATTTCGTGTTGCACGTTGTGCGGCCGCGCCCCTCGGCCGGTTAAGGACCACGGACTGCGCATTGTACGTCAACGTTCCGTCATTATACGTTTCTAGCCCCTTTTTCACATCTTCTCGAAAGAAACTCTACATTCTTTATATCAAGCAATCTAGCGATATTTAGTTCTCAAAAGTTCAAGATATGCTTTGCTTTTATATACTTAAATAAACATATACTCGGTGAAGCATCACATCGGGCAAAGCTCCGCATTATGGAAGAGGGGACCACCTTATAGAAGCCGCGAGTTCCAATTCGCATACCTTTTCTGCTACTTGTTTCTACACCTTTTAGGTTAAGATATCAGACTTCTTCTGGTCTGGGATAAGCATCTTCATCGTAAAACTACTTCTTCACTTCCTTTTTCGTTACCAATGTGACCAGTTGCGGTCTGTGTTACCATGCCAGCGTTGCCACATGATTCACAAAATCGAGAAGATGTGAAAACGAACCTTACTTCACATTGTTGTCAGATGCATAGATTAAGTGCTCTTATAGATGCTTAGGATTGAGAGCACCTCCTTAAATGTAATTAACACACGTTGGAAGTCCAATGTTGCTGTGTCATCATATTCGATGTCAAACATTTTAGGGGAAACACAGTGCTAATTTTTCGGTTTCAAACAAATCTTGTACTAAAATCAATTAGTAAATTTGTGGTTTAAACTTCATGGGGACGATATGAAACAACACAGCTGTGCACTATGAACACTCACACATATATCCTGCCCATACACACCGACACGCACACACATACCATGTCCTTATTCACACATACAGATACTTATACATATATAATATCTTCATCACAAAATTAGCCGGGCAAAAGTATAAACAAGTTTCTGCGCTTTCCAGATGCTGATGATATAATATGTATAGATAAGCCAAATAGAGCTCTTGCAAATGCAAATGCAAATGAAATCGCCACAGTTACCGTTACCACAGCTACAGCTACAGCACAGTTAGCAGCTGTTCCCGTCTCCGTCTCTACTACATTCGCATCCGTCTCAGCCTCTGGCTCAGCCTCAGTTCCAACCATGACTAGGGCTAGGGCTGGCGGCGATGGCGATGGCGATGGTGACCGTATTTTCTGTTGCCCTTGCCCCTGGCAGCCCTGGGGGCAATTGTTCTCGCCAACGCCATCATCTAATGGCAGGCCGAAACTGAAAGTCCTTGGCTCACCAATTCGCAAACTAGCTCAGTTCCTCAGGTGGGTGCAGCCAGCCTCAGCCTCCAGTCCAGCCTCAGCCTTAGTCCCTAACAACAACAAAATATACACCCGCTATCTCTAGACCCGCACTGCTCACTGCTCCACAAGTACCCACTTCGTCCTGTACCACACAGCCACACAGCCACAGCAGCCAAGGCTTTCAATTTTGCATATTTGCAGATTACCCAAGTTTAGGGAGGGGTATTATCTTGCAACAACCACAACCACAGCAGCAACAACAGCCACAAGCAGCAGCAGCAACAGCCATGCCGCCTCCCAACCAGCCGGCAGCTGTTGTATCAGCTCCAGATCCAGTGCTTTGCCTCAGTCCTCCCAAAGACGCCGCCAACAGTCAGCTGCTTCATCCGGAGTCGGAGTGTCCACAGCAACAGCTGCTGGCAGACGCAGCCGCAGCATCGCACCCGCACCACCGTAGACTAAGGGCCAGGCCAGCGGTGCTATGCAAGCCGCAATATGCCTGCTTCCTGCAGCATGATGCCATAGTGGTGCATCAGCCCCGTCAGCAGCTGAAGCCGTCTCAGCCACGCAAAGCTGCTTCCTTCTCGCACCAGCAGTCGCAGAGTAAATATAACAACACTACCAACAACCCAACAGCAACGTCAGCTCGCAACAGCAACAGTAACACCACCAACAGCAGCAGGAGCAGCAACAGTGGCACCCGTCGGCGACCCAGTCTGCCGGGTGGTGCTCTGATTGCCTCCGCTTCTTCGCACAGATCGTCGTCGCTAGCGCTACCCAACGTCTCGACAGCCCTGCTGCAGACACGCATACCGGGCACCACGCTGTATTATGTCTGATCAATCTGTCACTCCAATCCGAACCGAATCCGATCTGTGTGCACCACCACCACCACCACCACCGCTACTCCAAATCAGTCGAAACTTCTCTACGTAGGCATTGGAAGAAGCTTCACAAGAGCTTTCGTTTGTTTTCTTATTATACTCGTAATACTAGGCTAAGCTTTAAGCCCTGGTACTTCGTATGGTGCTCGCTCCTGCTCCTGCTCCTGCTCTGGTTCCGGTCACAGACTAACCCAATAGAACCACCAACAAACCCCATTCAATCCAGACCAAACCAATCCAACCTTTGGCCCCTGGTACAGTTTTGCTCTGCTAATCCAAGTTGTGTTGTATGTGTATGTGTGTCTGTATATATATATGCTACTCGACTAAGTCGTTTAAGTCGTTCCTTTAAGCCAACGTAACAATTGGAATCGGAAACACTCTGGAACTGGTCACAAAGAACGTGTGTGCGCACAATCTGATACTTCATAGATCACAGCCACGTTATCGTATTTCTGAAATTAAACCTGAGATGTATGTCGCATGTGCTGTTGGTTAAGTTTATGCGGCGCAAGAATGTCTTGATTAAGTTATATACGTAGTTAGCATGATCAACTTTTGTTGAAAACACCATAAACACCATAAAAATGGAATGATCTTAGAATTAAACAACAAAGGAATTCTAGCCTCGACTTTAGAAAAGCTTATATACCACTCACATTGTAAATATATAACCGATCAAGGTGAAATCTGGTCGGCGAGCGTGGATGCAAGGCATACAAGATGAATTTCCTTCGATACTACTAAATGTTCATTCCACAACAATTGGTTATATGGTAGCTATATGATGTAGTTCTCCGATCTTAATCAGATCCAGATACAATCCGAAATTTTCATCCGAATCAAAACAAATTCCTCTTGACTTTCCTTGTATACATTGTAGCCCCAGATGTGATTGTAGATTGTATATATATTTACAAAGTGAATGGTATACAAACTTCGGCAAGCAGAAGCTAGCCTCCCTTTCTTGTTGTCTTAATTGCTTTCGTCACAGCTTGGCAAGCCTTATGACAAACTGAGCATACGCTATTGCGAATGGTATGCGAAAACGTCATTGAGCGGTGCGAGGACGACAGTCGGCGGCATTATGTAAGCTTAGATCTTTATGATTTCTATTTCCCTGTATAATATGTATAATATATATATATATATATATGGTATGCTGTGTGTGCGGCATGTATCGAATTGCAATTTTATTTATTTTTTTTATAGTTGCGCTAACCGTTTCTTTGTTCGTTCGTTCGTTCGTTCGTTCGTTCGTTCGCTTGTTTGTTTGTTTGTTGTTTGTTGAATTATTTTGTTTGTTTTGTATAGAAAGTACATAGTTATTATGTAGATACGTATAAGTATGCCTAACTTACACTTACTTAACCCATTCTGAACTGATCTGGATCTGCTCTTTCTCTTGCCAATTTCCTCTACCAACATATTACTAATATATAATATATATTCGTATATATTTCTAATTAATGCTCTTTTTTCATTTCACTTTTTGTATTCTTATTTTTCTTTGTTTTTACTAATTTCTTTTTGCAGATATTATTTAAATGTAACACCCATACATAAGTTGAAATAATATCTATAATATCTATATATGAAAATACATATAAATAACAAAATAACAAACCAAATATAATATCAAAAAAAGAAAAAAAAAACCAAAAACAAAAAAATAAAATAAAAACTGAAACACAAATGAAAGGCAACAAAAGCGCAACCCGATGAACACGAACAACAATCAAATTAACAGCCAATTAAAATGCCACCAACCAACCACACCTCTAACCAAACCAAAAATGCACTACTGCTGTTCAAATTCAGATAGATTGCTACCAGATTTGCCCCCTAAAAACTGGTTCTGGTTAGCAAAACGAAGCCTAACAATCAAAACTAATCGCCAATTCATAATTAATTCTTAAGGTAACTAACCCCCGATTAGAACAATTAACACAGCAACACATACACATACACACACAGCACATACACCTACATATATACCAGAGACCTGCATCTACATACCAATACATAGGAAGGTAGCTGCAAGGCAGTTGCTGCTCGAAAAAACACAGAGAAAGGGAAGAAATGGAGAATATGCTGTCCTCTTCTCTTCCGCGCGTCCATCCTAATTGAGCTTTTCGACGACATTAACTTCGAATGCCTTAAGTTTCGCAAAAAACTATGATCCGTTTTACCTTCTCTTACAAAACTTAGCGATCGCTAAGCATTCACTGATCCACTAACAACATAACACATAGAGAAATCATTTTATATGATTGATTCTTACACAAAATATTTCGAGTCTTAGAACCCCAGTGAACCAGGCTGTTGCCCGAAGAGAACACGAAGTCCGATGTGTCTCTACCATCACAGCCAATGCGCTCTCTGCGTCTCTCTGCAACGCAATGAAGAGCAATGCTTCGTGTTTTACTTGGGTTCTAAGATTCCAAATATTTCGTGTAGGAATCAAGCACATGAAATAATTTCTATATGTGCTATATGCTTAGTGGCTGAATTCATGAGTAAAGTGTGATTTTGCAGATCTCTGATATATACACACACACACACACATACAAATAGAAATTAAATTTGATTTTAAGTTTTATAACCCTCCTCATATCATCATCTATCCATTCATCATTCACCATCATCAACTGACGTGAACTACTAAACTGCACTCAATGAAACTGATTTGAACTGGTGCTATTCTACATTCTGATACTAACCCGAACCTTATGTAACCGATCCTAACCTAGCCCAACCAGCAAATCTCCAAATGAGATCCCCCATCCGACAACTTTGCAAGTTCTGATTGTGACATAACACTAATCCTTGATTTGATCATTTTGCAGGTTCAACAACACTTGGCCTATACACGCCCATGAAGGGTTCACCCATGGACAGCCTGTTTCAGTTGGGAGTGACGCGTTACAGTCAACCGGATAGCGGCAGTAGTAGCAACAGTAGCAGTAATGGCGGCAGTCCATCGGGTGCCAAAGCGGCGACCATCAATGGCAGCGGCACCTTCAACGGCAACGGCAGCATAGTCGGTCTAGGCGAGGGTCTCATCAAGGATGATAATGACCATAATGGAGCAGGAGCTGCAGCTGTTGGCCCAGATGGGGAGGCGGATATTGATGCTGATTATCTCCCAGAAGCTGGTGGCATTGTGTACAGCGAAGGCACACAAAAGACGGACCTATTGTACTAAGCCAAGCATAATTGTATTTGGTTTATACTCGATAAACCTTATGATATATATTATATATGTGTCCAGAAGGGAAGGGAAGTGCAGACGATCCTGCTCTGCCGTTGTGCTGCTTAAAGGCCCTGCGCTTAGGTGAAATATCAATATTATATACCACACACTTATATGGGAAGAAAATACCACAACACACACCCATAAATACGTATATACATATATAGATATTATTTATAAGTCGTAGAAATAAATATTACGATATACATATACATATACATATACACCTTATACCTATATACTTTATACAATATGTACAACAAAAGGATACAATCGCGAAATGTTTTTTTTTTCTTATTTAATTAATTATAACAATTATTATTATATTATTATGATGTGTAACTTGTACTGTATTTGTATCTATATACGCATATAGAGAAGAGCACTGAGATGACCATTTGGAGACGTGTATTTGCTGCATACCTTGTAACTCTATTTGTACTTGTATTCCATTAACGGTATTTTTAGTAAATATTTACATACATACATCTTTTTCGATTGTACTTTAAAAGAATTAATAAAACAAAACATTCAAATATTGTAACAAAACTAAAGAACAAAAAAAAAGGAACCCCTCGTCGGAAGTATTATTCGTAAGCAAAAAGACTTGCCCCCCCTTAACGTTTTCCCATCTATTAAAATTGAAACAAATATAATTGTAACATTTTGACTCATTAATCCATCTATATACGAGCTGTACTCTTTATATTTCGGGAATAGCAAATAATACCAAACTTTTCTAAATGAAAATGGTGTTATTATACTCGTACTCCAGTAGAGTAAACGAGTATATAGCATTTGTGCAAATGTCTGTAACAGGCAGAACGAAGCGTCAACAGCCGAGTCGATGTAGCCCTGTCCGTCCGCCCGTCCGTATGAACATCTAGATCTCGAAGACTGTAAGAGCTAGAGAGATCCAATTTTAAATGTGGATTAAGATCAGATCGATTGTTTATAAATTTTGTCGCAAACGGCAAAGAAGATGACATTGGGTGCCAAATCGATGTTTTGACTGCTCAAAAATTCACCTGTTTCACGAGATGTGTGAGAGCTCGCATTGTCATGATAGAGAATTCGACTTTGGTGGTTGGTTTTACGAATTTCTCCGCAGGCTTCCGGCAAACGCTCAGAGTTGACCGTTGACCTATTCGGCCGAAGAAACACGCGACCATTTGCTTCTCTGTGCTTCTTCCACGAACTACTTTCGTTGGATTTGGCTCGTCTTGGAATGCCCACACGGTCGATTGCTGTTTTTCCGACTCATACGCATATATCCATGATTCGTCACCTGCCACGATTTTATACACGTCTTTTGAAGCACCACGATCGAACTTTTATATAATTTCCTTTCACCAATCGACGCGAGCCTCTTTTGAGCGATTGATAATTTATGGAGAACCCAACGAGAGCAAATATTTTGTACAACTAAGTGTCCAATGCAAAGTCGAATGTATTGAAGTGAAACGAATGTGCAAGGACGCCTCTATCTCCAGATAGCAACAGATTTTGGATGACCTTCATGGAATTTGTTGGCAACCGAACTACGACCACGATTGATCACTATACCAGCGATATACTGTGCTTTTCGATGGTGTTTTATTGACATACAAAAAACTGAGTTCATCTTCACATTCTTGTCTAGTTAATCGTCGTCGAAAGTTGTGAAAAATAATCCAACCTTCTCTTGAAATCTTAATTCTTTGTAAGCAAAACAAATAGCATTTGAACATCAAAACGTTGTGAGTACGTTTATGCTAGAAAATGATCAACTTTCAACTGGTGTTGCTAGATTCTAGCTATTGACATTTGTGTTGCCAGTTCCCGAAATATATATAGTACCGCTCGTATTAGTATGGGGCAAAATAAATTTGTGGTCTAGCGTTGTCATGATGTAGCACAACACCTTTCCTATTGGGCAATTCTGGTCACTTCTGGTCTATAGCAATCTTCAAACGATCTAATTGTTGACAATAAAGGTCCGAGTTGAGTGTTTGCCCTTATGGAAGTAGCTCTTGGTAGATGATTCCCTTCCAATCTGCCTAGCATTCCTGGCTGATGACCATGAGTTGGATACTGTTTGAGCTGATTCGCAGCGCTTTGACCAGAATCGTTTTCTCACAACGATGTCGTATGTCTCTCATTTTTCACTACCAGTCACCTTCCGTTAAAAAAATGGGTTGATTTCTGTACGTTTGGCCAAGGATTCGCAGATGGAAATTCGATCCATTATGTTTTTCTAAACAATTCGTGAAGCACCCATACAGCTTCCACATGGCTTCTTTCTAAATAGCTTTTTGTAAAACTAATTTTTATTCAATGTTAAGCTCTTGGGCGCTGCTCCGGCTGCTGACATGCCGGTCTGAATTAGTAATCTCAAAGAACTTATCATAATTTTCAACGACAGGTCTACCGGTGCGATGCGTATCTTGGGGCGGAGAAGCTTTCTTATATTCGTTACAAATGTCATGACCAAATTATAAATCCCCCAAGGGAAGAAAAACAAATATCGAATGCAGTTTTCATTCAATTTCAATGTCCATACTACAAATATCGGCACAATGCCAGCGTTGCCACTGCTAACTATCGCTTCCTTATGTTTAGTTGATAGTAGTGGTAATCGGAACATACTCTGCTGCTACTGCTGCTGGTTCTCATGCATATGTCGTTATCGATAGCTGCGTTATTTTTGTGTGATTTGTGATTGTGTCTGCCGAAATACAGGGTTTTTCTTGGAAAGTTCATTTAATATTATCTAACTTGGAGTTATGCCAGAGAAGCTGTTGCTTGCAACCAGCCCGTCGTGTGCCTGCATGTGTATGTGCTGCCTAAAACCGTAACTTCTTTCAAAATTGTATTACTTTTAACCTTAGTTGACATTGAAATGTACCCGCTAACAGCAGCGCAGAGTGTTGCCTGCTAACAGACAGTGCGTGTGGTGTCTCGTGTGTGCGTGTATGTGAGTGTATGTGTGTATTGTGCTACACAAAAAGGAGAAATATAAACTCAGAAATCAGGACACGAGCCGTCTTGAGGAGGGCAAAATAATGTTGGCAGCCAAATGACTCGATTTTAGTGACATAGATACAATACCCAATATACATGATATGCAAATCTACTACAGCAACAACAATAACATGCCACTCAGCCCACAACAGCAAAACTTCAATAATAACAATAATAATAACACGCAAGCAAAAACAACGCTTTGCCTGTGTGTGGTCTGCCTATGCATGTGTCTGCACCTTTCGCACCGCGACTCGCGACACTGACACCACTCGACCTGCGTTTACCGACAGTTGTGAACTTAAAATGTTGCCATAAAACTATATCAACTATCAAATGAAAAGGATATTAAAGTAGTCGCCGCTAATTTGTCGTCATCTATGCCACGCATTGTGTAATCATTCATAAGTATCTGAAAACTATATAGCATACATTCTATTATATTTATTTCGCTTCTTGTTTTTGGTTTAAATCGATTTGTTGTAGTTGGCATTCGTTATTAATTAAATCAGCAGCAGCAGGCAGCAATAGCAGAATCAGCCGCAAACAGCTGAGAGTGTTGCCAATGCATGTGTATGGGTGAGTGAGTGAAAAAGAGCAACAGCTAAAGCAAGCCGCGCCCCCGCCCGTCCCCTACACATATGTGTTCGTACGAGTACTTCTGCTTCTTTCAACCAAAGTTAAGCGTAAAACGAGCCAGCCCAAGCTGCACAACACCGGCAAACGTCAGCGGCACTAACTTTGGATCAAATTGAACGGAAAGTGAACAGAGGCAGAGAACCCATTCAGATTCTCGAGTTCGAGATCGAATTTGATACCGATACCATTCGAAATTTAGTCGCTGATAAAAATAGCTGAAGCACAACCAACGTACCATCTCACATTGCCGGTATTGCCAGTGGCCGTGATCCGTGATACCCCACGTAATTTGCTCTTGCAGCCTCAGCCCTTTGGAAACGCTCGCAAAGTGCCTCCTACCTGCAATACTAGTACTAGCAAGCGGCTAGAGGCATAGGACATATCCAAAGTGTTCGCCGTCTAAGTACGCCGTCAAAATTTCACTAGATATAATGGCCAAAGATGAGGAGGATGATCTGCTGCCGGATAAGGATGCGGCGAAGGGCTTTTATGCCAAATATGAACCTAAAGAAATTTTGGGCAGGTAAGTCGCAATTAAAACTACTGACTTTAACCCTATAACGACTAAGTGTGTGTCAAATATCACGAATATCAGAACATTATTCAATGATCACAAAAACAAGCGATCAGTATCTTGTAAATGGATCAACATGTTAAACAAAAATCAGTTGAATATTAACTTAATCAATCTCTTTTGCTTCTGTTAATGAGATCATGATGGATCACTCCATTCTCAAGACCCTGCCTACTGATCATCAGCTTTGACATAGCCGAGAAAGTGATCATGATCAGTTAAGCTAAGAGATCGTGATCATTCCATTCTCAAGACACTGATCAGTTATCTAAATCTTGACTAGACTGAAAAAAAGCGATCATGATCAGCGATCAGCCTATCACTGGTTCTGTTCACTGATCATAAAGCTTTGAACAAAGCCGAAAAGGAAAACAAACAATTGCCCTCAACGCAGAGCATTGATGTTTCGGACTAACCACAAAAATATGTACCACATCCATCCAATGGGCTCTTTGTTGTTTTTAGAATGCCCAGCTTGCAGTAATTGAAGCTTTTGTTTTTAACTCCACTCCAGGGCGGGTTGCTTAATTAAGCTATGACTCAAAGACATGGTACCAGCTCAGGTTGCAGTCGGGCCACATGCATGTGTACGTGTGAAGTGTGGTGTGGTGTGGCGTGGTACGGCATTTTGGGACACAAGAGACACAACCACAGCACAGTTTCAATATCTTTTCACCTTGTCGAGCGCTCGTCCGTCCCGATTTCATTGGAATTGATTTGGCGCCTATCGCATTTCATAAATTTTCATCAATTTGTGGGAAAGCAAGATTCTTATCCACACTTAATTTGTGCGCCGGTTAACGTTATTCGATTCGCACCGGCCACTGGAGAACTTGAAAAGGGGGAGTGCGGTGAAGTGGAGTGGGTGTAGCAATGCGAGTGTGTGGGTCAGTAACCTTGAGCTGAACTTCAGGTGTAAGCAAATAGGGAATAAAGCTAAATTTAGTGAAGCGCAATTTGCACTATAAAAACGTGAAAAGCGGTAGGAAAACATTTGTATATGTGCAGTCAGCATTCCATTGCAGGGCTCATATAGACTCTGTGATAAGACAGCACTAGCTAGACGAGCTGTTAATAATAATTATGATGATGCACTTAGATAAAAACTAAAAGGGATGGATTAACTTGTTCTGACATATGCCACAAGGCGACCTCTTAGGAGGACCTATGTTAGGTTTTCGAAATCAATTTGTGGGCGCGTGCTTCCTAAACATGCTAAAACAGTGTATTTATATATATATAGAAACATCTATAGCATGACTAGGGCACGATATAATTATATCCGTCTGTCCGCCCTTCTGACCGTCCGTCCGTTTGTGTCAACCCGAGATCTCAGAAGACTTAAGAGCTACATTGCTGAAATTTTTACCAAATGCGTCTTATAACTGCACGCTGGCCAAGTTCGAATTTTATCCATATTGGACAACTTATCATATAGCTCCCATATAACCGATTGTTCCGGCGTGAACAGTTAGGAGCCTTACTTTTTTGTTTTTCATCCAAATCTAACCAAATTTGGTTTGTATCCATTTGAGGACTCCCCACGCACACTGCCCTGATCTGATCAAGACGGAGAGCTATATAATATTGCTACTATACAATCGATTGCTCCGGAATGAACTCTCAGGATCATAACTTTACTGTTTTTCATCGTACTCCAACCAAATGCGGTTCCTATCAATTCGAATAAACCCAACGTCCACTGGCCTGATCTGATCAAGATCAGACAATCATATTACATAGCTACCATATAACCGATTGTTCCGGAATGAACACTTATGAGTATAGCTTTTCTGTTAAATAAAAAAATCATCTTGTATCCCTTGTATCCACTCCATTTAGATCTAGATCGGTTAGATCATTTACAATGTGAATCATATATAAGCTTCGGCAAGCCGAAGAAAACCTCCTTTCTGTTCATGACTAACAATTTAGAGCCTTGGTAATAATTCAAAGGAAATGCAAACTAAAACTTATCCTTACATTTGCAGGGGCATCAGTTCAACGGTGCGACGCTGCATCGAGAAGGAGACGGGCAAAGAGTTTGCGGCCAAAATCATTGACCTGGGCGCTACCACAGAGGCTGGCGAAACGAATCCATATCATATGCTCGAAGCAACCAGACAAGAAATCTCAATACTGCGCCAAGTTATGGGCCATCCCTATATAAGTGAGTTTAGAGATTGCAAAGGATCTGTATCTGCACCTACCAACACCTTGATATTTTGTTGAAATATTTCAGTTGATCTGCAGGACGTTTTTGAATCGGATGCATTTGTTTTTCTCGTCTTTGAGCTGTGTCCCAAGGGTGAGCTATTCGATTACCTCACGTCGGTGGTAACGCTGTCCGAGAAGAAGACGCGCACCATTATGCGTCAAATATTCGAGGGTGTCGAATATATACATGCCAAGAACATAGTGCATCGTGATTTGAAGCCGGAGAACATATTGCTGGACGAGAATCACAATGTGAAAATCACTGACTTTGGCTTTGCCAGGCAGCTGCAGGAGGGCGAGAAACTTACAGGTAAGCTAAAGGTGCCCACCTAATGCCTGTTTATGTTCCTACGCTCAAAAAAAAAAAAACGATAAAATCAATCCATCCGTTGTTGAATCAATTCGAAACGATAACGAAAGTCGCTCAATCCTGGACTTTGCTGAACTGACTCCGTTGGGATTGATTCACCAGGCATAGCTTAATTTAGAAAATATTGATTTTATCCTGCTTCAATACCGAACAGGATTGAGTTTCAAGCCCAAACGAGATTGATTTGTGATGTGAGAAAAGTGGGATTGATTTGAGGTCGATTTTGACACCAACAAGAAATTTATAGCAATTCTAATTTTATTTATTTAAAATTTATTTAATTCTGCTTATAATCTGAACACAGCTTTCATATTGAAGCTTATCGTAGATTCTTACACAACCAAAAACACAACTACAACAACAAACATTTTTCTGTATCACAATTTTTCTCGCCTGAAGCGCTTTTGAACCATCGACCCGCAGATTGCTAGATCAGTGTTGCGCCCATTAGACTGCCGCATCTGTACGCTGTGCGTGCGCTGACAAAGTCAAATCAATCCTGTACAGACTTAAGCTATAATTTGCTTGCTGAAATCACAAAATGGCATATTAATTTTGTCAAGAAGTTTGCAACGCATAGAAGAAACTGTTTTCGACTATATAAAGTATATATATTCGTGATCAGCAAGGCAAGGGGAGTCGATATAGACATGTCCGTTCGTCCGTAGTTTCTGCATAGATCTGGGTACGAAACACAACAGCAAAAGTTCAATCAAAGTTGAAAGTAAAAAAAAATGCAAATACTTTTGACTTTCCTTTCTTGTTTTGACTTTATTTCAATCTGAATCTGTGGTTTAACGAATCCGTGTATTCTTAATTTGACCACTTTTAGCCCTTGATTCCCAATTCAATCCTGTTCCGAACTGGATTCAATCCTTCTATCCTGGATTTGTGCTTGAAATTGTAGCCCGAATTAAGGATTGAATCAGCTTGAATTTATTCCGGCATTTTGTGTTTTCTTCTGTATATTTGCAGACTTGTGCGGCACACCAGGCTATCTAGCGCCGGAGACGCTCAAATGCAACATGTTCGAGGGCTCGCCGGGCTACTCGCAGGAAGTGGATATGTATGCGATAGAAACGATAGCTACGATAGATAAATCGCCTTATGTTCGTTTGTTCGTTGTAATAATGCCATTTCTTCTTTCATTGTAGTTGGGCCTGCGGCGTCATTATGTTCACGTTGCTGGTGGGCTGTCCGCCTTTTTGGCATCGCAAACAGATGGTCATGCTGCGCAATATTATGGAAGGCAAATACAGTTTCACCTCACCCGAATGGGCTGACATTTCAGGTGAGTCCTTACCGCGTCCAATGACACAACACTGATTATGATGTACGTGGTTGCCTTTTTCAGAGGATCCCAAGGATCTAATACGGAAATGTCTAGTCGTTGATCCTGCGCAACGTATCACCGTCAAGGAAGTATTAAGACATCCTTTCTTCAATCAAATGGTAAGCGACACGGCCCCTCCATTAGCCGCACCAGCAGTATACACCCATACCCGCCATATCAAGCTCAACTCAATTATAAGCCCCTGGTCTCTATCATTGACCTTAGAAACTAGTCTATATGTATATATATAATCTATATATAACTCATAAATATAATATAGTCAGGTTTCTTTAAGCACACAACGGCGCAGCCACAATATACTTACCAGAACAGTAAACGTTCGATATATATATATATATCTATCAGAATATATATTTGGCGGCTAATTGCTGAGTTATAATATCTTTATATATATATATATATATATATATATATATAGAGCCCCTCTATTCTAACTCAGCAATTAGCCGCCATATTCCCCACTGGGCCAACAAAATTAGTCCAACTAAGGTCAGCCAGGCAAGAAATTTCAACACAAGTTACAGTTTATGATGAGCCTTTTCTAAAGATTCGAACTGCAAATACGTTAAAATCGAGGTCACAGTTCGTATGGTAGTGAATAATCGCTAATAATAGTTAACCGTTTGACAAACAAACCCGAAGAAGCCAAACACACTCGCTCTCTCCCTGAGCAGCAGACTTCGTTTCTTTTCGATTTGGTTTTCTGATGAGCGCTCTCAGTAGAGCGATTCGTGTGACGGTCTTCTAATGAACTACGCATAATAGGAGATACGACTGACAGTCTCATAATGACGCTCAGCAAATGAGCAAAAGACTGAAAGGTTCAGTTTAAACTGTATTTATTTAAATTTGACCTCAAAGAAATTTTTGTTTTAAAAAAAGTCGTAATTTTTTTAAAAGAACAATTTAAATTTATTTGCTAGTATTTTTGTAGTTTTTTATTTTCCATTTTTAGTAGTATATTATCCCGCTTTGCGGCAAACATATGCAAAATAGCCTGCCTTTGCTTTGTTGAACACGACCAAACCGTCCGAGAAAAAGCGAGCACAAACAAATAGCAGTTGGTAGTGCGAAGACTGTTTCTCTAAAGAGCCGATGTTGCTCTCTGTCTCTTTGCTCAAAGTGTCAGTAGAAAACACTTATTTTCGGACAACGAGAAAAGGGCAACCGTTATTTGCGAGCTCTGGTCGTCAATTATATAGGTCTCAAAGGAACAATCCTCATAAATAAGATTTGGTGTATGAAATCAGAGCTTACTTCAAAAGCTAGCCAAATGGTATCTTTGCCAAAAGCTTCATAGCTAAATAGGTCAGCATTATTTAGAAGTTGTTTAGCATGGAGATGCCTACTATATGGAATAATAGGTTTAAGGGTTCTTGGGGCTAAAGTTGTACTTCTTAGGAATGTTTTCACATCTACCTGTTAGCGCTATATATCGCCAGTCTGACCTTGACATAGGACTTTTGTTGGCTATGCAGTATATCAATATATATCAGACAGTCATTTGCTCTATCTACTGATGTCTCTTTGTCTCTAGGGCCGTATAGAGAGCAACGTTAGTGAATTCCATACAATAGTCTCTAAACCGACAACCCCCCACCATACGCACAGAATCAACGCACACACATGTTACTTACATTTCCACAAACCAATTAACTGCTTTCTTTTGTTTTCATAATAATTATACTCGAGTATTATTATATGTAAGCTTATATACTATCGTATATGTATATCAAACCCAAATGTTCCTGGACAACTAATTTTTACAGACCTCTTAGTACTTTTATATTCATACCTATATACATATATCTTATGATTGCACTTACTTATTAAGCCTTACTTTCTTACTTATGTATATATATATAGTCGAAAACGCTCACAACAATCTTCAAGGGACCAATGGAATTTGGTTGTTATAGCCGATAGTTTGTAGTAAGCAATTCTGCAAACATTTTTTATAGTAAACGAGTATATTGTATTAGTGCAAATGTAGATCTCGGAGACTGTAAGAGCTAGAGAGACCTGATTTGGTATGTAGACTCCCCTTATGAGGCGTCAGATCAAGTTTGTTTTTAAATTTTGCCACGCCCACAAAAGCAGGCATTTGCCCACTTATTTCACTATACCGTGTAGCACCGTGTTAACCAACAACAAAACAAAATCTCGAGGAGAGCGTTGCAGCTAAATACCAAAACAGCACTCAATAAGTGTCTCTCTGAGCGTACTCTCACAAATGAGAACTCTCTCACTCTCATTTGGTTGCTGTAACCGATACAAAAAGTGAAAAATTCTTAAAAAAAGGTTGTTTTATCCGATATGTTTTTGTAAGCGATATTTTTTTATGGACTGTTGGGAACTTCGAAACTTGGTTGCCATAAACCCCGGTTATGTTGTTGTAAGCTGCGTTGTTGTAAACGTTTTCGACTGTATATATAATTTTGTATTGTGTTATTAATTTTCCTTTTTAAAATTAATTTTTTTTTCATATTTAAAATATTATATATACCACAATTTTGTTTTTCTTTCTCTTACATATAAACAATTTGAACAAAAAATACGTTAATTTTAACCACAAAACCAAAACCAAACACCACAAAAATGTTTTAAACAAACAACTAAATTTCAAAACGCCCTTGTCAATACATTAAAAACAAAAAACAAAATCGAAAATGAATGAAAATTCAAAAGCTGTTCGAGCAAAATATTGATGGCCTCAAGCGCAGCCTATCGACCAAGTCCAGACGTATGAGTCGCATCACAGAAATCGCACTGGTAAAGAATTGTTACTGGACTAACCCAAATTACAACTACAAATACAACCAAAGCAACAATAATAATTATAATAATACTTTAATGTACATAATCTTAATAATAATCACGATGTTGCATCAAATAAATCAGCGACAAAAAAGAACATATCACAACTCTGTTTGTTTGTTCCATTGCGTGTGTGTGTTTTTGTTGTTGTTATGTTTATGCATATTTGTGTTGCGACCTGATAATAATTTAATATATGTATTTACCGCATATTCTATACATATATATATAAGTATGTATGTGTGCATACAGATTTCTAATATTATACTATACGAGCCCCAACCACTATTAATTCGTACGATATTTACAATGATAATGCAGATATCATATACAAATCTATTGTTTCTTGTGACTCCAACAACAATAAGATTCATTTATTCAAATGCACCGCTTAACTGATAACAAAAATGTGACCACTATTAATTCGTACGCCTCATAATATTTTATTGGGTAATATCTCTTTTGTCCTTTACAAAACATTTGCAACATTTTGGCATTATTATATTGAATTAGAATTGAGAATCCCTTGCAGGTTCACTTTTAAATCTGAAAGGGTTCTATGAGGTTCGTTTCTTAGTTTTTTTTTCATTATTCTCCATATGTTTTCGATTGGGCTGATTGGACTGTTTGACGGGCAATCTAAGACCTAAACTTTCTTATACTGCAGCTAATTTTTATTTTATTTTTTGGCAGTGTGAGATGCTGCTCCATCCTGCTAAAAAGTGAACTCACCAAAGGCTGCCAGTTTTGGTATTGATCGAAGCAAAGTTTCTAATATGTGTAGCCTCATCGCTAAATAGAATGGTGTTCCATTCCCTTTGAATCCAAGTTATACTTTCCCAAGACCATTGTAAACGCTTCTTCTTTTAGGAAAACAATAGACTTGTATACGATATCTGCATTATCATTGTAAATATCGTATGCCGTACGAATTAATAGTGGTTGGGGCTCGCATATTTGTATGAAGCATACATACCTATACCTATATACAAAAATTCTAGTTTAACATGCATTTATGCATTTCGTTTGTTGTTTTGTTTGTGCGTTTGTCATTTTGCGCTTCAGCGCCGCCTTGCCTTCTTGATTAATTATTAATTTAATAAATAATAATTTTTGTATAATTATTGTATGATCAATTAACAGCTACCGCCACCATATGTATTTGTATTTTGTTTGTCCTACCTGCTACTTCCCCACCTTATATGCCTGCTTTGTATGCCTGTGTGTGTGTGTTTTAATACGAATTAAGAGGACTTCATTATATATGTATGCTCTGCGCTATACGAAAATGGTAAAATATTGATCGAAATTCTTCTGAATATCAGCGCACGTTAAAATCAAATTTATAGCTAACTCGAGGAAACTATTACAAGCCATTGAAATGTCTTAAATCACTTAGCACATAACGCATAGAGAAATCATTTCATATGCTTGATTCATACACAAAATATTTTGAGCCTTGGAACCCCAGTGAATGAAACTGTTGGCCGAAGAGAACATGAAGCCCGACGTGTCTCTGCCACCACTGCGGCCACCTTGGGCTGTGACAGAGCAGCAGAGAGCAATAGTTAAGTATAATGTGTGTATAGCATTATAGAGAGCAGAGCAGTTATCTGCATATATCAAAGACAGATACAACAGTGAGAGAATCAGCTAACTGTTTGTAATTCCAGTACAGTGGGCCCAATTAGATTATAATTGTATATAATAATCATGATATAGGGCGCTCTAAGTGCCCAATTACAGTTTCAGTTACTATTTAGTTAGCGTTTATACTAATTGAGTGCAAATTTGAATGATTTAAAAGATGATATGAAATGCTGTGAATTCCAAACAATATTTCAATCGACCAGAACATACATATATATATCCTCTTAATGTACCAATTAATATAACAAATAATCTATTTATAATCGAACGTTCACCTGACCGTCTTTGCATAACCACTTGTGCGTATGCATGAACTGAACAATATCGATATATACATACATACATACGTATATGCATCGCTATATATGTACACACCTCTAGCCCTTCCTCACCAGCATGTATAACTTGAACTGTACTGTACGGTATAGTTATAGTATACCACAGATCAAAGGTGCATATAAGTATACAGTGTAAAGCAGGTATAAGATTTGTACTTCAAACATTTGTACTTGAGAGTCCCGTCCTCCCCTGCCCCCCTAGTTGTAACTTAGAGTTAGTGTTAGGCTTAGAGTTAAGGTTTAATTTAAGGCATAGGGCATAGGTTTAGCTTTATCTGAACTTCGATTTGTATTATTTTTTTCCCCCTTTTTGTGTTTTCTTGTGTGTGAACCCTTATTTATTTTCTCTTAACAGAACAACACCCAATATTGTTTTATTTATCCTTTGTTTTTGTGATTTGGCCTGAATATATTATATCCACGTTGTGTTAGGTTCTAATGGGTGATCTGACGATGACGCGACTGCCACCCATGCCATATATACATGCCAGATACCTAGGCAACACCGCCATCAGCAGTGGGAGCAACAGCACCGCCGGCGGCAGCCACAAGCCCCTCAGTCCAAATCCAAATCAATGCGGATCATCATCCTATTTATACTATAGTGCACCACAAAGTTCGTATTCATCGAATCGGTTGCGCGATGTGGCTGCGATCAATCATGTTGAGCCGGAGAATGTCTATGGCTATGGTGGAGCGTCGGGTAGTCTAGCTGCTGGCTCTGCCTCGGCTAGCTCCTGCAAGACCCTCACAGCCACAGTGTACTATCAGCAACAGCAGCAGCAGCAGCATCAGCCGCAGATACAGCTACCGCAGTCGCATACGTCACAAGTGCTTGTTCATTCAACGCCCGCCTCCCCACAGACGCATCAGCCGCCAGAGATACTAATTGGCGCTAATTATGATAATGCTGTCAAGCAACAACAACAACAACAACAACCACTGTTGCATGCATCAGCGCAGGCAGGTTTTCCCTTTTTTGTTTCGTTTGCTTTCTTTCTCTTTTTTTCCAAATTTCAATTTCATTCCACAAATACTTCCATTTTATTAATATATTTTAATTGTTCCGTAAACGTAATTTATTGATATATAATTTTTTAATTAGTGCTTTTTTTTTTAAATTAGTTAGCCGATTTTTTTCAGTTGTTTGAAATCATTTTATCGAGTGATCGCAATTTAGCAATTCATTATGAGCATATACTGCATATGATATATCCCTTCATCAGAGTTGCAGCCATTTCATTCACATAATACACAGTATTTGCTTATCTCTCTCTCTCTCTATCTCTCTCTTTCTCTCTGTCTATCTATCTATCTCTCTATCTCTCAACAGCTTTTGTATTTTTCTTGCTTTTGGCATTTACAAAACTTGCGATGGTGTATTGCAATACGCTTTAGGGCCCTGCACAAGTGCACTATCTATTGTCGCTTGGCCGCTCATGTTCACTTAGTGGAACTAGTTGGTCAGCACTCGCATTCGTGCAGGACTCTGATACTCGCATTACAGCAACATTTTACATATGTATTTCGATTATACCCTAGCAGATAGTATGCAGATAGTATATCAAATTATAGTACTTGTGTCCGTCCGTTATGGATTAGGCCGGAGGGAATTGCAGCTCCCTCAGAACGTTTTTTGATCCTCGAGAACCAAACTTTTCTCAAGTTAAAACAAGTAATTAAAGCAATATTCAGCATTAGCGGGGATGATTTGGATGAAAGCTACTAAGTTTTCATTCCGATACAATCGGTTATATGGTAGCTATACGATATAGTTGTCAGATCTGGAGGAAAGTTGGACTTAACCATCGTGCAGACAAAAGAAGCAGCTGGTAACAATTTCAGCTCTGTTGCCTTTAAGACTGCTGAGATCTTTGTGTTGATACAGATGGACGGACAGACGGACATTGTTATATCGATTCCCCTTGTCATGCTGATCAAGAATATATGTCTTTATATAGTCGAAACGTTTCCGCTTTGTAAATGGTGTTCAAACAAATGTGAAATTTTACAACGAAAAAGTTTTTTTCGTTTCTAACATATATATATGGTGATCGGACGGACATAGCTATATAAAATCCCCTGTTCGACAAAGCTTCCTTCTGCCAGACAGCTTCACTCTCTCGAAAAGTAATCTCTTGTTTTTGGAGAAGATGTGAAAACGGAAACGGAAACATACTGAACCCATCTGCTAGGGTTTGCAGACTTCGGCTTGCCGAAGAAAGCTTTTCTTTCGCCCTTAGTACGAATATTTCAGTTTTATTTTCATTTTATTTGGCTCTTACGTTTATTATATTATATAGCACATATCCTTATACTTATTTTATATTACATATACGATATAGCTCACTCTAGTCTTAGTTTAAACAATAAAATCAACCTTAAATTTTGTATTATATGCACCTTTAATTTAGTATCTTTTGGGTTAACTGGATGATAACGAACACAAGACTCAAACGTACTTGAACTGTATGTAGTGCTAGTTTAACACCTCACTTACTATTGTTGTATGTATTACTGTGTGTGTGGCATAATGTTTTTTGTATATGATAAGTCATGTCATCTATTTGTAGTGTTAAGCGGCCACCCGAATACATTCGTATGTTACAAATGAAATCCAGAAATATTGAACAAATGAGCTTGCCAAATGCCGCCGATCCGTTTAATATGCATGAGAGCGTTGTTCATATAAAACACATACAACTATATATGTACATTATTTAGTAAAGTTGGTTCAAAACGTTCATTAGAAGAACACTGTATGCTGTTCCTGATCTTGTGGTTCTACTCAGTCTTAAACTCTGTCTTCTAGTTGGTCTTGTACTCCCTTGCGATAGACAAAAGCATGAATCAAATTTTAAGCAAAACCCAACTGGAAGATTGCCTTAGTACAGATTGTTCTCATATAATGAACGGTTATAACTCAACTTTACTATTTAGAAAACCATTCAACGACTATTCCTAACGATTTCACTGAATTTGATATTATTTGTTTGTTTTTTTTTTTTTATTTATATTTTTCTTATAATTTCTCCTCTGTATGATTTTATACACGTTTTGTTTGTGTGTGTCATTGTCAGAGTCTCAATGCCCTTATAGGGTGTGTGTCTATAAGTCGGTGTTGTGGAGACTCCATTGTGAGTAAACCAAAGTCAAACTGCGAAAGATTACAGTTACATATATTTACCTTATATATATATATATTTATATACAGTATTATTATGCATAATATCTCAACACATACACCTATATTTACATAATTGTATTTACATAAATAAATATATAAATATGAGGGCTGCAAACCCGGTTCGAAACTAAATCTAAATCTGAATCTGAACCACATTTTTTGGACTTTTTTCCGCTGTGAACTGAACCAAACTATAAACCGAACCAGGTTCAGGTCAGCTGATCCTTATTCATGCTTATTCTAGCAGATAAGAAAGAGGTGCATATGTGTACACAAATATACGCATGTATGTGAATAGCAAGAGCATCTATTTTATAAATAAAAAGAAATTTGAATTGCTTTTTGAAGTGATTAAATAATGTTGAACCAACTATCGATCAGTTAGCTTGAACTTCAAATTTTCAAACCTTCAAACCCATAGAGAAAACGCGAAATAGTATTTGGTTTTGCAGCCCTGATTAACATATACTATATAATGTTTTTGAGTACGCTCTTTCGGTTAGACTATAGACTCACTTTCCGCCCGGTATTAATTTATTACTATACGCAAGCCTGATCCGTGTTCCGAAACCATTTTCCCAAATGCTCTATAAGTTACTTCAAAAGAAACACAAAACAGCTTCTTGCTGCATTTCGGAACTCGGAACAGGTCTGATAATAACTAAAGCAAACCCAGAACCGCCTAAAAACTCGTTGTTTTGTTCTATCGTTCGATTTCTTTAACGGAATTTCGTTTTTAATATTTAATATATATTTGCTTTGCTCTTTTTCACACCAAATATAACTAATTGCAATACTACATGTGCATACATATATACATATATATATATATATACTTCAAACCCCAACTGAATGTTAAGATTCAACAACTAATATGTCCTGTCTCAAGTTATGTCAAGTCAGGCGTGTTGTTTGAAACAAAGAGAGTTGTCCTTTCTCTCCTAATAGTTTAATCATGTTAATGATGATACGATTCAGCATGTGACTCTAACACAACTAAAGCATCAAAAGTACATATATATGAATACGTGCATATATGTCAAATCATTCAAATTGTGTTGCTCGAAGCTAGCCTAACCCTAACACTAACCCATTAATCCATGGCGTATGTACTAACATCAACAAATACACCGACTAAGCCTCCACAACATATGCCTAGCTCTGAACAATTTTGAACTAATTGTCTTATCTTTGTTTTCTTCAATTTATATAAATATATTATATATATATAAATATATAGCTGCGTAAACAGAGTCGCTTCAATGCACGGAAAAAGTTCCAATTCGCCATATTAGTGATACGGGCTGTAATTAGGATACGCCGCCTGCGCTACACAGCAGAGCCTCTGCACGTTGAGGATGCCATACGTGATCCATATCGCGTCAAGGTGCTGCGTAAGGTAAGTGCAGATAGTGATATTATCTATATATATATACAACTCTTTGTCATAATTGACTGATTGGGGATAGCGCGCTGCCCAACCTAGAGACAATGGCATAGGTGTGTACGACGGCGGCTTTTTGGGAAACTCGAGTTAAAGGAGATACGTAAGCATTGCAGAACGTTGTAATGCTTAACCTACTGTTGATATTGATCCTAGGTCTCGCTTAACACGAATTCGGCCTTTCCTTTTTAAACCCGGTGAACAGCTCTACAATACCAGAAAATAAGCAGAAAATATAAGATACTCAAGAGACGCAGCAGGATATGCAAGGCTCCGTCAACAGGTAGAGTGGGCAGGAAGTGTGTTGCAACTGGTCTTCTTCTTGCACAAGCGGATCCTCTAGCCTGCGATTAGACTATTGCATTGCGTTCCCGTTCTGTGACGCGATATCGCAAGCTCCGCCGACGGTCGAATTTGTTTTTTTCCATGAAGATCGTGCTCCTACGTTACTCCAAACGTAGCATGTGATACACATGGCTCCTTTTTAAAATAACTTCAACATAGTCACATCTCTTAAAATTTCAGAATGAATACAATTATGTTACAATGCCACAATGAAAGAGTCATGGCATGCAGTTTCTCCTATTCCTATTCTACTAAGAGTTCTGAAGTAGTTGCTTCTATAGATAGATAGATAGATGGATTCTTGATTGAAACACTTACAATCAATTTCTTATTATTATAAATTATCAGCTTATAAGAAGCTTCCTAGTATGCTGACTAAATTTCAACCGAATCTGCAAGGGCAGATTTAGGTGTGTCTCACGGACGAACGGACAGACGGACATGGCTAGGTCGACTCGGCTGTTGATGCTGATCAAGAATATATAGACTTTATGGGGTCTTAGACGCTTCATTCTGCCTGTTACATACATTTGCACGAATACAATTTGCTCGTTTACTCTACTAGAGTACAAGTATAAAAATCTGTTTCTATATTGTCAATAAATAGGGCCAGCTTCCTAATAAATGAGCTATGGTCTCTACCTCGTTTGAATTGCAGCCTATCCTTAGGTTTCGCTTGAGCAACAGTGGATCAGCTTTGGCTTTTATTATCCATGAAATATCGCAGCATTTGTTGGTGGCATTGCAATATGATGATCCAAAATGTTGGCCAAGACTTGATCTTGACTTCTGTATATTCTGGTTTGGCTTTGCATTTGCTTTGCATACCTTTTTTTTGGTAATATATGGAATCGTCTGTTTCGATCATAGTTGAATAGAACTTTGCCCAGGTATTGCAGATGCAGATTATACGTATGGATGTTTTCATCTTCCGCTCCTGTTGCTATTGCCAGGACATCGTTTGGGGTAATCTTTAGGCAGCTTTAGAGGTCTTCTGATATATATAAACCTCTGTAGTTGGTTAATTTCTTCAAAACAGGAATAACCCCATACCTGTTCCCCATACGACTCGTATCAATTTACGAGCAGCTAAAAGGAGCCTCCACTATGAGCTAATTACCTTTATTGCAGCTATATTGCATTTTGTGAGATCTAGATGAATCTTACGACGTCCAGCTTCCACTTTGCCATTGCGTTATCTACAGCAAAACAAATGAACGATCTCCAACTTAACACTAGTTTACCGCACTGAGTAGCTGCACATTTAGTAGGGCTACTCGAAATTAAGCACTCATACTCATACTCATACATATATGTACACAATTGTTTATACATAGTCATGCTAATCCTTGTCTATTATACTTTTTACATCACATTTCAGGTCATCGATGGCTGTGCCTTCCGCGTCTACGGCCATTGGGTGAAGAAGGGCGAGGGCCAGAATCGTGCCGCCCTGTTTGAGAATACTCCGCGCACCGAGCTACATGCGCTCTACATCAACAATCTCAGTCGATAAGGGGCATGCAACGAACTAGAAAAAGAGTTACTACAAAGAAAAAGAAGAGAAGAAACAACACAAAACAGAGACACACCAAAACGACATAAGAACTATTTAATTAAAAACTACGCATTGGTTTAATTTCGGTTTCGCTCATAATAGTTTTTTTTTTTTTCATTATTATTATTTATGTTTTCGTTTATGCTTTTTTTGAGCTGGCTATCGCCACATATACATATATATATATAAAGAATTATGTATGGACATAAAAACATGGTCGTAGCCACGATTGCCTGGAATTAGGACTGATAAGAGAGAGTGAGTTATTCATGTGAAAATTGTAAACAGCTGTTAATATAATGTTTTCCCCCGCTTGGCTACGACCACCTCCTCTCTGTACCTAAACCATTTGAATATTTATATTTTCCCCTCATTACTTTTGTAATTACAACAGACAGAGACGACGTAGTCAAGGGTGAAATTGTACCAACAAAAATTTGGCTACGTCTGTATATTATATACATACATAAGCTTCCCTCATACATACAAACTATATATGTTTATAAACAAATTTGGCAGCGCCATAACATTAATAACTCAAAACATCAGCAAATGTAGTACATATATATACATTAGTCAATGCAGTACAGAGGAGTAGAGTAACTGACTATAGAGCCACAACAATGGTGCTGAGCATGGGCGGCGTTCACAATCCGGCCTTGTCGCAGGTCCGCTATTTGGCCCCAAAATGAAGGTGGAAGAGGCATAGCTCTACCAGTCTTTTGATCAATGATCGATCACAAACAAATACATCAGTATCTGGTGAATGGACTATGGATATTCATTACATATTGGGTACCAAATATACAGTATCCCTATTATGGTATTTAGCAATCAGTCCAGTAAAAGTTGCCTTGCAGAGTAATAGCAAGCTTGGAAGACTTTTGTAAATGAAGGGAAAAAAATAAATCAAATTTTTGTATTAATATAAAAAAACCCAAATGTAAAATCCCACCGACACCATTGAAGTAATACCGTCGGCATTTGGAGAGGGTGTCTAGGTGGGTGTATAGGTGGCTGAATTAGAGTCCCACACTTCTTTCGAAGTCAAATTATATATTAGTTTTGAAAATTTCAGAAAGTAAATGAAATGTTTATCTCAGATTTGCATCTGAAATTTCTATCTCGGAGCGTGCAGTTAAGATTCAGCCAAAGAATATATATATATAAATATGGGTGGGAGGGTCCTCTTCAACCAAAGCAGCTGAATTAAATATCAAATTTAAAGGCCCTATTATATATATCCTCCGTAGACATATCTACCTATTAAATCGTTGTATCCATTTTAGCATCTGATTTACAAAATTGCCAATACAAAAAAACGGCCAATCAAAATGATCCCATCGATAGGAGGTCCATATTTCCCTTATTCCCAACCTCAAACTCAAACCTCAATAAATGAACGCAGAGGCGACATGTATTAGCTAGTTATTTCACCTGATGGGATCATAAGAACTCGCAAGGGAATACAAATTTTATTGATCCCGATCAGTGATCATTCCTTTCATCCTTGTAACTGGTGATCAATGGTGTTGAGAGTTGTTTCTCTGCTTGTTGTTTCTCTGTTTAAGTGATTTCTCTGACCAAATGGTATACACGTTATTGAGAGTTGTTTCTCTGCTTGTTGTTTCTCTGGCTAAGTGATTTCTCTCCTTTGTGTGGCGGCTCTACAGTTAGAAACTCTTCAGCATATCAGTCGACGCTGACACAGTTACATACATATGTATATCAAAAACATATGCACATAAACCGAAACCATGTAAAAGACCCTTTAAAAACCATATGCAAAGCCCAACAAATACATACAAAATATTCATGTGTATTTTCTGTTACAGATTTTATTAAATTATTTAATTACATTGCTAAGAGTTTACATTTTAATTGTTATGTTGTAGAATACGCAATAAATAAAATAAAAACAAACAAAAAAAAAAAAAACAAACAAACGAGTATAAATTTAACAAAAATTGTTCGATAACTCAACTCGATGTTTCACATCGCTTGCAACTCTGGGGAAGAATTTAAATGAGCTTGGCACATTCGTGGTGGCGCTCACAGCACTCTGGATAGCTGCGATTGGTGTCTTTAAAGTTGCGCAGCTTGCAGCCCTTGGGTGGAGCCACGGCCGGACAGGTGCGGATCTCCACATGGCCATCATCCAGGCAGGTGACACCGGCACAGGCCAAATTGGGTGCCTTGCCCTTCTGGCCAGGTGACATGATCGTATTGTCATTCAGCACACACTTGCCGGGATGCGCTGTTTGCGATAAAGGAGGCAGATGAGTTATGGCTTAACATCTTCGCCTGATCCCCCTGGTATACTTACAGGAATGGCTGTAATTTTCACGGGCAACCGCGGCCTGAGCATTTTGGCTGGACAGGATGATCAGGGCAAAGCAGCTGAAGATAGTGGCAAAAGTGTAAGGCGACATCCTTGATGTATATTAGTTGCTGGGGCTGAAGCTGCTGGTGAAGCTGTTGTCAACTGGGATGTAAGTCCGCAAGTGCTGTTCGTTCTGCCCAAACGCAAATGTTTTATACGATTCTGCTAGTTGTCGTAGGCGCTGCCTCGTCGTGGCTTTAGCCGTTATCAAAAGCCGAAGCCGAAGCCCGTGTGACGGCTTATCGAGATGTCAGCTCAGTCGACTTAACCTTGTCCAACCCATGCTATACGATAGCTGTAGCCATACCGCTCCTTTTCGTGCCCATCCATATGCTGGTACTCACTCGGCTTTGTTTGCTGGTTGTTTGGTGGCTTTTTGTTGTTGGCATACGCTGGATCTGGACTGGGACTGGATTGGCGGCGCGACGTCGACACTTCCCTGCGGTTCATTGAGTACTTAATTATTTTATTAATATATATATGATGTGCTTTTAATTACACTCTCATTGTAGAGGTGTGAATGTGACAAAGTATATCACGATTGATTACGCACATTTATGGGCTGAGAGCGGCCATTTTCATCTGGCAACTCACGATCACTCACGATTTAGGCAAGAATCGGGATTGATGAACAATTTCTGCGCTCTTTCAACACTGTGGCCTCACAGCAAGATTGGGAAGCCGATACCGTAAGAGCTATAAGGCTTATTTCTCTCACATGAGTTATAGGAAACCAGGTCTGAAGTATTCTTGATCAGCATGACAAGGGGAATCGATATAACCATGTCCATCAGTTTCAACACAAAGATCTGAGCAGTCTTGAAAGCTACAGAGCTGAAATCTTAGCCAGATGGTGCTTTTGTCTGCCAGCTGGTAAGTTCGAGTTTGATACAGATCCGACATCTATATCATATACTTCCCATACAACTGATTGTTCCGGAAACTCGGTTTGTATCCATTTGTGGAGGGCCCACGTTCGCTGGCCTGATCAGATCAAGATCGGATAACTATATCATATAGCTACCATATAGATCGGTAATATACTTGTCAACCACAGTCTCGTGGAGGCCGAACGCAATCGGCTTTTTACTCAAAATGAGACCAGAACCATACCAACATCTGTGCTGCTTCGCTCCTGAGAGCATCCATTCGCAAGGCAACTTGTCTTTGATAGATCACCAAAGGCAGCGGACGTTTTGCTCTTTATGTTAGGCTGGAAACAGTGTGCTCGCGGTGAGATAAAGACAAAGCTAAAGAGGAAAATCTCTGCACGAGAGAACATATGAACTGAATGTGTGAACATGTAATTCGGAATTCAGCCTCGTCGTCAGTTTGGTCGCTCTGTGTGGGCACTGTTTTCGGCCTTACTCTATGGACCGGAAACACTGTTAGATTTTAAAAGCCCTCCCCGTGACAAGCCCTATGCTATAAGTATAACCTTCTGAGGGCCTAGAGCGCTTCGGAATCGGAGGACATGTTGAACAACTATAGTTATAGTTTCCAATGAACACCAGGGTTCCGCTGGGGGTAACGACATATCTCCGACGTTGCAAGAGCGATGTATTTCTGCCGTCGCTATGCCATTCAATTGGACCAATTCTTCTTGAAACATTTCACGACTCACGCACACATCTCTAATGCCGATGTTTCGTTTTAAACATTGTATATAAATTTTATTTTCTGGAAGCCCCGCTTATCACGTTTTTCATATTTTTGGTGCTCTGTCAGCTTGGCGCCTCTTTTTTTTGTTTGTGATTTTGTTGCTGTTGGCGATGTGGTGACAGCTTGTTTACAAGGTGGATGTGGTGACATTGTGGAATTCCTGTGGTTTCAGTTGCTGTTGATACTTGTCCGAGAACTGAGTCAGCTGCTCGGTAGCAAATCATTTGCACTTTCACCCGCTCTTGATGTTGTTGTCCTCGTTTGCCGGTCCCGGTCTGTCCCTCGGTCGTTCGGGTTCTTGAACTTGGATACTCAATTAAGCAGTCAACGATATCCGTATTTCTTAAATAATAGCCGCTTAAAGCTTTTACCCGTAAAGTCAATGACATTTTTTGCTGAACCTATCACGTGCGCTTGGATTTGTTTCCTTTCCAATCGTTCCACAAGTATGTACATATTATGGACCCCCAAGAGATAACGTTGAGTCGGCTTCAAACTTTACTATATATTTACACTCGTACACTAGTAGAGTAAACGAGCAAATTGTATTCGTGCAAATGTATGTAACAGGCAGAAGGAAGCGTCTAAGACCCCAGTAGATCTCGGAGACTGTAAGAGCTGAAAAGACCCAATTTGGTATGTAAACTCCCCTTATAAGGCATCAGATCGTCCCGCCCCCGCAAACCGAAAAACTCTATATCTTCCACAAATTTTAACGCATTTAGTTGAAACTCGGGTTGCACATAGTCTTCCGATTTGCCAAGTTTTGTTAAGATCGGATACAATTTTGTTTTGTTTTCATACTTTTGAGTGTGTCGAATATTGAATAAATGCTGAGTACGAATATCTTATAGTCGGAATATCGACCATAGCGTTCTTACTAGTTTTTATTTGATTTGTTAAACTTTCTATCGACCTTTTTGTGATTAGGCCATTTTGGCTCTGGGGTATTTTTTATGTAAGCTTGTTTTATTTTATTTGTTTTTACAAGGAATAAACTATATTGCGCGCCTTTTGGAACCTACATATGTACTTGTGTGTTTGTTTTGCCTATAGATAATGTAATATATACGTATATAATATATATATCTATATATATATATTCAATATGTACTATGTATATATATATATTCTTGTCAAACATAATTTCTTCGGCTGTGACTTACAAACTATTGAAATGTTTTACAAAGGAAAATGCATGCAAATTAGTGACAACAATTGATTCAAGATATATGTATATATATACACATATATATAGAGCCATTTGAAATATTGAACAACCGTGAATCTTGAAATTAACAAAGGAAACCGAAAGAGAACAGAAATTTATAGATACATAATAGAGGTCTGCGTGAATGTGGTCAAAACATCGTTCGAAGAATTTGTGCTCAAAAAAAACTGAGTGAAGTCGCATGAAAATGCTCGCTCACTGAATTCCACAGAAGACCAACAGTGTCGATGAAGTCTACGTCATTCATAAGAATAATTTCATTGTCTGCCCCCCATCAGGCACCACGCACCAAGCCATGCAGACCTCTAATACACAGTAACCCATCAATGCCTGAACTTATCCACAAGAGCCTAAACTGTGACTAGATTGACTTTGAAGTTCTGAGTCATGGACTCAACACAATCCCCATCTCTTGTATGTGCTTTATTAAAGCCAATCTAGATGAACTTTAAATAAACGAACAAAACCATAAAAAGGGATCCCAATAAACTAACTTCGGTTAGCCGAAGCTTACATGCCCTTGCAGATTCGCCCTGAAATTCAGTCAGCATACGTGGAGGCTTCTAAGACTGACACGTTCCACATTTGGTTGAATTCGGATAAAATAAAAATAGAAATCGGTATACTAAGAGTTCATTCCGAATCGGTCAGTTATATGGGAGCCATGTGATATAGTGATCCGATCTGGATCAACTGAGGTCAGCAGACCTAGAGGCTTCTAAAACTGACATTTACCAAATTTGGTTCAGTTTGGATAAAAAAACCACCAATTTTGCTGTACTACGATATCATTCCCAATCGGTCGGGTATTCTGGAGCTATATGATATGGGGCGATTTCGATATTTTGAGCAGCTTACAGCACAAAGAAGTACAAATTTCAACTCGAAAGCTTTACAACTGAGAGACAAGTTCGCAAAGAAACAGACAGGACATGACTATATCGACTCAGCTGGCTAAGCTGATCAAGAATATATATACTATAAGAGACGCTTCTTTCTCTGCGTTACAAATATCGTGACAAAACAAAATTATAGTACCCTTTGCAAGGGTACACAAAATAATCCTGTCATCTTTCTTTGAAAGTGAGCAAACAAATGCGCGCTGTTCTTTTCCCTTTTCACGTTTCGTGCCCTTCTCGGGTTAGCCGTGAGCTTTTAGCCTGGGTTTCGAGCGTTAGAAGCTCCGTGGCTTGGTGTCGTGGCGGGGCCACTTGAATGTACGTCAACGTCTCGTTCTATATAAATAAAACACTTTGTTCATACTGACTGGCAACGCACAGCCCATAAGCCATAAGAGCTACGATACTGAAATTTCACACAAGCTAAAGCTTGTGGCTTGGGTGTGCACTAAGAAGTCGTTGCAAGTAAGTGAACATCAAAGTCATACTAGTATAAAACTATACAAACTTAATTACTATATTATTGAAGAGGAGAACGGGTAGACGGACACAATTATTCCAAAATTTATCAGTGTACGAGAAGTGTAGACATTAGGGCCCTGAGTGAATGCATTCAAGACTACAAATGAAACATTCATTCATCAACAAAATAAATTGTAGTAAATAGGGTGCAATGAATACTGTAAACACTCACAGCTATAACACAGTTTTCATACAACATTCATTTGCCCGCAATGAGAACGAAGGGAGTGTGATAATGATCAGGGAAAGTGAAAAGTAGTCCTATAAGATATTCAAAATTACTTTGGATAAAACATATTTACAGTGTTGCTTTGAGAGCGCTCTCTTTCCATACTCTCGCTCTCCCGTTCATTACAATCAATTTCAAATGAATGTTGTATGAGAGCTATGCTTTTTTCTCAAATGTATTCATGTGTAGGAATATTAAAACTTGTTCATTCATTAGTGATTGGGAATGAATGTATAATCATTAGTGATCCGGAATGAATGCATGCAGGGCTCTACTGTAAATATCATGAATGCGAGATTACAAATCGTGATACCAGCTTTACTGGTGTGTGTGTGTGTGTGTGTGTGTGTGTGTGTTGGTATCGATGTACCCAAGTAAACCAGGTTTCACATGGAATGCTCGAAACGACAGGTTAGAGATAAAAACGAGATTCTCAAGATTCTGAAATGAAGAAATGCTTAGAAGCTGCCTAAGATCGCGAAGATGCTCCCCAGGCGCAGCGTCTAGACGCCCGGGTAGAGTGGTAGCTTGGCGGTCTCCACCTTGTCGACGACCTTGAAAGAGGGAAAGAGGCCACCCTGATTGGTGCGCGTGTTTTTGCCCTTCGAGTTGCCGTCCCAGTGGTTGCCCGCCACGGAGACAAGGTCGCCAATCTTCAGCTGCAGATCCTCGTGCGTTCGCGGCGTATGCGCAATGACGGCCTGCCGATTGTGCGCATTCTGGCCGCCATAGTAGTAGATGTCGTCCAGAGACTTGAAACGCTGCGCCGCATCCGGATACATGGTTTGCATAATCTCGTATGCCACACGGCACACCTGGGACGAAAAGGTACAGACTAGATGATCGGACATGGACAGCAGATGGATGTCCAGTATGATGCCATTGAGTGCTGCGTCCGTGTAGCGAGTGGAGACGGCTGCCATGCGCGCCATTTCCGGATCACCGAGGATCTGGTACTGTGGATATTTTCGGCGCGCCTCCTCAATCACGCGCGCATCATCCGAGGCCAGGAAGATGCGCCGCACCACAGCGCCAGCGGTGCCATTGATCTCCAGCGTGCGGTAGTAGTCCTCCACATGCGTCATGTACTCCTCGATGCTGTGGAAGGCGGCCTCGGTACCCACCTTATCGGTGCGTCGCACATGCACGCTGCAATTCCATTCCGTGATTAGGATGGAGTTGACCTTGATAACGATCCACACTTACCCCACTATAGGACGCTCCCAGCCCAGATTGCGCATGCCAGAGAGCAGAAAGTCCTGGGTAGCTGCCTGCGGACGCAGCAGATATTTCAGGAACTGGCCCACCCACCACACAATGGGATCCCCATGCAGGCGCTTCAGCCGCGGCGCCAGATCCTCGGGCACGGCCAACGGCAGGTAGGGCGGGCGCGGCATCAGCGAGTCAATGATGGGCAGCACTAGCACCTGGGTGTTCGGCTTGCCCGGCCAGTTGTAGGCATTTCCCGAGCCAGCATCGTGGCAGCTATGAGACACTGGCAGGAACACCTCCTCCCAGCCGCCTTTGTGATAGCGCCAGCCGCGCGACTTTAATATGAGCGTGCGCTCTGTGGCATAGGCCACAATGAAGCAATATACCACATGATGCAGCTGACAGCCATAGCCGCAGCCCTGCAATGCAAAGGGTTAGTCGTTGTGGTTACACACTTGATGCTCCTGAATCGGCCTCACCTTGTTCAGCTTACACACGAGCTTGCGCGCATTTTGGCAGTCACTGGGATTTTGTAAATGGTGCAGTCGCCGCTGGACCAGATCGCTCAGCTCCTTGGACTCTTTGTGGCGCCAGGCTTCGTAGCCATCGGCGCGGCGCAGCCGATCCATATCGCTCAGCAGGGAACGTTTGTGATCGGCACCCTGCAGCAAAACTTGATTGATCGACTCCTCCAGATCGCTGTTGCCATTGTTGGCCACAGTTTTGCGAATCTTGCTCAGCTCGCTACTGAAGTAGTTCCATATCTCGCCTATATTTGTATGAATGCGACGTCGCGTTAGCTCATATTCCAGGCTTGGCTCTTGGCCACGGCCCATCATGGATGGCTGTGCATTGGCTGCATCCAGCAATGGATCATTGTTGGCTTCATCCAGCTCGGACTGTCCTGGGGCGGCTGGTTCGAATAAGGCGGCATCGTCGCCCAGGCCCAGGCCATCGCCTATTATTGCTTTGGAATTCTGGGCATCGCGCTCCAGTCTTTGTACCAGCTTCATGGCGTTTTGCTTGTCCAGCTGTTCGCTGCAAAACAATACAACGAAAATATCAATATGGTAACATTTGTTACTCCCCGGCTTACAATGTGTAATTATCTGTCAACACGATGTGCCGCAACACGCACAATTAGCCGTAGCTGTCGCCCTCAGCCGCATTCAATTAGCATATAAATAGAGGAGCACACGGGGCCTGGCTATTCAGTGGCCGCTTGTGGCTTGTGCATACCTTCCCTTTCTCTCCCCTCCTTCAGCTTACCTCATAAGTTCATCAATGAGCTGTTTGAGCTCCTCGTTGCGCTGCTTTGTGTGCTCGAGCAGCTGGAGCGCCTGGTTGACGCGTCGCACATTGATCTCGTTCTCGCCAGCGGCCAGCTGACCCTGGCTGTTGTTGAGCTTGAGCACAAATACATAGACCAGGACCACCCAGGCCAGCACAAAGAGGATTAGAGCGCGTGCCCATGAGTTTGTTGATGAGCCGAATAACTGCCGGATGAGCAACATTTGTGTGTGTGTGTGCGTGGGGGGAGGGTGTGGTTGTTGCTAGCTCAATTGGTGTACCCGATGCCGCTGCTCCGCTGCCTCACCTCACCACACCGGGCTTTTGTATGTTTTGCTTACGTTGCTTACGTCGAGTCGAGTCGCGCCGGGTCTGGGTCTGCCTGAGCTAAGGTTTAGCTCCTGTTTGTGCTTAGATCAGGGCTAATCATCGCGCTGCTTCTTGGTCCGCTGCGAATGACCAACAAAACATGTCAAACAATATCCCTATTACATCTGCTATATTCATACGATATGGATGCATTAATTTTTAAAATTGAGAAATAAATCAAAATAAAAAACAAAAATAACGCCAAATTAGCAAATTTACGGTCAGTGAGAGTTGGAACTTCTGGGGAGCGATAGCTTGCCTCAAACATTGTATGTACATGCTTTATATGGCGAAGGTAGACATGGATGGATCACCGCTTTCGTGTTAATGAAATTGTTATTGTTGTTGTTATTGGTGAGATAATGAAGATATGCAGATGCTAGAACAATAACCCAGAACCAGTGTGCAAATCAGCCCCACATCTGAGGACTGTGTTTTCTATATGCTACATTTCAACATGGAGCAACACCTTACGCTTAAATATACACAAATATTTAAAAATGTTGACCGCACAAATAAGAATAAGCTAATAAAACAACAATAAACAACAAATTGCACAGTTCTAACTATTGGGCCCTGAGCAATTGTAAATCACTTAATATATCGATATTTTCAACTTTAATGTGCGATATTTTATACGATATTTTTATTTGAACAATACTGCCAGACTTCCTGCTGTTCAGCCCTAGTGCTAGTATAGATACCGATATGTGGCGATATTTCTATACACATATGATATTTTCTGCAATATTTGCGAAACGCTGTTGCGATATTTTACTAGATTTAATACATTCCATTTTTTCAGTACCAATGTACCAATTAATACTTTGGGAAGTATATCTAAATTGAATTACAATTGAATTCTGGTGCAACTAGCATGAATTGAATTCGTTATCTTTGAGGGTCGCCAATATACTAATGGTTTTGCTGTAGGTATTGACTATCGATATATCGGATAGTCATATCAATTGTGTGAGTGTGCACATTAGTATTTCTTATACATTCAATATTCACACTCATAAACAAATGTCGGATTCGTTGTAAAAATTGTAAAGGCAAACCGGTACAATGAGCTCGCGCAGATTGGGGCCAACGCTCAACTTTAAGGCGGTGCTTCTGGGCGAAGGTAAGTCAGTGGGTCCTCACTTCCTGTTGCCCCGTCTTTGTAATTAATGCGCACTTGCACTGATGACAGGATGTGTGGGCAAGACATCGTTGGTGCTGCGATACATGGAGGACAAGTTCAACACACAGCATTTGAGCACGCTGCAGGCATCGTTTGTGACGAAGAAGGTAACACTGCCCGACGAGCGACGCGCTCAGCTCAACATATGGGACACGGCCGGCCAAGAGCGCTTTCATGCCCTGGGCCCCATATACTATCGCGGTTCGGATGGTGCTCTGCTGGTGTACGATATCACCGACATGGACTCCTTCCAGAAGGTCAAATCGTGGGTGCGGGAACTCAAGCAGATGCGCGGCAGTGAAATCGCCCTAATTATAGTCGGGAACAAGACTGATCTAGAGGAGCATCGTGCCATTACCTATGAGACGGCACAACGCTATGCACAGACAGTTGGCGCGCAGTACGTAGAAACGTCTGCCAAGGAAAATGAAGGCGTCTGTGAGGTCTTTGAAATGCTCACCCAGCTGATGCTGGAGCACTATGGCAAGCGAGACAACAACGATTCCAATGCGCTGCGCTTGCAGAGCGGCATGTCGAGCGTTGGCGGTGCATTGGCCAATGCCGACGCCCTCAGCGTATCCGATGATGCCGACTTGGACAGCACAGGAGGGCCGGCAGCCGGCCATCGCTCCTGCTGCGGCACCTGAGCCAATTGGCCCCCCGCAGCCGTCCATTGTGATAATATATATATTATGTGTACTAAATATTAAATAGATCTGTAGCCCATGTGTATCCTGTATATATTATGTATGTGTGTATTTGTATGCTATCCCTATATTTATATATATATGTCTATATATGTATGTGTGCGGGTTATATACAACTACGTTGTGTTTACTCTACAATTTTGTTTAACGTTATTGTTGTTCGAAAAGCAGACGAAAAGTCTTTATCTTTCTGTTGTTTTGCACCTTGTTTCTGAATACCACTTTTCCCCTTTCTTTGTTTTCCCTGTTTTGTTTTTTTGCCATCTGAAAATTACACTTTTATGCAATGATATATGCGTCATATTCATATTCAATAAAAGATACAACTTGCGAATTTCTCAGGGTTAATTTTTCGATTAAAAATACGCATATAATGCATATATGATGACGAATCTGTGTAGAAAGCTGTGTAGAGGGAATGGGGGAGTATGTGTATATAATACCATATATGTATATATAGCATATGTATATAATACCCTATAGCATTAATATGATCGGGCAAGGAAATCTTTACCAGCCGAACTCCAATTATCCATGTCAGCGAAACCTTTAGCTTGCTTTTCCTTTTTACCTCATGCTGAAGCAAGTACTAGATGTGCTCCAAGCATTTATTTGGTGTGAATTCAAAGCTCTTATGTTCAACAGGAGGAGGCGTGGCAAAAATGTTAAAACAAACGATTTGGTGACTAGTTTATAGTTATAGTCTCTGAGATCTAGGTGTTCATACGGACAGACGGACTCGGCTTTTGCTCCTGATCAAGATAATTGATATACTTTATGGGATCGGAAACGCCTCCTTTTGCCTGTTACATACAGTTGCACTCTAAAAGAGTTACATGCAGTTGCTGAGTACGAGCATCTTCTAGTCGGAATGTGGCCTATAGCGTTCTTTATAGATGTGTATTCTGAATCAGCACGACGAGGGGAATCGATGTAGCCATCCTAAATCGCCCCACCTATAGCCCTCGGGGGCCGAACAGACTTGGCTTTTCAAACATATGAGACATGTCCAAAGATGGGTTGCATTGCGAACCCTTTTGAAAGCATTGAGCGAAATTTCTCAGTTGTTTTAGATGCGACTGCATGAGAGGTAGCTGCACGATCGGCTTCTATCTTAACAGCTCGTAGGTGAATTGTTTTAGATGAAAGTGTTTCTATTCGATAGCTATTCGAACGGCTTCTAGTCTGGTCTCTCGTTGCCAACTCTTTCAGATACAAGCACTTGAGAAGTAGATTCACAGTCGTTCCATCCTAGCAGCTCTTTACTGAACTGTTTCAGATGAACGCACTTGAGAGGTAACTTTACGGTCGCCTTCTAATATTTCCCTTGTTCCGCCTTCTGGTGTAGACCGTTCAAGAGCTAGTTGTTTTCAGGCCTGTTCTCGTTTCCACTGCGGTTTGAAAAGTATAATGAATGACAATCCACTTCCACCTTCAAATTCACAAGACATTCATTGCTGTGACGCCAACCGACAGAACGAGACAAAACTACGAACGTCAACAACTCGAAGTGGGTTGAATACGCGCATTGTTTTTTTATTCACTTTTACTTAGTTTAAAATTAAATTTAATATTTTCTAAAACAGAACAGCCCTTCCTCTGCCAATGACCGATATTAGTATACTGTACAAATTTCATAGCAAACGGTCCAACAGCTTAAGCACCTAAAACAGCACACAGACAAACAAAGAGACATTAATTTACATATATTATATATATTGTATATGGCTGGCGACCATTAGTGTAATGTAGTGTTAACAGAAGCTGACTTCCTTTATTGCTTATGGTGATTTTTTTCCAGTGATATCCTCCCAGAAATCTCTAAAAACTGACGAATGAATAATACATTCGAGCACTCCACATTTAAATTTGAATACATTTTTGAAAATCACTAGAGTTTTCTAGGACGCCCCACACAGAAATTAACATAATTGTTAACGTTCTTAAACCCGCAGATTCGCCTCGTGCTATCGCTGTGCGTACCACTGTGCGAGTGTAACTGTGTTTTGATGTGAACAAAAGCGAAATAGAAAGAGAAAGAAGAAGCAAACAAAAATGAAAACAAAGCAATAATGTAGCGGTCAGCCAAGTAGCCTGGACATAGAGTCGTGGGTAGAGGCAGTATAGGTGCTCCTGGTGTGTGTTTGTGGGCGTCTAATTATGATGAAGCCTGGAGCCTTGGAGTTGGATTCAGAGTGGGAATTAAATGGCGAGCCCCATGTGTTTTTGGGCCATTAGCTTCTCTGGCTGCGGCTCAATGAACATTAGCGATAATTACGTCGTGGTGACCAAAGTTGGACTTATTGGATATGCAGCGTGGGCGGGCGGCTGAGTATCATTAGTGCCTGGAGACCATTAAAGTAATGTACAAATATTTGTACATGAATTGCGCTTTAATTATGTCAATCAAAACAAATCAAATACTATGGCGGCACACACACACGCAAACACTTACACACATACTCATATGTACATGTGTGTATAAATCTCTGCGTAATTAAGTATCCTGTGGGTAAGAGGCGAAGCCTGGTGTTCAAATTCTCAACAAACTAAATAATGCAAGCCATATTTTGTTGCCATTTCTTGGTTCTGCAGAAATTGGAATTGTTTGAAAGTCTGATGTAACTATGGCATGGTCGTTGGTCATGTGGGAACCGGAACCGGCATCGACATCGGCATCGGCACCACGACGAATAGGAATACTTTCCCACCAGCGTGGGCATTCTCATTTGATTGTCAACATTCGTCGAAGGAGCATGAAGCGCTTGCTGTTGCTGCTAAAAATATTGCTGGTGTACGGTTTTGTGTTGCTATTTACGATGGTGACCCATCTGCTCCAAGTGCCGCTCAAGCTCTGGCATGCGATAGCACTATGAGACAGAGGCAGATGACGGAATGCTTTCGGAGGTGCCTACAAAGTAATCATCCAGTCATTATGGATTCCAAAATCATGTATGTATAGGCGGTCTTTTCTCTTTGATATGGTATCTTATCATCGGGTAGTTCCACACTTGTAGAGATTAGTTAAGTATATTTATATATATGTATATATATAACCTTTATGAAGGTTGAAGTGAGCGAAGGGCGCTTCCATTTAAATCGTTTAGATCAGGAAACACGATCCCCAATTAGATATTTATACTTATGAAAGATTCAAAAGATATAACAGAGGGGAAGGTCTAGCCTATGAGAGTGCCTCTGCATCCCATTCCCTTTCTGCGTGATGATATCGCCAGCGTCTTCGACGCCGGAATTGATTTCTTGCATTAAGACAGCGTTGTTCGGCACATTTTAAAATCCTTCCGCATCCTCAACCTTCTTCGTAGCCAGCGGTCTCCTGATCTCTTTCCCATTACTAATTCGAATATCAGATTCATCGTCTGTCATAGCATAATGATCACAAGTCAATCCTCTCTAACCTCTGCGTTAAACGACATTAGTTAAACCAAAAATTTGGGTTTGTGTTGTGTGTCATGACGTTCTCCGTTTACTTTGGCGTGGACCCTCTATACAGTATCTATACCGTTATCAATGCTAGGTGAGTTTGCTATATCAAACATTGGTTACGCCGCTCAATACTCGCATGTATGTTTATATTTATGTAGGCATGCTGCTTATCGGCAAACTAATCAATAGTGTTTTATCGCCTTCACACCTTTCACATAGGAACACGAAGCACTGGGCGTGGGCCCTAGGCGGCGGTGGTGGCGGTGATGGCGGTGGTGGCCCGCAAATGAGTCAATGACAATTAGGCTGCTTAGCCGCTTGACACTACTTGGGCCTTGCGAGCCGGCGGCTATGTAGGCAATCGTCTACGTTTATTCGGTCAATGCGGTTCGATCGCTTGGTCATTCATTGGCTTGGCTATGCGTTCGCGTCCACGCTGCACCTTGATTTGGCTGGTATTACTGCTGTGCCTCTGTGCGCTGCTCCTCTACAAGTTGAACAGATCGCCGCAGTTGAACCAGTATGGCATTTTGCGGGAGTATTTGGCGGAGAGTCATGGCCCACTAACTGGCAAAACGCGCAGCATACTGCTGTGGAGCAGTTTCTTTGAGGATGCCAGGTGGAAGCTGCCGTTTGATACGTTGGGACCGCAAGAGTTTCGGGATGAGCTGCAGTGCAGCGTCTATCAGTGCGAGCTGAGCAACAACCATGATTTTTTGCCCTCACTGGAACAGTACGACGCTATTGTGTTCCATGTGGCTCAGCCGTTTCCTCTGCTGAATGCTGTGCCTGCCGTACGCAGTGGCCATCAGTCGTACGTGTTTGCCCTGATAGAGCCGCCGGGCGAGACGAAGCATATTCTGAGCGATGAGCAGGGTTTCTACAATCTGACAATGAGCTATCGCCTGGACTCGGACATTTTGTGGTCCTATGCACAGCTAGTGGATGTGCAGACGGGAGCGCGCGTGGCGCCTCAGGCGTTTCCGCTTTGGCGACAGCCGCCTGCCACTTGGAACGACAGCGTGGTGTGGAGTCTGTGGCCGCGTAAGTCCAAGATGGCCGCCTGGTTTGTCTCCCACTGCCAGACGCTGTCGCAGCGCGAGCAGCTGGCCCAGTCGCTGCAGCAGCATCTTGAGGTGGACATCTATGGCAAGTGTGGCCCGCTCAGGTGACTATACAAGCTATCCATCCGTTGTTGAATCAATCCGAAACGATAATGAATGTCGATCAATCCTGGAATTTTTTAAGCTGACTCCGTTCGTATTGATTCAATAACGGAGATAATTGAAATAATCCCAGATTCGTACTTAAAATTGCAGTACGAATTAACAAATTTCCGCTTGAATTTATCCCGGCATTTCATTTTTCTGTTTACCGTCTTTCAGCTGCGACCGCGACGATCCCCGCTGCGACACCATGCTGGACACCGACTACAAGTTCTATCTGGCATTTGAGAACTCCCTCTGCGAGGACTATGTAACCGAGAAGCTCTACGGTGCGCTGCAGCGTCACATAGTGCCCGTGGTGTTTGGCGGCGCCAACTATACGCGCTTCCTGCCGCCTCACTCCTACATTGATGCGGAACGCTTCGATAGCGTTGAGGAATTGGCGGCGCATATGCGTTACGTGGCCAATGATGTAGAAGTGTACATGAGCTATTTCTGGTGGCGGCAACACTACAAACTGGCCAACAGCTCGCCCTTCTGTGAGCTGTGCGCCCAGCTCAATAGCCCCAGCTGGGCCCACAAATCCCAAGTGTATGGCGACATCGAGGCATGGTGGTTCAACAGCTGCCGCTTTAAGCCGAAGATACGGTTTTGAGACTGAACTGGGGAGCCACCTGGAGCTAATGTTAGGCAGTTACGTATGTTAAGTAGAGCTAAGGACTGACTGTATATCAACTATCATTAGCCGTACATTAATATAAAAACAAACAAACAAACCTATATCTATATAGATATGCTCATATGAACTATATAGTGATAGACAGTCAGGAGAGCTAAACTCTCAAAATAAACAAACAAAAATGGTTCTCGCTTCGCTAGCAAGACAACCAGCTGAAATGGTCAAAAGGAATACGGAGGACAAATACCTTCAGACTGTTATTTTGTGAGAGACATGGTGCTGATGTACCCGCCCGTTCTTTACCCAAACCAAGCTGTGATTTTTAAGCATAGATTTTTCATAAAGATCCCCTAAAAAGAACAATTACTTCCCTTTATGTGAAGAAGAAGAAGTTCTCAAGAAGTTTCAAGAAATTTAAAAAAAATTCAAAAAGCATTTTTGTAATCATAATTCATTCACTAACTTCAGTGCATTAATATTTTAGGAACTTATAAACTATAAGCTAATGCTTTTAAAGCATAAAGAAGGACTACATTTAATGGCCCACTGCAAACTAATAGCAAAATATGGTGCTATATTAATTAGAGGCATAATAAGGTGTGATTATGCATTTAACTTCATTTTAATCTCTTTATTTATAATTTCATCTGTTTGTTTTATAGTTTTATTTGGTAGAATTGCTATCAATTGCAATTAGAAACTATTTTTTCTTCACTGATATTTATAATTTGCCACAATCATTGAAATCGCATAATTACAATTATACAAGAAAGATTTAGACTTTGCTAATTTGATGGCTTTTATATTTTGATGTAAGTTTGGTATTGATCTGCCGATCAGATCTTTTTATATGCATCGAATCAACAGAGCTTAGCAAGAGAGAGAAAGATGATACGAAATAACATTTGTGTGCAACTAACGTACATGCAACTTCCTTCGAGATTGTTCTTGTTCCCATACATACATATATCCCGTAAATATTAATTATGCTTTGCCAAAACCTTATATATCCCACAATTTTTGACACATTTAGTTTCCGAGAACTAGGTATTCATACGGGCGGACAGACGGATCTAGATGCTTCCTTTTGCCAGTACATACATACATTTGCACGAATACAAATAATAAATGCTGAGTACGAGTATCTAATATTCGGAATATCGACTATAGAGTTCCTGCTTGTTATGTATAAAGCAAAGCTAATGTCTATATTTAAGATCAGGTCTGAGAGATCTTTTAAACATTGTTAAGGAATTTGTATTTCCATTCGAATTTTGTTCTAAAACGTTCTTAAACTGAAGAATTGTATTGTTTGTTGCTGTATGAACTTAGCGCATTTGTGCTTGAATATAAGGGCATTTCTTATCTCCTAAGTTTTTCTACGAATATATCATAAAAAACTGTAGTAATTTATAAAAGAAAACTATATATAGGCCGAAAAACATGTATCATAATTTGTTTGTTTTAAAATGTTTTTTCTTAACACAATTTAGGGCAGTTTTCGAGGTCTTCACAGGTTATTCAGCCGACGCTAGCTTAAGACTAGCGCGGCTGCAATTAAATCTGCATCAAAGAGGTGACGAAGAGGGAGCCTTGAAGAGTGCGTATGTCTGTTACATACCATACACTCGTTTACTAGAGTATGATTATATAAAAGAGAAGGCTAGTTTTGGCTTGCCGAAGCTTATATACCATTCACATGGTAAATGTATAACTGATCTAGATCACATCTGGTCGGCGCACGTGGGGTCTCCTGAAATGGTTACAAAAGTTATGCTCATAAATGTTCATTCCGGACTAATCGGTTGTATAAGAGCTATATGATATAGTTGGCCGATATTGATGAAACTTGAACTTAACCAGAAAAAATTTCAGCTCTGTAGCTTTTAAGACTTCTGAGATCTTTGTGTTGAAATAGATGGATGGACGGACGGACAGACGGACATGGTTATATCGCTTCCCCTTGTCATCTTACTCAAGAATATATATACTTTATACAGTCGGAAACGCTTCCGACGAAAGCAATATACAATTCTGTAAATGGTTTCATAAAATATTGGATTTGACTTTCATAATTAAAATTAAGCGTGATATCTTCTATGTTTTACTAGATATTATTTATTTATTTATTTCATAGCGGTTTTCACTGAATGATTAATATTTTTCCAATGTTAAATAATATATATAATATAAAATTATAAATAAATGAATTAAAATTTAATAACAATAAAATGCTACTTTAATACCTTACCTAAAGTCAATGAATGAATAAAACCCAGTTCAAAAAAAATCTAAATTGGAAATTTAACCATATTAAAATGTAAATTTTAAAATTGTTTAAATAAATTAAGTACTTAAATATATATTTTAAATATGAAAATATTTAAATTTAGTATGGAAACGTATTTAAATTTAATTCAAAAATATTTTAATAAAATATAGTAACATCTCCTGTATCCTTTACAACATATTTGCATCATTTTGGCAGAGATTTTCGTACATTTTGGTATTATTATATTGAAATAGAATTCAGAATCTCTTGCAGGTTCATTTTTAAATATGGAAGGATTTTCTAAGGCTCGTTTCTTAGATTTTCTTCATTATTCTTCATATATTTTCGATTGCGCTCAGATCTGGACTATTTTACGGCCAATCTAAGACCTCAACTTTTTTTATATTCTAGCTAATTCTGCTGAATTGTGAACTCACCAAAGGCTGCCAGTTTTGGTATTGATGGAAGCATACTTTCCATAGCAAAATATATAATTGTGTTCCGATTTGAATCCAAGTTATACTTTCCCAGGACCATTGTAAAGGCTTTTTCTTTTGAGGAAGCGTAAGCAATGGGTTTTCCTAGTCCTACAAAGTAATAGTAATACATACATACATCCTTTATAGAACTGGCATCCAATATCTCTCAACTGCAGACGGGTCTATTAAAGCTGAAAGTATATATATTCTTGATCAGCATGACAAGCCGAGTCGTATAGCCTTGTCCATCTGTCTGTCTGTCTGTTTCTATGCGAACTATTCACTCACTTTTTGAGCTATCGAATTGCTGCTGTAAGATCGACCAAATCGGATCACTTTATCATATAGCTACCATATAACCGACCGATTCGGAATGAAATCTTAGTACACCAAAATTTGTTGTTTTTTATTCAAACTGAACCAAATTTGGTAAATGTCAGTTTTAGAAGCCTCTAGGTCTGCTGACCTCAGTTGATGCAGATCGGATCGTTATATCATGTAGCACCCATATAACTGACCGATTTAGAATGAAATCTTAGTATATTGAGTTTTTTGTGGTTTTCCTTATCTGAATTAAGCCAAATTTGGAACGTGTCCGGCTTAGAAACCACCACGTCTGCTGACCCAATTTCAACCGAATCTGCAAGAGTATGTTAGCTTCCTCTCTTGTTATTTTATATTGTATTTTGAGAAGTAACGGTAAATATTGTTTTCAACATACCAGGGCTACCACTGTGTATATTTATGCCAATGCCAATCACGGGTGTTACACGCGCATGCGAACTTATAGGTTCGCTTTTTGTTTCAGTTTTTGCAAATGTCAAGTGTCAAATTGTGACAGAAGTTGTTCATGTTTTGTTTTTGTACCCCGAACCACCCCTGACATTGCACCTGCCAGCGGCTTGCTCTCTTTCCCTCTCTCTCTCTCTCTGTGCCGCTTTTTAGAATGTAAGCTTGTGACTGAGCAATGAGCTTACTCGCTTATCTGAAGCTTTGAGCATGAGAAGCAGTTGTGAAGAAGCGCCTAAGCTGAAGCTTACGCTGCGAAGGAAATACAGGACATAATATATCGGGGCAAGAACAACTTTTGACACGTCTTGGTCGCGTCAGCTGTGCTTAGTGTGTTGGCGTTGGTGCTTGTGTATGCGTATGCGTATGCGTGTGAAAACTTTTTATGCTCGGTTTTCGTGCAGCTTTGCGGCGGCGAGCTTTTTGAAGGATACTCTCTGCTGTTGGCCAAAAAGAAAGCACTTCCTATGAATTTTCGTTACATTTTATTCATTCTGTGCTAGATTTCCCGATAGTTCAAATCAGAGGTAACATTCAAAGAAAATCAAAATTAGATGTAAAACCTAAAGAAAACTATCAAAAATCTATTGAAAACCAAATTCAACGGCGAGCGAAACTCAGCAATAAGTTGAAAATCGTAAAAATATTATAGGCAAAAGCAGGCAAAGTAGCGATAAGTGGAAAAGTTGAATAATACAGAAACAGAACCCAAGGCAAGGCACTTGCACAGAAAGCTATTGTTTGCTTGCTTTTGTGCTTTGAATTGTTCTTAAAAAGTGCGCAGAGTGAGACGTAAGTTGCATAATTTTTGGCAAACAAACGAAAACGAGAAAAGCAAGCGAAGTGTATATGCTAAAACATAGCCGAAAGCCTTCGACATTCCACAACAAAACAATCAAACAATTTTTGTTACAGTGAAATGTTAATGAAAAACCCAAAATAAATAAACTACAAGTGCAAGTTTAACTTAACTCATAAGATTCCAAAACGAGGAAAAAGAAATGAGAAGAAAAAACGTGTAGTCCTATGTATCTATTAGTGTGTGCGTGTGTGTGCTAGACTGTGTAACTGTAACTGTAACTGTGTGCGTGTGTGTTTGCGTAGGCGCGTATTGCTCTTGGTTGTGCACTTTTACATTTTGCACACGCTCTTTACCCCTACGCCTTGCCCTTACTTAACCAATACACCACCACCTTGCCATACATTCCGTTTTCCGCTACTTTAACGCTCTTCTACTCTCTCTCTCTCTCTCTCTCTCTCTCTTCACTCTCCCAGTGTGTGTGTCAAAATCATCGATTTTTCCGAGCTACAACAAGAAGCACGACAAAAGCAGAAAAAAGGTACTGCCCCCCATTTAACCATTTTCATTGACGTGCTTTTTTCCCCCATTTCCCCATTTCGCTATTCATTTTGTTCTCCCCCTTTCGTTGCCTTACTTTTACATAGGGTGTTCAGTCCACAGCTCTTTTATTCCCACGCACACATACCTATGCATACCAAATGCAATCATCTTGTCCCAGGCATTTCGTAATGTTTCTTTAGGCTATTGTTCAGCTGGCTGCCATGTGATAGATAGAATTTAACTTTAACATTTTCAAGCGCCAGTGCAAAGAGAATATCTAAAATCAATTGAAAATTCGTTTAGCATTCTCTCTTTCTTTATTCTCTTTCTCTCATTCTGCACAAATTGAAGCTTTTGGCAAGCTACACTTGCACAAAGTGTTGTTCGATTTTGAAGTTGAGCTAAGGTCAAGTGTAAAAGTCACTTTCTTACGATATTAAGATTTCCTCAATTTAATTTCCAGCTGGCTCGAGGTCGAGAAAATTGGACCGTAGAAGTCCTTTAGAAAAGTTTTCTCACAACGAAAATCACAACTAACTTGGTGAGTTTCAAAGTAGATCCATTGCACAGTCCACAAAGATGAGGCTCATTTCTGAGCAAGCCAAATGCCGCTAATAAAAGTAAGACTAAAAAGAGTCATCGAACGTCCACACAAACACACTGTGTGTGTGTGCTTTATCTTACGGTGAAATCGTTCCGATTGCCTTTATGTCGTGGAATTGCATTCAAATTCTTAGCTAAAGATTAGTGTGACTTTGCAGTTTTCGTAAGTAAACTCTCGATTCCTCGAAAGAATATCCTCTTAAAGAGGTCGGCTGAGTGTTCACAATTGTATCTTTCGAGCAAAGTTAGCCTTCAAACATAATAACTAGGCAAGGTGCTTGCTTGTCTTTCTAATCTAGTATTTCATGCCATGCAGAGTCCAGGCCATAAGAGCTAAAAGGCTAAAAATGCTCGCAAAAGTTACATTTTGTGATTTAGATGAACACTAAATTCAAAAGAAATGGTTAAACTTCTTAAAAAATTTTTTAGTTTTATTTTTGTATATATGATCAGACCTACATTTTATACCATTCACAAAAGATGAAGTTCGTAACACACAAAAGGAAGCATTTCCGACCATATAACGTATATATATTCTTGATCAGCACGAAGAGAATACCAAACCAGAAATCTCAGAAGTCTTAAGATCTACAGAGCTGAAATTTTTTATTGAGCTTAAAACCACCCGGATTGTATTGCATTCAGTTTGTCATTTAGCGAATTTTTTCAGAAGAGAAATAAAGCATCAAATGAAAACAATTTATTTCAAACCATGCAACTTTCTTTTACAACCACGATTACTAATCATCACGCGAACAACGCGATCTTAATGCAAGAAAGAACTCGCTTGTGCGAGAAGCAAAGCAATTGTAAAATACTTATAAGTTCTTCATATCGTAGTGTTGCACGGAAACCGTCTGCAATAGCAGGCTCGAGAGAACCCGCTTGTGCGAGAAGTAAAGAAGTAAATTACAAAATACTGCTGCGCATTCTTCTCATTGAATCGGCAAGCCGAAGCAAAGCAAACCTTTCTTTCTTGTTTTTTTTTTATAGGCCCCAGATAAAGTAAGCCAACATCGAGTTCCATGTTTCCTCATAATTTTGTTTTATTTAAAAAACAGAACTTAAATTTATACAAGCTAAGATGATCGGGAGAAGTCCAATGATCCAATGCAAGCCAAGAAAACAATGCCAGTTGATACTTTGGGCCGAGTCCTTATCTATGAAAACGGAAATTCCATTCGGATCTCTGGAATAATACCAAACAGAGAAAGTGCCAGTGTATCTATATATATTTCATATATATCTACATATAAATCAATTTCCTATCGAATTTTTTATACACACAAAAACACACACACACACATGCAGCATATGTAACTGTGAAGTTACAACTCTCGCTGCATTAGGCAACAATTTATGTTGCATATTTTCAGGCGAAGCTTTTCACACTTTCGCCCCATTTCTTTTTGATTTTGTCAGCCAGTGTGTATGTTTCGATTTCAAGTGTGTGTGCGTGTGTGTGTGTGTGTGTGGCTTTGTGGTGAGAAAGCTTTTGCCAAGTTCCCAAGTTCAGGAATAGGTACACCATATTGTGAAAGTCCACCACACTCACCGATACAGATTGAGAGACAGAGCGAGAGAGACACCGCAACAGTGTATGTCGATGTGTGTGTGTGTGTTTTCGTGTTACAGTCGCTTAAATTTTTCCATGCAACAAATTCTCAACAGCACTATAAATTAAAGCTAATCCACATTTAAACAAAAAAAGAAAAACATTTAAAGCCAAAGCAGTGAAATATTTTTGGTCGCAATTTTTGGGCAAACCTTTTGGTGGACATAGCGAGGTCAACGGTGTGGCGGTGAGTGCATCTTGTCTGATTACCATTGGCAGAGCTCTAGCTAGTGTTTGTAACCATTCCATTAAAAAGCATACCTCTATACTTTGTAGTTGTTATATATATCCCCCCCACCCCCCATTCCCGTTAAAGCGTGCCACCACAATGAAGTGAGAATAGTTAGCTTACATAATGTTCCACATAGTAGATACCTTTGCTCCCTAGACGCATGTGTCCACAGGCAACCTCATTGCAGTCCATATTTGTACCTTGTTGCAGACCGATCTCGATGTCTCCGCAATTAGATAATGCTTAAGTTACCAAAAGGTCTTAAAAAGAAAAAGAAGAAGTCGAAAAAGGACCAAGAACTCTTCACCGAAGAGGAGCTTGAGCAGTACAAGCGTGATCTCAAAGCCAAGCAGGAGGCGGCGGCCAACAAGTCAGACGCCGGCGAATCGGACGCAGCCGCATCAGACGTTGAGGGCGCAGGCGGAACTGGATCTACATCAGCAGCCAGTAGGCCACGAACAGGGCTAAGCGAGGCTGCCACATCGGCAGCAGCAGCTGGTGGTCAAGAGCAACAGCATCAGCAACAGCACCAGCAGCACCACCACCAAAACGCCGGCGACGGCGACGAAGAATGGGCCAAGTTTAAGGCCTTAACGTCGGGTGTTGATACCATCCTACACAAGACCCAGGACGAGCTCGATCGTATTAAGAAGGAATCGTTCTACCAGCGCTTGCCCTCCGCAGCCGAGAAGAAGAAACAGGAGGAAGAGGAGGCAGCACGTCGCGAGGCTGAACGTCTCGAACGGGAACGCCAGCGGGCCGCAGAGCTTGAGGCGCAACGGGATAAGCTAGCCGAGGCCGTCGTTGAGCTATCCGAGTCGGAGGACGACAACGAGGACGAGGTTGATGACATTTTCGCCACCGACTACATCGAGGCCATAACCAGCGGTGAGATACAACTAGGAGTTGTCCCTGACTCGCCCGTGCTTGAGTTAGACGACGGACCAGATCCGTTCGACACTGCCTACGCCGAGAAGGTTATCGTCGGCGCCGACAAAGCCAAGGGCAACAAGAAGCTAGTTAGCCTTGGAGCAGCTGTCGAGGTCCTTTCGGGTCGCGTTGATCGAGAACACGCCCTCGCCTTAGCCAATCCGAAGCGCAAGCTACGCAAGGGCATCCAGAATCTCTTATTGAGCGAAAGTGTTGAGGTAGCCGATCCGGACGCAGATCTTCTAGCGGCCGCAGCCGAACCGCAGCACAATCTACTTGACGATCTCGTCGATGACGTCAACGAAGCACCCATTGACTTAAGCGTATCGCTGCACTTGCAATTCATCCAGCCGCAGAAGGTTGAAGACGACGAGGAGGAGGAGGGTGAACAACAAGACCAGGCATTTGGCTCCCTCAATCCAGATTTAGCCGAGTTTGATGCGCTTAAGGACGAGGAAGACGACGAATTTGCAGAACTAGCTGCCGAGTCGCTGACTAAAAAGGAAGAGGTTACAATTGTGAATCAGGTTTTATTGCCACCCGCAGAGTTACTTGCCGAAGCCGCTGCTGAAGCTAGCTGGGCAGAATTTGAACCGGATCCAGAGCCGGAGGAAGCATCGGGTAAGTCACATTGCACAATTTTGGTGTGCGCCTAAACAAAATGGGAATAGATCAATCCATCCGTTGTTGAATCAATCCGAAAGGATTACTAAAGTATATATTGAACTGACAACGTTGACAATTTTCGCTCTTGTTGCCCAATATTATCCTGTCCATACTTGATTCAGTCCTTCCATCCTGGAAATTATGCACTTCTTTTTAATCCGTACTTAAACGTTCGCAGGTAAGCCCAAGCGTCCACCCCCACCGGCACGACCAGCCACTGGACCGCATATTGTACCTGGCGCAATCTACGTCAGTGACAACGAGGAGGACAGCAATCCCGACGACGATCCATTCAACACCGTCTACGCCGAACAGGTTATCAAGAAGACAACTGTGCTCGAGCAGGACGACGACTTTGATCCGCGTGCAGAGGAGACAGCTGCTGGCAACCAATTAGCGGCCCCAGGTCGCGATCTACTCGCCGGCAGCGCCACTGATCTAAGCCAGGTTGTGCCGGCGCCGTTGGCACCCACGCTTAGCATTGATCAAGACCAACAGGAGGACTTCGACCCCTTCGACACCTCAGCGGTCAGCGCTCTTGTGCAGCCCAAGGCCACAGAGCTCAGGTTTCTGGAACGCGAGCTGCTGAACGAGGCCGGAGGCAATCTTAAGCATTCACTGAGCGATCCAGACTTTGATCCACGAGCCGGACAGGCCGAGCCAGCTGCTGTGGTGTCAGTGCCAGCAGCAGAGCAAGTGGTTCACATCAACGCGGACACGGAGTTTGATAGCGCCCGCCGCAAATCCTCGCTGAGTCTTAATATACAAGCGAAGAGCGTGGGCTTCCTGGTTCCGGCGCCGGACTTGCTGGGCGCTGGTAATGACGGTTTGGGTGCCAACAAGAAGCCACTGACGCCTTATTACGCACCCACCAACCAGTCGATAGCGGAACGCGAGTCGGAGGACCCGTTTGACACCTCCTATGTGCCAGAGGCCAAGCTCAGTGCCATCGAGTTAAAGCACATCGAGGCGGATCTCATCACTGAGCCCACACTGCAGCACAGTCTGTCGGATCCAGACTTTAATCCGCGAGCACCGCCTACTCCTGTGCCCGCTGAGGTTCTGTTGGCCGTTGAGGAGAACATCGACATTAAGGTATTGACTCCAGCTCAGGAGCGTCGCCAGCTGCCACAGGTGAACTTTGAAGAGGGCCAAGAGGTAGACCCGTTTGATACGTCGATCGCCGCAAATCTGCAGCCAGGCCAGACAGAGCTTAAGCTGCTGGAAAACGAGCTGCTGCCCGAGAGTACCAAACAGTTGGTCACTGGAGTTCTAGACACCCAGAGCGACGACCAAGAGCTGGGCCTGGGTGACAAGGTGCTCACGCCCTCGCTGCCGCCTTCTCAATCCATTGAGTCAGAACAGTTGGAGGACATTGATCCTTTCGACACATCAATTGCGGAGAATTTAGCTCCCGGGGAGACAGAGATCAAGCTTCTGGAGAGCGAACTTATCGAGCGCTAAGCAAAGAGAAAACAAAGCCGAGCAAGTTACCCAGGACTAGGCAAGATGGCGAATCCGTTTCTTATGGATGATGACCTAGATGGCGGCGATATAGCGGCCAATCCTTTTCTGATACAAAATGATGTGGATCTGGCCGAGGGCGACTCGGATAATCCTTTCGGTGATGCGGCATCCAATCCGTTTGCATTTGGTGCCGATGATCTGGAGACAGTGGCGGAGCCGCTGCAGCAAGCGCAGCCTCAGGCAGAGCCCATTGCAGACATTGATGCTGCCATGAGTTTTTTTGGCACCACCATTGAGGCAGAGGATGATGCCCTTAGTCTAAAGTCCGCCGCGGAGGACGACGATGAGGGCAAGAAAGCAGCAGTCGGGGTGGTAGCAGGTGGCCCGCCGCCACGTCCACAGCCGCTGCAAAGCACACAGGAGCTGATAAGCACCGTGTCCAATCAGCTGGACGAAACAAGCTCGGAGTTGCTGGGCCGCATACCCGCCACCCGCTCACCCAGTCCCGTTTCCATGAGGGACCTGCACTCGCCTAGTCCCACTCCTGACTCAGGTCTGGCCGATTTGCTCGATATCTCCGATAGCGGCTCCAGTGCCCATACACAGGGCATGGATGTAGATCTCATTGCTGGCAGTATCGCGTCCGCTTCTGTTCCCGCTACCGCTCCGCAGCACGACAATCCCTTTGGTGTGCCAACGGCCGTGCCCAACTTGCAGGGGGCAACACCGATACCCTCGCCGGCCAAACAGCAGCCCCCACGGCCTCCGCCTCCGCGCCCAGTGCCACCTCGGCCCACACCCCCGGCTCACATAATTCAGCATGGACAGCAGCAGCCACCGCCGCCACAGCGTCCACCTCCACCAGGGGCCAATCCAATACAAGCGCCCGTCGCCGATGCGGACGATTTGTTGGACATGTTTGGCAGCAGCAAGCCGGCCAAGCCGCCGCCACCTAAGAGCAAGGAGGACATCCTCAGCTTGTTCGAGAAGCCAGCCGCGGCAGTCGCCACCAAGCCGGATTTGCTCAACGATGATCTGCCAACGCAGACGCAGACAGAGGAAGAGGCGCAGGCGGAGGCAGAGGCGCGTGACGAGCCAATATTTACTTCGTTGCTGACGCGCCCCGACGAGAGCACCCATGACATTACGTCACAGCCGCAGCCGGCCACCCATGCACACATGGCTGCACCGCTGGACACGACGAACCGGCAACGGGCTCCGACGCCGGATATTGAGATCACCACCGTAGAGGATTTGCCGCGCTCTGACGACGAGGACGAACCGGAGATCAAGCCGACCCCGGCTCCAGCTGAGGTCCAAGATTCGGAACAGGAACCAGAGCCCGTAATGCCTCCAGACGTTGTTTCAGCTGCAATCGAGTCGGACCAAAGTCCTCCCACGGAATCGGCGGCTACCACTCAGGCTGCGCATGAATCGACCATGGAGTTAGCCAGCGATGAGCCGGAACAAATGGATACAGGTCTTGATTTTCCACTGGCCACCAGTGGCTTAGCAAGCGGACAGCTTTCGGCCAATCCCTTTGCCAGTCCCGAAGAGGAAGATGATCCAAGCTTTGCTCCCATACCGGTGGTGGGCAATATCTTTGCAGCTGATGATCCCGAGCCTGAAGCCGGTGAGCAGGAACCACCGGCAGAGACGCCCGCCTATGTGAGCAACATATTTGCCGCAGAGCCTGATGAGTTTGACGCTTTTTCGGCCAAGTTTGACTCGGTGAAGAAGGACAACATCAGCATTCTGGATGGCTTTGCTGGCTCTGGTGCCATAACGCCCACGGGCGGCGATGGTAAGTTGAGGGCTTGATTTCCAAATATCCAGGGACGGTTTCACCTTCTTTCTTTTGCAGCGTGGGGCGACAGCGCTTTTGGTTCGGCTCCGATCTCGGCCAATGCTTTCGGAGAGGTTAATTCGGCGGACGACGGCTTCGGGAATGAGGATGACGACTTCTATGCCATGCAGGCGCCAGTGCGCGCTGATTCCGTTGAGTCAGTAGACAAAGAGTTCAGTGTAGTGATCAGACCGAAAGCAGAGGGCGCTGGAGGCGTGGCACCACAGATCGCTCCGCCACCGCCACCCGCTAGGACAGCACCAGGCACACAAGGCTTAAATCAAGTATCGCCTCCTGCAGCGACAGTAAATCCATTTGAGGATGTCAGCGGTTTTCCGGCTCCCGCACAGAGCACGACGGAATCCGGCATGAAGCGCACAGACTCACAGGACACGCCACAGTCACCGCTGTACGATGAAGATGTGTCGCAGCCGTTGGAGGAATTTCCCAGGTTGCACTACGTTGGCCCCGGCTGGGAGATGCAGTTGCGGCAGCCCAACAAGAAGAAGATAACCGGTCAGCGGTTCTGGAAGAAGATCTTTGTACGGCTGGTGGTGCAGAATGACGTGCCGGTGGTCCAGTTGCTGAACCAGGCTAACGATAAACAGCCATTCCAGGAGTTACCGCTGCAACCCTCCTATTCGGTATCGGAGATCGGGGCCCAGCAGTACGATCAGTTCGGCAAGATCTTCACTATGAAGCTGCAGTACATATTCTACAAGGAGCGGCCCGGAGTGCGACCCGGCCAGGTGACCAAGGCGGAGCGCATCACAAATAAGCTGACCAAGTTTGCACAATATGCCATTGCTGGTGACTATGAAGGTGTTAAGGAGTTCGGCAGCGATCTCAAGAAGCTCGGTCTGCCGGTCGAGCACGCCCCACAATCGTCGCAGCTCTTCAAGATTGGCTCCATGAACTACGAGGACATGAAGCAGTTCTCCGTCTGTATTGAGGAGGCCCTGTTTAAGCTGCCAGCTTTGCGCGAGCGTGCGCTCACCTACAAAATGGAGGAGGTCCAAGTCACGGCTGTCGACGAGATCACAGTGGAGCAGGACTTCGAAGGCAAAATACTCAAACAGATTGCCCGCGTGCGTCTCTTTTTCTTGGCCTTCCTAACGGGCATGCCCACCATCGAGCTGGGCGTCAATGATATGTGGCGTCAGGGCAAAGAGGTGGTCGGGCGTCATGACATTATACCCGTTGCAACCGAAGAGTGGATTCGCCTCGAGGCTGTCGAGTTCCACAGTGTCGTCAACCAGCAGGAGTACGAGCGTACGCGCACCATCAAGTGAGTACCGCCCTAGACTTCACACAAAATCCAATCACAAGCTCCGACCTCTTGCAGGTTCCAACCACCAGATGCCAACTATATTGAGCTGCTACGCTTCCGCGTGCGCCCGCCTAAAAACCGCGAACTTCCGCTGCAGCTGAAGGCCACGTGGTGCGTCACTGGCAACAAGGTCGAACTGCGTGCTGACATATTGGTTCCGGGCTTCACTTCCCGTAAGCTCGGACAGATACCCTGTGAGGATGTTTCGGTTCGTTTTCCCATACCTGAGTGTTGGATTTATCTGTTTCGGGTGGAGAAGCATTTTAGGTGAGTCGCAAATCTAACTAAGCTGATATAGATATAGAACTTAACCGACGTGCAGACAAAGGAAGTATCTGCTGAAAATTCCAGCCTTGTAGCTTTTATGACTTCTGAGTTCCCTGTGTTGAAACAGACGGACGAACGGCCGGACAGACGGACATGGTTATTCGATTCTCCTTGTCATTCTACATATATATACTTTATATAGCCGGAAACGCTTCCTTCTATGCGTTGCAAACTTCCTGACAAAATGAATATACCATTTTGTAAATGGTATAAAAAAACGTTGTGGTTTCAACCTGGGGTTGAACTCGCGACCTTTTACTGCCAATTGAATACTCTACCGTCTGGACTATGCCGGGATCAAATCAATCCTGGACAGACTAAAATCAATCCTGGACAGGCTTAAATCAGTCGTGAACAGGCTTAATATGCTTGTTTAGAATTTTTGACTTGATTTCAAAACGAATCTGTGTAAAACCAATACTTTTACCAATCCAATCCCTTTATCCTGGACTTGAACTTAAAATCTTAGCACGAACATAAGAATGAATCAACACTTTCGGCTTGAACTTATCATGGCAATTTATTTTATTTTCTTTTCTGTGTAGGTATGGCTCGGTGAAGTCAGCCCATCGACGCACGGGCAAAATCAAGGGCATTGAACGCATACTGGGCGCTGTGGACACGTTGCAGGAGTCACTGATTGAGGTTACCTCGGGTCAGGCCAAGTACGAGCATCATCATCGCGCCATTGTCTGGCGCTGTCCGCGTCTGCCCAAGGAGGGCCAGGGTATGATGGTCTCATGTCGCATCGATGAATCCTAAGTGGTTGACTCTTTTTGTCTTTGACAGGTGCATATACAACGCATCAGTTGGTCTGCCGTATGGCGCTCACATCGTATGACCAAATACCCAGCGAACTGGCGCCCTACGCATTCGTGGAATTTACAATGCCCGCCACGCAGGTCTCGCATACCACCGTGCGCTCCGTGAGTGTGCAGGACTCCGATGCCGATGAGCCGCCCGAGAAGTATGTGCGCTATTTGGCACGACACGAGTACAAGTAAGTCCCAACCTGACCTGATCCCATTGGTGGAATTAACTAATTGGATTAACTAATTTCAGGGTTGGCATCGAGACCACGCACGGCGAGTCCACGAATGCGTATTTGGCGGCAACGCGTCCGATACGCGAGGAGTCCACTGGCACCGGCGCCGCTAGCAAGCCTGCTGCGTCGCCAGTGCCGCCCAGTGACTCAGACAGTGACTCCAACTAAGCCATTGCACCACACCACACCACACCACACTACACCACAAGACAAGACAAGACACGACACGACTCGAATGCTTTAGGGTTTGGGCCTAAAAAACGTTCTTGTTCTATACATGCATACCTTACTATATATATATCTTATACATACATATATAATACATACATACAGACATACATATAGTATACTCGACATTATGTTCTCTCTTGCTTGTGAGAAGTGTGTTTGTTCTAAACCCCTCCCCCTCCATGTATAATTTCGTTTTAGGTTGAGATCAGGGTCAGGTGTAGTGCACCCGAATTAAGCAAAGGATTAGTTGACAATAAAGGACAAGAACCATAACTAAATAGCGATATGATACAATGTAAAAAGGCAAACAAAAAAAAACAGTAAGAATGTAGACGAAGACGAAGAGATATAGTATTTGTACGAGCAGCAGATGTCAACGGTCTTGGGTATTCGCTATCGTACTGCTTATATAACAGCAGAAAGAGGAAATAATCCTATGACCACCATAAATACCAATTATAATTATGTTATACATGACACTTACACATATATATACATATATATATATATATTTTAAAGTCCTACAGGAATACAATATATTAATGAATTCATGAGTACCTAAATAAATTGACTTTTTCTCATTTAATATTCATTCGGTATGAATGGCCTCACTGAATGCCATTTGTTACCATTAACATTTTGTTGATCAGAGAGCCAGAGTGAAGGGTGGAGCGCACAAATGGTATCTTATCATGATATTATTATATTAGAGGATGTCAAAATTTTCATTTTCCAATCCACACAATCATATGAACTGACTCGCATTACTTTATTTGATTTATTTAGTTTCCGAATGTCTAATCTGACTTCTCACTGACCATTCATACTCATTGTATACAACATTTACTGTTATTGTATGAATGTCCTATGAATATGTTGAGCTGTGAATGGTGTTAGTAGTATGTATTTCATTTAGAGTTCTCGCTGTATTCATCAACCATTCATTTTGAGATGAATGTTCCATTAAGTATTCTGAATGCATTCATGCAGGGCTTTAATAAATATACATTATAACATCGGGCTGACATTAACAAAAGAAAAACAAGTTAAACAAAATGATTTAGCAACCAAAACGAATGGCCTCGTTACATATAATCAACATATACATATGCATAGTTATAATGATAATCGTGTTATGGTTATAATCTACAAAACATATACATACATACATACGAAACTCCTACAAATACATACAACAAAAATTTACTTATATCAACGTTCATAGTTTATAAATTATTTAAAACTTGTATATGTATATGATGTACGTATGATGTACATGTACACTACATTAAGCACAAGTGCAACTGACAAGACAAAAGCAAATGAAAAGCAATTTCGCAATACATCGGTCTTCAGCCACGATTAGGTGGAAACTGGAAAGCAAGAAAATACAGGCAATAAATTGGCAAAAAATACACAAAGAATATCGTAACCGTAAGCCTGTTAAGCCGTAACAAATGTTGTACATACCACATAAGTCAGTGATGAGCAAGGTCCCTATTTAGTGCAACGGGTGGCATTGTGGTGTGATCTTAGTTGGTATTTCTGGACTTCTAAGGGATTTTTCAACACGATTTTTCGATAATTCAATTGACAGATTGGTGTGTTGGGAGATTTACAGTGTTTTATGGGTGAACACTGGTATTTCGCTTAATTTCTATAGCTTTCTATAAAGATAGACAAGCTAAATGATTTGTATACATATTTATTCCACTCGAAATCCAATAACCATTAGATTCTTGTTCCATCTTCGAACATTATCTAGAGTTTTCTATGACATTCTTTCCATTGACATCTTTATTTGAAAGTTTGAAAATCCAATCCTGAAGCTGTCTAGTTGATTTTTATCTTCAAATTCAGCTACGACCTTTGGAATTTTCAATATGTGATTTCTTCAAATATCTTAGGCTAGATGAAATGCAATCCATGAACCTATAAGGGTGCAAAGTAGTCCCTGAATGTGTTAAAATCCATCGAAATCTAAGTTTATTTGATATTGCTATATTTTTTAGTTGATTTTACCACATTTCATGGGTTGACGCATATATGGTTTTTGGACAAGATCGAAGCTAGAAAATTTGATTCAAAGTAGCGATCATATTGCCTACCCCCACCTTCCTTTCGACAAAGCTGGCCACGCCCTTGTTGGGATCTCATAGCTCAACATTCACCGTCTGTCCGACACATTGATTTAGGCAACAGCAGGCTAACGCACACACACCCACACACGCACCTACATAATACATACATACATATAGACAAAATAGCTAAAAAACAATGAATATATTTACATATATATATATATATATATCTATATATAGGTATTTAATACATATAATAATCTGACTTTTAGCTAAAGATGCTCGAAGAAGCTGCAATACGCAAAGCGTCAACTGAAGAATTTCAATGCAATCGCAATGCCACCAGCAGAGCGCGAATTTCCTGGATTGCCATGTAATTATATAATATGGAATGCAACAACAAGGCAAACTCAACGTATACCCCCCTTTCCCCTTCCCCCGTGAAACATGAAAAGAAAATCAACTAAGCTTTACATTGATTAACAATGCAAACTAAAAAGGATTAAAGCAAAAACCAAAAAAAAAGAAAACTAAATAAAAAACTTAATTCAATTTCAAGCAGAAACAAAAGAAAAATGCATATTCAAATGTTATTGTTGTGAATCAAATTATTATTATATACGAAAAATTAAAGACAAAAAATTAACAATTTAAACAAAACAAAAAAACGTGAAGAAATCACACAAGTAAAGGCATATAGCAAATATCATCATTGTTAAACTACAGCAAACTATTGTATGAAAAAGCAAAAACGATTGCAAAATATTAATAACAAATTTACCATACAAAAGCATATACGTATATAAAGTATTGAGTTAAATAGCAAGTTTACATAAAATAGATTTGTTGATTTAGTATTTAAAACGCATATAGGAAAAGTCTACCAGCTTAATTTAATGCAAATACTAAAATAATACTAAAAGCAAGAACTCGGTTCCATTCAAAACTGTTCCAAAATTCTAGCCTAATTTGCACTTATACACTCACACACACACATACACAAATGAACACGAGACAAGTTATCAGAAGACGGTTATCAATGATCATGATCAAAGCTATATATTCTATATAATTATTATTCGACCTCCCCTCTATAATATGTATATTTGTAAAATCCAAAGAAACAAAAAAAAAACAAACAAAAAAGAAAGCCAGAAAAACAAAATGATAAAAGATAAAAAATGTTCTCTCATTATTATGAATTGTATTTGTATGCTAATTGATTTACTTAAGTTTAAATATTTATATATATATGTTTAATTTCTATATACATATATTTATGTATATATATATATATATAAAGTGCAAAGGGGAAATACTGAAATTTTCACATGTTATATATTAAATATACATACATAACGAAATCCATAAACATTGTATTGTAATATATGCATATGGCTATATATATTATTTGTATATACATACATATATACATACATATATATATATAAACTATATGCATATAATATAAAACAGTTTATCTCTATATATAAATACGTATAAAATATAATATACATATACAAACATATATGCGCTGAATGCAAAATGAAAGGAAACCCAAAACGAATGGTATTAATCCAATGAACTAAATACAATACAGATGATTATTATGAGCCGAAGCCGAAACCGAAACCAAACCAAAATTATGAGTCATTATGATGGAAATTAACTAGTCAAATGGTAAAACAAAAATCTAAAAAAAAATGAATAAAAAATATTAAAAAAATAAATATTGAAAAACATTATGTATATCATAACATGGCGTTTTCATTATCAAGTCGAAGGTATTTCTGTCAGAGATGTGCAAGATCACAGTTTACTCTTGAGTGCGGAACATCGTTTTCTGCGCTGCTCAAAGCATACGCAGACAGACACTATTGTATGTCTTAAGGAAAGTCACTTGAATGCGGGAGAGGCGGGGTCAGCGAGGGGACAGTTTCTCCTCCTCCTTCCCTAGTTTTGGGATTTCGCGCAACCTGTGTGTTCTCTTTCCATCACCATGACACCAATGCCTTGGTTTTGTTTTCCTTCTCACCTCTCTAACCATTTTGTATGTCAGACAATCGCGAACACAAATGCCTTTAATTTTCGCCTTGAGCATTTCGATGACACAGGGGTTACAGAAAAGCGCTAGCAGCACAATTTCACGAATCATATACTTCGGATACGCAGACACAGCCACAGCCAAGCAGCATTACTTGAATGCAGGTGCAGAAGTGAGCGAGCGCTTGCTCTAGTGCTCATCGAGTTAAACATTCTTTTTGAAAATCTTGCCAAAAAAATATGTCACATAGTCAACCTAGATCTTAGACCATCAAATGTTCTGCAGCATGACAGAATATTACAGAATATTAAATTATATTTTTATATATATATATAGCATAACTTTTCTGTTATCAATTGGGTTTGTGGCCATTTGAGGAAGCCTAACTAACATTGACAATTGTTTCGGAATCCAAATCAAACCAAATTCGAATTTTATACATTATGTGAGGCTTCAGGTATGCTGACCAACTTGGAAGTTTATCGGACAGCTATATCATATAGCTGGTATAGAAGTGTATACAAGGTGAATAGTATATAAGTTTCGGCTAGCCAAAGCGAGCCTTCCTTTCTTGCGTGATTTACACTAGCCAGCATAATTATTTTGACGAAATCGTTTTGTGACTATTGAAGCTGGAATTGCTTAGTACCATTAAATAACGGTGCGCAAATAAACAAATTTTAAAGAACATAAAAATCTTCAAAATTTAAGAAGATCTGGGCCAAAACGTAAAACAACGCCCACTGAAGACCGACATCTTCTAGGGGAATTAAAAAAAGTTGTAGTTTTGAAGCCCCAAAGTGCGGCAGGTTTGATCAATTTAACCTTAAAGAACCCCCATCAGTGAGAGCACAGTCCGCCGACGTTTAAAGGAAGGTGATTTTAAGAGATATCAGTCAAGGGCAGTGCCGTGTTCATCTCAAAGGCAAACATGGCAAAAAGACTGGCTTTTGCAAAAAAGCTTGTGAACAAGCCAAAGGAGTTCTGGAGAAGCGTTTTGTGGACGAATGAAAGCTCATTTGAGTATAATGAATAAAAAAAAAAGGTTTTTATAAGAATGCCCAAAAAGAAAAAAATACTGCCTTTTGTTCAAAAAGTGAGTCATGGCGGGGGATCTGTAATGTTCTAGGGATGTGTTGCGTCTAGTTGGTTGGGAGACTTTATTCCTATCGACGGCTCAATGAACCAGGGCAATTATTTGTATACGCTAAATGAAAATGCTTTCCCGTTCGGTAAAAGGCTGATTCGAGAATCATTTGTCTTGCAACAGGATAATGCCCCATGCCACAAAGCCCGTATGATACAACATTTTTTGAGGGAAGTTGGTGCTCCCACTTTGGACTGGCCTCCTCAAAATCCCGATTTAAACATAATCGAAATCATAATCGTTAAATAAAACAAGAGAGAGACCATTTCTGAGCTCACTTCCCTTTGGCAAGAGATAACTCCAGAAATTCTGCAAAGCTTTGTGGTTTCCATACCCCAACGGCTCCAAAAAGTTATTGATGCCAAAGGAGGATACATATATTTATTATTTATCTTCATTCCTGCATTTTTTTAAGTAAAAACTCTGTTATTTTCAGTATTACACACGGGTCAAAGTACTTATGCCATACCCCGAATTAGCTAAAAAATTAAATCTTTTTAAGTTTCTATAAAAAAAATATTTGTTTATCTTTAAGTTTGCATAAGAAGTATATAAAAAAGAAAATTAAATAAAAAATTCTTTATAAATCCGTTAAAAAGTTATTCTAAAAATACAAGAAATTTATTTCGTCAAAATATCAAAATTCGTATTTTAGTGCTTAAAGTCTGACAGATAACAGAAGTCTCTAGGCATCGATTCGCAGTTTTAGTGAGAAAAAGAAAATATTTTCCTAAAAGGAAAAGCCAGTTAAATTCCAGTGGAAGAGAAACAAGTTCACAAAGGCAAGATAAAGAAAATCCTGTACCTAATTTTCGAGAATTTGCCTTTATATTGGATATTTTGGATATTTTGGATTGGATATTTTTCAAAATTCATTTTTTGGCTGATTGCATAAGGATAGCCAGGATGTCGCCATTTCACAACACACACCGAGTGTCTGTAGATTATAAAGAAAACTGGGAGGCCTGGTAAGATTTCTGATTCCTTTGGCATCCAAGCAGGCTGGGTATTCCTGTATTGCTGCTAAATTCCTGTTAAACCTTGCGTCACATTTTTTGTTTTTAGTTCAAACAGTTCGACATTGCGTCTGTATCTATTAGCCTACACATATTCTCTTAAAAATTATTTAGACTAAAACTAGCAGATATTACAAGCTGCCGTATTCTTGTTCGTTTAAAGTAAAAAAAAAAATACACAGTATTGGCATGGAGCGCGAGCGCCATCAAGTGAATAATAACAATGTCGGCCCTCCTCACGTTCGTTTTTGGGATGAACTGGAATTTATTCCGTTCGAGGCCAGGGACGCGCGTCGTGCACGAGATCACATAGTGCAGAATGCCCCTCCAGAGCAGCGGGTTCGCAAGAAGCGGAGCTTTTTTACAATCACAAAGGCAAACCTTAGCCAGACCCAGACCCAGACCCAGGTGTCCCCGTTGTTAGCCAATGCCTGGCAGGCCGTTCAGAATGTGGAGCCCGATAAGCGTCGCGAACGACTTTGCCGACTATATGATGGAGCACATGAATAGCCAGAACTACCCGAATGGTGAAGGACTACCGCCTTGTTGGGGTCAGTTCTGACTGAGCAGGTTGCACTTGAAGAAGGCGAGCAAGAGACGAGAGACGCCCACGCACCAACCTCTATACATTTCCAGTTAACCAAGCTGCCATTAGGATAGCTAAGCCGTGTATTTTACGAAAAGAATGAGACCTGAAAGGTCAAATAAAACCATTTGGAAATGTTATTGTTTAGCTTACTTTTACACTATCGAGCATAAATGGCGGTTCAGTGCAATGGCGCTGAAGGGAAGAAAGGAGTAAAATTTGCTTACTTAAAGAAGTTCTAAGTTTCGCCTACTTTAGATAAAGTACTGGAAATTTATCATACAGACTTGAAAAGAGATGCTGGCCGATGAACCTGTAATACCCATAACAATAACAATTACATATCTACTCACTTCGACCTTGAGCCAACTAACCAGATATACAGATTGCTTGATAACACGAAGCAATTGAAAAGCCACGAACGCTTAGACATTGTTCAAATTGTGACCCTGGTTTCATTTATCAATTGCTCAGAGATGTCCTTTTGGAAACATTTTATTCAGGACTTGTACATGTACGGCATTTCATCTAATATACGTATATACTATGCATGTGTATATGTATGGGTAAGTATGTATATAATTTGAGCTGCTCAGTGCAAATTCAAGCCATTTATCATTCTGTTACAGCCCGCGCAGAATGATCCAAAAGCTAGCAGTCGCCTTTTGCGAGGGCTGGTCAAACATTAACTCAGGCGGCCGAATTCTGGGAAAGAGAGTTGAACGATGCATTATCTGCAAAGCTAACCAACGTGAGGAGGGAGAGAAGCATACCAATCCACCAGCACATGAAAGGACAACTGAAGATATTCGGCAAAGAGAGTTAGAGAGCATCGTGATGTCGACAATGTATCGTCAATGAGTGAATTGGAAGACATAGTCACACTCACTTGCTGGCTCAAAACACTGAGGATGTAGATGCATAGCACAAGGGAAAGCTACTTCGTCATGTTCTTTCTTTCAAAGCACTAACTGTTTTCGGCCACTCTCTTCCGAGGTAATCCCTGAGGTAAGTCATAACATTTGAATTGACGCTGGCGCAGTTATTTGGTGCGGATTAGCGAGCCATGAGAATGGTTAGGTTAAAGTTCGTAAGGTTGTTTTGAATGAAGTCTGGAACTCTAACCTCACCAAACTGTCACCTGTACCTCCCCAGCTCCGGTTGGTACTCCCGTGAGGTATTACTTCACCGGGCTGGTTTGCATTGTCCGGGCTACGCAGTTTGTCCAATATAATGGTAGCCACCAATTTTCATCTGTCTATATCATGATGTTCACCAGCCTACAAGCGGCTGGCCTGCTCACCACCCGCATGCTCAGGTCGGTGCATTCTCTTGTGAACGCCATGTCTGAACCTCAACCGGGCAGTAGTGGTCGTCTGAGGGCTTAAACCTTTACCACCTGCCGCCACCTCAGGATCGTGGCTTCTCGTTGCATGGCTCTATGCCTTTCCGCTGTGCTGCCTTTGGGCACCCGCAGTCGCAGCTTCTTCATCTCCAACGCCATCAAGTCGAATGGCGTGAGTTCCGCCACTACCAGTGCCGCATCGTTCGATATTGTCCTGAATGCACAGGTCATCCTTAGTGGGCAGAGATGCTGAGCTGCATTAGCTCCTCCGGTATACCAGGTGCTAATCGTGCAAATCGCCTGAGAGTAGTCTCCACCGAAGTTCTTGTGGTTCTCCTGTGTTGGCCTAGAGTCGCACTAGCTCTGTAGCTGTGCTGCTTATCACTTTGGCTTAGGTTGTCTCTGAAATTCAGCCCATGGTCGATCATAACTCCAAAGTACTTCGGATTGGGTCTTGAGGTGATGGTCATTGAATCTGTATATACTCTGTCCTAGCAGATGGACAGTCTAATCTAGTCGTTTGGTGTATTCTAGTGCAAGTACTTCAATTGCCTGTGCATTGCCTGGGCAAGAGTGTACACTTGAGTTCAATGCAAAGCCATGTGGTGGAAATAAGCAGATGGGAATTGCAACATATGTGACATGCAAATGAGTTCTTTTGAGTAGAGTTTACCTTACTCTTTAGTTAGCGTTTATATAAATTGAGTGCAAATGATCAGTGGATGCGATGATACTATGTATGTACTATATACAAAATTGATTGCTTTAAGTACCATTAAATGCTACGAACTATGGTTAGCTTGCACTCTAGTGATTTATATAATGACTTCTTGAATAACCCTCGTACAACTACATACAGCAATCAGTGCAGCTATACACACACATCACCTCACATGTGCACAGATTTGACTGTAAAATCCCCATAAAATATTGTGTTTTATCTTCCCTTTGAACTTTCGCAAGTCGTTTTGTGTTGCTGTTGCTGTTGCTGTTGCTTCTTCTGCTTGCCATGTTCACTTTGTAGTCTCAATGGAAAATTCTGAATTGTGACGTGCTTGCAATTTGTTGGCGCGGCCACTGAGCGCGCAGAAGTATCAAGTAGTTGTCAGGCCAGCATCTGATATGACACGAGGCATGTGTTAGTCATAGCTCAACCTGGATTATGATGGCTTCCATTTCTGAAAATGGCAAATAGCAATACAAAATTTGGCTTTGAATCGTTTTGTTGGGCAGCGATATAATTTGCAAACAGCTGTTGGCCGTAACAGCTGATCCGTAAATCACACGAAATGGTATGGTTTTTGTGGTTAATATAGACTTGTGAATCCATTCTGAATTGTCTTCACTGGAAATGTAGAAATTTCGCAGATTGAAATTCTTAAACCTGTAAGAACGCTATGGTCGATATTCCGACTATAAGATACTTGTACTCTTTACTTATTTTATATTCGACACACTCAAAAGTATGCAACACTTTTTGAATTAACAAAATTTGATCATTGATCTAAGTAGAGTAATAGCAGAAACTAAGGAACTCAGTCTCCCGAAAGTAGAAATGCGACCCCTCTATATGCCACTCCCAGCTCATATCAAAGCATTGATTCAACAGCGAAATTACTTTCGACGTTGTTCCGCTGTCAACAACAACTAGAATTACAATATGATATAATGAGTTATTATATGATATAATTGTCCGATCTTGATCAGATCACTCCAGCGCCGCCCCAAATGGATACAAACCGAATTTGGTTTCATTTGGATGAAATGCTGAAAAGTTATGCTCCTAAGTGGTCATTCCGGAACCATTGGTTATATGGTAGCTATATGATATAGTTCTCCGAGATTGATCAGATTAGGAAAACGGACTTGGGGCCTCCTCGAAAGGATACAAACCGTGTTTGGTTTGATTTGGATGAAAAGCAGATAAGTTATGCTGCTAAATGTTCATTCTGGAACAATCGGTTATATGGTAGCTATATGATATAGGTGACCGATCTGGATGAATTTTAAACTTAACCAGAATGCAGGAGAAACCCCTTCTGTTACAAATTTCAGCTCTGCAGCTCTTGACTTTTGAGATCTTGGTGTTGAAACAGATGGACGGACATGGCTATTTCGACTCCCCTTGTCGTGCTGATCAAGAATATATATACTTTATACATCTGACCATGAGAAAGCACTCGGCAGGCTTTGACAATGATAGATTCATAGGTATTGAGAGAAGAGAGAACACGAATGACTTTAGAAAGCTTAAGAACACAACAACAGGGAGAGCGAGCCATCTCAACCACAAAGAAGACATTGATGAAACGATCAAACGTCCAAACGCGTTGGAGGAAAATGTTAATAGAATGTTTCTTATTTTTAACAGCCTGCATAAGAAAAACAAAAACGCAAGAACAATATCTATTGCTTGCCATTCGCGGTCTACATGATCTGCCTTCACTGATAAATCGCAGGGTCTGTCACGTGGGTGATGTTTGTGCTTGATTAATGGTACAATTGAATCTCCTGATATTTTAGCTCGCCTAATTTTTAGCCTTTTAACATTCCACTTAACTTATCAAAGATAGTTCCACCCCTCCCCCTTGGACAAACTGACTGCGAGCTGAGTATTGTATTGTCCCGCAGTTGGCATATCAAGATATTGAAGATTGTAATCACAAAATTATTGAAATAGACCACTTAAAACCAGGAGGGATTTGTGTGAAAAGAGTGTTAGATAATATAGTCTGATTTTTCCGATAGAGCCATATATATAATTTTGTGTAAATAAAACACAGTCAAATTGAATTGCCACAGGGCAGTGCAAAACTGCGATATCAGAGTTGCATTTGCTCCGAACAGTGGCAGCCCTGCAAACTCTTGCGACGAGCATATGCAGCCCTGCAAGGTTTTTCACTGAATAGCAAAGACAACAATCAGCAGTCCTAGACAACAACCAGACCAGATTGCAAAGGGAACAATGTTCAGCATTGTCTGTGAGGTCGCGAGTTCGAATGCCAGCCAGACCCATTGCAGTTTCTATACAATTTTAATATTTTTACACATTTTTAGTGCAAAATTTATATTTTTTGGTAATAATAATTTTATTTAATTTAATTTTATATAATTGCAGTTTCAAAAAAAACCTATGGCAAATACAAAATTCTCAAAAATGAATCAAAGCTGACATGATTGCAGTTAAGTTGAACGTTGAGTTACGCATGAATTGTGACCGGCGTTGGTCCTGCTTGTTAAGATGCAGTGTCAACGCAGGGGAACACCTACCGACACAAGTACAAGTGTTTGCGGCAGCTCTGCTTCTTCTGCCACATACTTAATAAATGTGTCAAAACTATAACACAAATACTATAACTGTAATAGATATTATAATAGAAACTATAACACACACGCGCACTACTAAATAGACGACTACATAAACTACAATACTCTGATGATTCCGTTCAGAATATTTAAAGGACCAATTGGATGTTGGGGAGCTTTCCTTGGTACACTATGTGACGTGGATTTGTTGGCTTGTTGGATTGGCTGGACAAAAAACACAAAAAACACAAACAAATTTATAAAATAAAACAGAAAATAAAATATTTTTAAATATTTTTTATTTGCATACATTGAACATTCACATACATTAGGGCTTATTTGGCTGTGCAGACACAGCGCCGTGTTTCAGGGGAGTCAACTACCCCTCATCATAAAAGGGATATGGATATGGATGAAACTTGAACTTCACTTTTGTAGCACTTCTGAGATCCTTGTGTTGAAACAGACGGACACACAGACGGAAGGATATAGTTATAGCGATTCCCCTTGTCATGCTCAAGAGTATATATACTTTACATAGTCCGAAACGCTTCCTTCTATGCGTTGCAAACTTCCTGATAATACACCATTCCTTCCTTAATACATCATTCTATTAAAAATTGCAGCTATGTAGCTTATAAGACTTTAAGATCTTTCAAGATCTTTGTGTTGAAACAGACAAAGGGACAGACGGATATGGTTATATCGATTCCCCTTGTCGTTTTCATGTACTTTATATAGCCGGAAACGCTTCCTTAAATGCGTTGCAAACTTCCAGACAAAATTAATATACCACTTTGATGGTTGGGTCTCACCGCTATACAAGATCAGAGCAGAAGTGCGACTTCTGCCAAAACCATCCCCAAAATCACTCCAGTGCTCGGTCGGCAAGCGACCAATGCACTGAAGAATCAGTGCGAGATTGCATTTCTATGCTAAATACGATTCATGTCCGCCCACAAGATAGTCTGCGCTACAGTTAGGAGTATAATAAAGAGACTCAAGGGAAGGACGGGTGACAAAATGGACAAAATCGAGAAAAGTTCTCCCTTAAGGCTTTCCCTTATAGCGCCGTCCGGCTCTTCACTGATATATATATATATATAGTGCATGTCTCAAAAGTAGTCCCAATCAAAAAGCCAATGAAGCCCGCTGAACCTCGTATAGCTTCCTTTCAGCCCTTAGTAAAATCCTTAAATCCTTAAGCTCATCAAAAGGATATTCGATATGTTCGTCGAGGAAAGTGACATTCTCCCGGTTCTAGAATCAAACACTTCACTTAGCGAAATTTCCTTCAATCAAGGACCACAAGCATGGTCCTGATGGATATCAAAGCGGTTTTCGATTCGGCTTGACATGATGCACTAATTTACAAAATGTATAGACTCAACTCATAGACCGATCGTTCAGTGTACACATCGGACTTACCCAGTCTCAATCCACTGATATCCATAAGGATCGTGATTATCTTAATATCAGCAGATATAACTGAAAATCTTCAGCTTGCATTAGAAACCCTTTCGGACTGTTTTTGAAATGGAAAATCAGGCTTAATGAAAGGAAAGCGCGGGCTATATACTTTACAACGAAAAGGATTGATATCATTCTACCTGAAAGCCACATTTCTCTAAAAGAACTCCAACCTGAAGTGACAAAATAGCGTTCGATATCTTGAGGTAATTCTGGACTTCAAATTACTACTTAGAAATCACATCAGCCACACTGTTAACAAAGTAAATACCACCATAAGAATTTTGTATCCTTTCATCAATAGAAATTAGCGGCTAAATGTCGAAAGCCAGCTGTTCCCATTCAAATCAATTTTCCAAGCAATAATCTTCCCTCTTCTGGGTCAGCAAGCTCCAAGTGATCCAAAATCAAGTTCTGAAAATGATAGTTAAACTGCCCTGGTATCACCCCACATCCGATCCGACCAACATGGCACAGCAAAAATGGAAATGATCAGTGATAAAGTCACAGAGCTCGCAAATGACTTCGATAATAGTATCGACATCTATTCTACGTACGTCGATATTAACCAAATCTATCGAAACCTAATAGTTTAAGCAGTTGTATGTAGGTTAAGTTTTGCTTTCTTCTCAGCAAGTCTTTCTTAACGTTTTTTCCCCCTGTATATTATATCTTTCTTATGTAAAGGCATCAGGCCTGAACCCTTACAAAGATATATATTAAATCGTCATTGTCATTTTAAATATTAAAGTTAAGCTAATAAATTGCATAGAATTTAGACTGAAATGTAAGTTTTTGTTTTAAATATTATATGAAAAACAATTAAAGAAACATTTCGAGATGCAGGCTGAATGATAGAGAAAGCGAGAGCACGGCAATGCCTGGAACGGAATTGAACCTGGTCTTGGACTTGGACTTGGACAGTGAGTTGGGCCCATCAATGATGCTTGAACGTGATGAAAATATGCTGTCAGCAAAACTGAGATCTGAAAATGTGCCCAATAAATGGCAGAGACAGGCACAGCGCAGAAAATTTCTGTTTTATGAACAAAAACGACTTTCAGCATTCAGCATCCAACGTGGTCGGACATCTGTAACTCTGTTATCCAATGCCTAAGGCAGGCAGGAATGAATACCATTTCGTTGCCATTTTTCGTATGGCATTCGTGGCATTCAAGGCGGTGGCGGCGGCGGAGGGGGAGGCGGTTGCAGGGGCAGTGACAGTGGCAGTGGCAGTGGCAATGTCAGTAGATGTTAGCAATCTGTCTACAAACACGTGCCCTTTGAATATGGATCAATAAATGTGTTGAATAAATGGCACAAGCTGCCGCCAAAATGCCACAAAATGAAGTTGTTTACCAAATCGAATTGAGGTTTTCTGACATATGGACGCAGGGCAATCAATAACCGCTGGCAGCATACATATTATATTATCAATAAGTTCTAAAAGATTCATGCACTGTGTGTAATACCAAGCGGTGTCAACAATACGATGTCAGGCATGTCTACATCTGCAACATTGTCAATCTTCAAGTTCTTACTCTTACTTGAAGCCTTTAAACTTCTATGCGGCACATTATTTTCTGGGCAACTTTGAAGGAAGCCGGCTAAATATAATGCACACGAAAGGATATGTTAACTTTGTTGATAGGCTTGGCAGATGTATGTACATACGGGTATACAACTTCTTCAAAGTCCACCCAGGTCAAAGGCAAAACACCACATTCAGATCAAGGGGAACATTGAAGTTTTTTTGAGTCGCAATCCAAATCGTCACATATAATTATAATTAAAACAGACACTGATCGATGCAGCCACCTGCTGGCCTACGAAGCTTATAACAAACAAGTTCATTTTCACACAAACATTGACCTCGACTTTGACTCACTTTCTGTTAAATTGAATTTTTGTGAAATAGCTCGTTGCTCGTTGGGTTTGGCCTGTGCATTGTTTCCCAATCAGTCAGCTAATTTGATCACATAGTTTGAAAGTGAACTACGCCAAATCCCAATTCTCATCTCATTTAACCATCACCTGCGGCACTCCTGTTGAGTCCTTGGGCGATTGCTCAATTTTCACATCATTTGTAAGGCATAGCAACTTCGTTATAGCCGTTCCAAAATTTGCTGCTGTCCTAAATTTACTGGCTTGAAACAGCGCCAATTGCATTTGTTACTACAAACGGAAGCAGCTATCATAAACTAGAAAAGGAATTCCTGCTGTTTTTAGTTGGCAAACGAACTAGGACTAATTGCTCAGCCATGGCCGTAGCAGAAATACATAAAATGCGAGTATCCTTTGCACATTAAAATCGAATCAATCATGGCGAATTGCGATTTACTCTTACCTTGGGCCCATAGTTTCCAACGGATAACTAAATGACTAACGAATAAAACCGTTGACATGAGGCAACAAAGTTGCTGCCGAAGCCGAAGCCGAAGCCGGAGTTTATGCTTATGCGCAACAATGTGTGTGGCACGTTGTGGTTAAGCGGTGCACTCAGGATGCGAATTTGCTGATTTTTATGACAGCCATTGACATACACAATGCGAATGTGCAGGAGTATGAGAGGCATGAGGATGTGGTTGAGCAGGCGATTCCACCTGCTTGGCCATAACACGAGACCAGGCTTAATACATAAACCGATCAAATGGCCAAGTTACACACAAACACACACACACACACACACACACACACACAGATGTGCTCATAATTATGCAGATGGGACTGCTGAGCCGGGCCAGAGAGAGAGAGAGAGAGAGAGAGCGGTACAACATGTGGCGGTATCGGAAGCCCTGCAACCTGCCTTCCAAGGGTCATGCCAAATGCAAATTTTGCGTGTTCTTCCATATTTTGCTTGTACCGCCATTTTCTTTTGCTGTCCATAACACATGTGGCGGCGCACATAAATACATATACGTATACACACATGTACAATGCACAAATGCATAGAGTTCGCTAGGTTTGCATAAATTGTAGCATACTTTCGAGCGGCAGCCAGAAGGTTCGTCGTCGTCTAGAACGTCGACGTCGTCTATGCGCGCCATCTTCTGTGCGATATCAAACGAATTAGCATACAAAACTGCAAATTTGAATTATGGCCAGCAGCAGGAGCAGCTGTTTCTATACCTTCCTGCTGCTGCTGCTACTGCTGCTGCTCTGTTGATGCGGCAAATGTATGCGAAGGGGTACAGAGGGATTCAGTTTCTTTCTGAAAGTGAGTGTGAACGTGAAACTGCAGCCAATATACCCTTACTAGAATATGCCTTGCTGATACAATTTCATTGCAATTTCAATGCATATACAAGGGGTACTCTCTTTGATATTCGGGAAGTCATTGGGTGCCAAATCAGGACTGTACTGAGGATGAGTCAGCAATTCGATATTTTGACTGCTTAAAAATGCATCTGTTTGGCGAGATGAGTGAGAGCTCGCATTGTCATGATGGAGCATTCTCTATTGTCTCTGTTGGTTTTACGAATTTCTCCTAAGGTTTCTGGCAAACAAATGGCCGAGTACCATTTAGAGTTGACCGTCCTAAATGATCCATTCGGCCGAAGAGCAGGCGATCATTTGCTTCGCTGTACTTCTTCAACGAACAACTCTTGTTGAATTTAGCTCTTCTTGGAATGCCCGAATGGACCGACCTTGTGGTCCATGATTCGTCAAGTGTAACTTGTGTGCAAGGAGGCCTCAACCTCACGATTTTGCATTACGCACTGCATCGATGTTTATGGCACAACAAGCGATTTTCACGAAATTCATCGACGACCGAGTTACGACCACGATTGAATTAAGTATACCAGAGATATACTCTGGTTTTTTTTTTAGCGCCATATAAAGAACTGACTTTATCGACACATTCTTGTGTAGAGAATGCTTCTCTTGAAATCTCCATTTTTTGGCCAATTAGATTTTCTTAACTCACCATAAACAAAAAAAATATCTTTTTTACATCAAAACGTAGTGAGTACGTTAATGGCAAAAATGTGAATCTATTGAAATTAGTGATGCCAGTTCTCGAAATATGAATAGTACCCCTCGTTTATAGGCATGGCTTCACTAATAATTTGATCTCAAGTGAATTAATTCGCATGCTGTCAAAGTGAGTTGATTGAGAATGAAGCAAACTGCAAAGCGTAAAGAATGAATTTGCTATGATTCAAAATTTTTATCGCTGAGCAATAGCAGACTTTTACTTTGTTTCACGTTTTCGTCGTGATCAGTCGCAAGAGGAGAATGGACGATGAAAATAAAGACGTCGGAGGCCCACCCGCATTTGTACATTTGTACGAAACTCGAAGCAAACTTGCATTGCCGCTCATTTGCCTTCGCGCCTCTTCTAAGAATGTTGTAGGACTGAGTCTTAAAAGCGCACTCATACGAATTTGTTCGAGTTCGCAATCATCTTTACTCAATTCGATGTGATTACGAATGATTCGAACTTCATTTTGGCACTTTGATGTCAATCAATAATATGTATGCGATAGATATACTGCCGATGTTAGCATGTCCATATCTGGCAATCTAGACAAGTTTAATTGGAATAGAAAATAGAGAAGCCACAGCTCCTCCACAGTATCCAGCGTTGACTTATTGTTAAGGATTGAGAATTTAACGATGATTGCCTGTTCTAACAGCAACATGTTCTACCACCTCTTTGCCAGCTTCTTCTGCTTCCAGGTTGCGGCACAAGACTTCTTGCTATATAAAGAGTGCATTTACGAGATCCAACTCTTCTTCCATTTCTCTTCTTTATTTTCTTCATTTCATATGACATTTTTTATATTTTCGCACACAAAATAAATACCAAATTAGTAGTTTTTGTCAACAGTGTGGCCAGATTCAGATCGATTTACCAACCATTCTGAGGGGCATTGCCATAAAATGCTCACAAAATGTTTAACTAAAATTAACGAGCAGTTGCTTTTCTGCCTGACAATCCTATCCTTTTGATACCCAAACTCTACTTTATCGACGAGATGTGGAAACGGTGGTAAGGATATGAAGTCTTCGACAGGATACTTGCTAGCCTTTCCTAATTATTGTCTATAATTTTGCTGTTTCCAGAAATGGCTCCAAATTGAGCTTAAAGGATTTTCAAGAAAAAATGTACTGTCAAGTTGCGTACTAATAAAATTTAAAGGACTCCTTGAAGTAGTTCCGTTAAAGGAAAATCTGGAACCTCAACCTTAGCCTGAACCCTACAATCCTCAATTTGCATGTTCTTATGTAGCTGCAAATGTTTGAACTATTACTCTGACTCTGACCATTGGCATCTGAGACATAACTATTTACATGCTTACTTATGCACATTTACACATCTACATATCTATTTAGACATGTCTATATGTGTGTGTCGATATGTAGATACACATATGTATGTATGTACAAGTAGTTGCCAGCTAAGACAGAGCAGATGGCTGGCAGCGGGAGCGTCGCGCCAGCGTCTAGCCGTGCGTTTAATGTGCCTAATAGACCCATGTTTGCCCAAAGTTTTTCAGAGCCACACCCTCGCCTTACCCTTGCAGCCTTTCAGCGTTTCAATCCCGCACTGCCCTCGCTTTTCTCAGCCTGTGCTAAGTTGCGCTCTTTGCTCTGCAAATACGTAATCAGTGAAAATTTTATGCACATTTTTCTTTCGTTTCGTTTGTGGAAAACGGCAAACGGCAAACGAGGCTTTGAACTGACACTGAGGCCCAACATTGAAATACGTTCTTCAATTTCCATAAACACGTGAGCAAATAACACGTGTGCTCAGGGCTCTAGGATAAGGGTGGAGTTGCCTACAACATTAGCTAACTATTGCCAGGATTCGCAAATTGTTGGCACAGTCAGGCATTTATTCACTAACACATGTCTCTGCCAGGGACAGGGACAGGGGCACAGCTTGATTTCACAGGGGGAGTTTGGGCATTTTGTTATTTAGTTGAATATCTTAACGCAAATTGTTATGTAAATATTCCTTAGGATATACGATAACATGTAATTTGGAAATTGATATACAGGCTCGTTTATATGCTCGTCTTCAGACCACCCATTTTTGAAGTCTTTAAGTTAATGAACTGTTAATATAATGTTACATAGCAGAAATGTTAAGCAGGCGCCGGCCTGGTGTTTCTCTCTCAAACACTTACATGGCCTGTATGTGTGTTATGTGGGTGAGCCAGTGCTTATGCATGTATGTTTGAGTGTATATAGTTTGAAATCAAAGATGGGCAAAGCTCAAAAAGTCTATCGCGGGGGATAGGCATCAGATAACACACGTATACTTACATAAGCATAAGCCTAACTTCTTGAAGTTCTGTAGATCGGCTCCTGTTTTCAAGCGTCGCCATCTAATTTCGTGATCTGCCCATGCAATTTTCATATCTTACTCTATATAGAGAACGAGTATAATGAATTATCTTTTGATATACAAATCAATCTAACCTCTATAAGCCATCTATCTATAACATATATCTCCTAAGTCACCTAACTAAAAAGATAATATGCAATTTTTCGTTACCATTCAAAGCACATACCTGTTCCTGCTGGCCACGCCCATGTCTTCCACGAATGTGGCCTGGCTGCTTTAGTCAGCCTGTTTGAGTTTCAGGCTCTATGTAAAATGCGCCTCAAATTGATTTTTATTTATATTTCAAAAGGAAAACTTTTTTGTGCAGCTGTTGAGTTTATGTTCTTTTCATTTTTATACCCTTGCAGAGGGCATTATAGTTGTGTCATGGTATTTGTAACGCATAGGAGGTAGCATATCTTACTCTATAAGGTATATATACTCTTGATCAGCATGAGAAGCCGAGTCGATAAAGCCACGTCCGTCTGTCTGTCCGTCTGTTTCTATGCAAAATTGTCTCTCAGTTTTGAAGTTATCGAGTTGTAATTTTCGTCATTTACTTCTTCCTATGAAAAATCGTCAAGATCGAACCACCATATGGCATAGCCCCCATATAATCGACAAATTTGGAATGAACTCTTAGCATATACAACTTTTTTGGTAGACAGTTTTAGATGCCTCCACGAGTGCTAACCAAATTTTCATTCGATTTGGATCACTATTTCATATACTTAGCTCCCATATAACCGACTGATTCGGAACGAACTCTTAGTGCAGCAAAATTGGTTGTTTTTTATCCAAATTTAACCAAAAAGCCTCTATTTCTGCTGATTAAAGTTTATCTAGATCGGATTAGTATATCATATAGCTCCCATATAAGCAACCTATTCTTAATGAACTCTTAGTGCAGCAAATTGGTTGTTTTTTGTGCAAATTGAATCAAATCTGCTGACCAAAGTTGATCTAGATAGGATTACTATTTCATAAAGTTCCCTTATAACTGTCCGATTCGGAGTAAATTCTTATATACCGGATTTAGTTTTTGTTTTTTATCCCAATTAAACCAAATTTAATAACGAATTTCAACCGAATTTCAACCGAATCTGCAAGAGTATGTATGCTTCGGCTACCCGAAGTTAGCCTTCTTTTCTTGTTTTCTCTTTGTTTCGCAGCTGCGACAAAATTGCCAACTCACCGCGTCACCGTCAACCCACCCGTCTGCCGCCACGCTAGTTCAATCGTCAATATTTCATTAGGTTTTCATGAAATTTCAATTTAGCCATTCAATGTGAGATATTGGGCCATTTGTAATTTACTTGCATAGCCCTCTAATCCTCAGCAAAGCAGGTTATGTCGCCCTTTCACTGGCACACTGCTTCAACAGCCCGAATAGATTCCTTTTAATCTTACATATCAGATGATATAGATTGGAGTTGAAATAGTCGAAGCATGTGCGCAGTTCTGGCCGCTATTTGGGGATGTTACTGAAAGCAATTTTTGTATGTTTTGAGTCTATACGAATCCAGGATAAAAAATAAGTCCAAATCCTTTTGTCTCAAATCAATCTCGTTTCGGCTTGAAATTCAATGTTTTTATACGATTTACAAAACGACTATGTAAAGTATATATATTCTTGATCACCATGACTAGGGAAATCGATATAACTATGTCCGTCTGTATGTCCGTCTGTTTTAACACAAGGATCTCAGCAGTCTTAAAAGCTACAGAACTGAAACTTTTACCAGATGCTTCTTTTGTCAAATTCGAGTTTTAACCAGATCGAACAACTATATCATATAGCTACCATATAACCGATTGTTCCAGAATGAACACTTAGGAGCATAACTTTTCTCTTTTTCATCCAAATTGAAACAAATTCGTCTTGCATCCCTTGTATCTACTCCATCCAGATTTGATCTAGATCGGTTATATAGTTACAATGAAGCAAGCCGAAGCCAGCTTTCCTTTCTTGTTTTTAAGTGTATTAAGTCTCAACCGACTTTAGATTATTTCTATATTCACCATATTTGATCTTGTGGCTTGGCCTGGTAGTTATGCAACCAGCTGTTTCCAAAGCCGCAACCACATCGGTCACGCGTAATGAGATGCAACTGCTCGATCTCAACGCGCAAATGAAATCCGATGCCAAAGCATCCAGGGGCTTAGCTTGTGTAGTCGCTATAGTGGGACCCCTGTTGGCACAGTGAGCCCCTGGTCAGCTCGGCTCTATGAATACTGAAACATTTACCTCTTGAGTGACACACAAATCGTAGTTGCATTCGCATTGTCAACGCCAACATGGAACGTTGGCTGAATCGTGTGGCCGTTGTTACCGGCGGCAGTACCGGCATTGGAGCTGAGATCACCAGAGAACTGATCGCCGCAGGCGTTGTGGTGGTTGCCCTGGCTCGCCGCCTGGATCGTTTAGAGCAGCTAAGGGAATCGCTGCCCGAGGCACAGCGAGCGCAGCTACACATCAAGCAATGCGATGTAACCAGTGTGGAACAGGTGAACACTGTTTTCGATGAGGTGGTGGCCGAGCTTGGAGGCGTGGACATTTTGATCAACAATGCTGGCAAGCTGACGGGTGGTCAGTTGGTCACCATGGATCTGGACACAGTGCAGCAGGTGCTGCAGACAAATGTAATGGGCGTGGTCTATTGCACGCAGCGCGCCTTCCAATCACTGCGCCAGCGCAAAGCTCCGGGTCATGTGGTGCTCATCAACAGCATTGTGGGTCATTATTTGTTCAATCCATTGCCCGGTAGCCAGCAGGAGCTGAACATGTACCCGCCCACCAAGTATGCACTGACGGCCATGACAGAGCTCTTTCGCCAGGAGTTTCGCGAGTTCAAGACCCAAATTAAGGTCACGGTGAGTAGAGATCGAGATCTATATGAAGATACGTGGGGCACGATTCAGGCTATGCCTTACAAATTTTCGTATATCTTTTTCCATAGAGCATCAGTCCAGGTCTGGTGAATACGGACCTGGTGCCACAAGCATATAAGACATTGCCCATGCTCCAGGCCGAGGATGTGGCCAACGCTATTATGTATGCTCTGGCTACGCCGGCGCATGTCCAGGTGCACGAGCTGACCATCAAACCAATGGGTGAACCTTTCTAAATATACATAGTATCATATATATTCTACATTTATGTGTCCTTATAACTTTGTATATAAATATGTATATGTATTCTCGGGATGGATATGATATCTATTTGAAATTTATCGTATTTTTCCTTAGCTGAATTTAACACAAAAGCTGTAGAGGTTCCCATGTCACTTTGTATGTCCATTGCCGCACAAATGAGAGAATACGAGCAGGGGCGTGGCCAGGGAAGGACTGAGAGAGCAAGTTGCCCAATCCTACAACTCGAATTTCAATACAAATTGATATTGATAAGTGAACAAAGCTGGCTAACAGCTGCAGCTCAGCCGCTACCTCTTGAACAAAGTTCTCCCTTGAATACTTGAAAAGTTTATGGACAAAACATAAAATCGTTAAAAAAGTACCAAGTTCAGTACAAAATCAAGATATGATTTCACAATAGCATGGTAGTTAGGGGTTTCCTTATAAAGTAAATGATGTTTTTGGGTTTAGAAGGTGCGCTTGTTCTCAATTCTCGAAGCAGATTAATACATTTTGTAAAAATTACGAAAAGAATTATGAATTGGGAAGCCAACGGTGCTTGCTATAGCCATGACGTGAACAACGCGATCTTAATGCAAAAAATTAATAAACGCTTGTACGAGAACTAAAGCAATTGCAAAATACTGCTGAGCACCTTGCCTGCCGAATATCGTGGCGTGGAACGGGAACGGGATGCAATAGCAAGCTCGAGAGAACCGCTCTCGTTAATGAGTAGATTTATAAAATAGCAGCGTTTGCTTATATTTTAAAGCAAACTTGATCTGACGCCCAACAAGAAGAGTCTAAATACCAAGTTTAGTCTCTCTAGGCTTTATAGTCTCCGAGATCTAGGTGTTCATACGGACGGACGGACAGACGGACATGGCTAGATCGATGCGGCTGTTGATGCTGATCAAGAATATATACACTTTACTAATTAGACTTGTACTTTAGTAGAGTACGCGAGTATATTGTATTCGTGCAAATGTATGTAACAGGCAAAATGATAAAGTATATAAAGTATATATATTCTTGATCAGCATTAACAGCCGATTCGATCTAGCAATCGCTTATATGTGAGCTATATGATATGCTTGTCTGATTTTGTCTGATCATATCAGGCCATCGGACTTTTGGCCTCCTTAAATGGATACAAACACAATTTGGTTTGATTTGAATAAAAAACAGAAAACTTTTACGCTCCGAATATATGATATAGTTGTCCGTTCGGGATGAAACTCAAAGTTAACGAGCGTGTAGAGCATCTGGTAGCTCTGTAAAACTTCTGACAGTTGAAATCACGGATTCCGACGGACTCCTAATGTACATATGTATTCCAATATCTGCTGCAACGTTTCTTCCCTCACTTTTCCTGCTTCATCTTCTTGCCATCAAAGAAAGGCATGCTTTAATTATATCTAATATTTCACAGCAAAGAACCAAGATCAGGATGATAACAAAAGCAAGGAACAAAAGCAGAATAGTAGAATGACCAGCCACATACTAGAAACCCAGCGACATCATCAGCTGCCATCAAAGTATGGTTCTTCCAGCGAGAATAGTGATCATGATGACGTCACATGGTGCTTCATAGAAAACGACGAACAACAACAGCTGTTAAATAATCGTGAGGTGCAACCAGAACTCCCCACCACAAATCCCTTGGCAGAATATATCGAAGAGAATGGCGAACATGATGGTGACAATCAGCCCCTGGCTGCCGATGCCTATATGCGGCACATCGATTCCTCTACTGCTGTGCCGCAGTATGCAGTGACTGAGCCGGTTTACTATGTGGCCAAGCCCAAAGACGCAATGGGCATGGGAGAAGAGTTGCATATAATGACACTGCCGGCCAGCTGCGAGATCAATGGAGAACTCACTATTGAACTGTCGGAGAGTTATAGCCCCTTTCAGTTGTGGTTCAACTATGTCGATGAGGCTCACGACTCGGCCACGTTGACGGATTTGAATGCGAACAAACATAATTTCTACTACAACCAGAGGAGTAATGAGTGGATGCTGCCCGGGTCCTTTTTGAAGCCCAACTTCATATGCCCCACGGGTCATACCATGTGGAAGCGTGTATTGGTGTTCTCTGTGGACTATGGCACAGTTGCCGAGTGTTCAAGTAACGATCTACAGTTTCTGCATCGCAACTTTGCCAGGCTGCCACCGCTGGCTGTGAGAGGGACTCTTTCGCACATCCACCCGTTGGGCCTGCGCTGGGATGTGGAGAGCAAAGATCTGTTTAACCAGGGCCTGGTCATGGATGTCGACAAAGAGGATCGCATCGTCACCTTGAAGCTAGCCTTACAGTATTAGCTTCGAGCCAACTGCCAACGATCTGATGGTCAAAGCTGTGCAAGCCGGATACAGCTATAGTGACATTATACCATTGCAGAGGGTACTCATAGAAGGAAGCATCTCCGATAAGCCAAGACGATTTCGCCATGTCCGTATGTTTCAATGCGAATTACTATCTCAGTTAAGTAGAATTTTCAAAGCCATATGATATCATTTTCGGACCGTTTCGGTCTCATTTTCAGAACCAAACCACAACCACCTTGTCTTCCATCCAAGTCAAACCAAATTTGGATTGAACTACTATATCATATAGCTTCCATAGCATTTTTGTTTTCCAGCCAAATAAAACCAACCTAGGATTGCATTCATGCTTAACCCTTTCGACCTTAGATCGGATTACTATATCACATATTTACAATGTGAATGTTATATAAGCTTCATCAAGCTTCGAAAATGACTTTCCCTTCATCTAATGAATTGACAATCGCCCCACATTATCGACCTATGTGGCATTTTTTCTTGCAAATATCATAAGATATTCATAATAGGCATATGGACTTCGGTGTCCAACCCTCTTAGCGCCTCAAACAGTTTGCGGAATGCCGACACTTGGGTGGCTGAAGCACCGCTTAATAGTCTCATTGAACCAATGGACAGTTGACAAACTGGCGAATTGATGATGAGGCGCTTAATTATTCAATTGACCGTGACCGGAGGCCCATGAGCAGCAGTTACGTGTGAATGGCGCCATAAAAAATTCAATTCACGGACGCAGTTCGGCCAAGTTGTGCAGACAGGTGGGGGGGTGGGGAAGAAATGGACATCATGCTGGGCTTTTGGGTGCGAGGTTGGAGAACATACGCATATAATGGACTTGCTGGCTTTGACCGAACTTAGTTGACAACGTGCTCTGAGCGAGCACAGAATATCAATAGCGGAATCGGAGTTAGAATTTTGGCATGGAACGCTGGCAAGATCGTGTGGCCGTGGTGACTGGCGCCAGTTCGGGCATAGGCGCTGCGTTGGCTAAAGATCTAGTGCGGTCTGGTCTCATTGTGGTGGGCTTGGCCCGGCGCGTTGAATGCATTGAGGCTTTGAAGGAGCAATTGCTGCCGGAGCAGCAGCCACGCTTGCATGCCCTTCAGTGCGATGTGGGCGAGGAGGCGGAAGTCACGGCTGCCTTTGATTGGATTGAGGCTCAGCTAGGGGGCGTCGATATACTGGTGAACAATGCGGGCACACTGCATCCTGGTCAGTTGCTGACCATGGAGGAGTCATTGCTCCAGCGCGTGCTGCAGGTCAATGTGATGGGCGTGGTCTATTGCACCCGACGCGCCTACCGTTCCATGGAGCAGCGCAACGTGGCGGGTCATATAGTGCTCATCAATAGCCTGACGGGCCACAATGTGTTCAATCAACCGGATGGTGGACCTCAGTGCCTCAATATGTATCCAGTGACTAAGCATGGCATCACCGCTCTGCTAGAGATTCTGCGCCAGGAGCTGCGCGGCTTCAAGTCGCAGATCAAGGTGACGGTAAGTTGAGCCTTGATGTAGGTCAAATTTTTATATATACATGAATCAACTATCTCTTGCGATTGCCATTGCAGAGCATCAGTCCGGGTGTGACCGATACGCATATACTGCCGGGCGGCTATGGTGATTTGCCCATGCTAAGCCCATGCAAAGCGAGAGACAACGTCACTTTTATGCTAAACAGCTGCCTTTACTAAACTGAGCTGAACTGAACTGAGATGCCAGCCATGCACTTTGAGAAATTCTGTAATAACATCAAATGAAATGAATTTAGGATTTAGGATTGATTGAAAAATGTTGACACAGCAGTGGGTATACCATATTGTGGAAGATAGAAGAGCAAATGTCGCCTGAAGACCTACGAGTAGTGTAATTTCTTTCAGATTTTGCTCTGCAGTTTGTCAATACGTACAACCTCAGTGACGATGTCAGCCAGCACTCGATCAGCAAACGTGTAGATTTATGAGAATAGGCGAAACATCGTGTTCCTTGAGGTTGAAATCATACAAAGACAGACATGATTTTGTGCTTTCAAAAGGCTCAATTAAGGTGAACGCGTGAGTGAGATGAGGCTTAAGCGAAGAGGACAGTTGTTTCTCCTCCTTCCCTTACCTTGCTTTTTCAGGAAGTTATCCCGAATTTGGACAACAGATATTGTAGGAAACTGCATAGAGTACGACGCCAGCTTCGTTGAAATGTCGAGACATACTCTTCGAATGCGCAGACACGTTTACATAGCCTTGCTTGAGTACAAAGGCACACAATTTTCGTTGAGCAACCGCATAGTGATGCGTTTTCATTCGCAAGTTGTACATGCATATGTGCCTTGCTTCCTCTATGTACATATGTATGCTCCCGAGCAAAATGTGAAGTAATAGGCATAGGAGCCTCAGTGACTGATTTCTACCTCATGTCTTACCTTTTCAAATGACGCCCGAGCAGGGACTCTGGCATCAAGAGTTCATTGAGAGTTCATTTGAAAAGGCATACGAGTTATTATCGCTAACTATATGTGGTTCAGCGATCTTTTTTTAGCTAAAGAGTTATTTTTTTAGTGGCGCCCGAGCAGGGACTCGGCATAATATGTTGCTGTGAAAGTCAAGTTGTTAAGTTAAGTTGTTATTTCTTTCAAGCAGGGACTCTTTGCTGTCCCCTAGACAAACATGAATGATATTTGCTAATACAAAATGTGTATTAGTAGGAACTAGCTAGCCCGGCTGGTTTTCCAACTCGAGAAGAGGCAACGTAGACTTGTCCATCTGAGCTACACATCTTAGTTTTTCTATTTCAAACAAATTTTGTTCGATTTTAACAGCATTTTTCCTGCAGTGCATATTACATATTGCATTTGCTTTGGCATTTTGCATTTCATCTGGAATTTTAAGCCACCACACGTGGCGCATTCCTAGCTACCTGCTGCTGCCACCCTCTGCCCCCTTCGCCACTGTTCCGCATGGCGCCTCTGTCTAAGCCAGACAACTTTTATGACTTGGCCTGCAAACAGCAGTAACAGCAGCAGCAGCGGTTGCCGGAAAATAATGGTAATGCTCATGCTGATGCTGGTGATGGCGATGGTAAGAGCAAGTAGCTGTCACTGTGGCCCCAACTCCAACTACGGCATCAGATCCAGCTCCAGCTCCAACTCCGAAATCAGCTTTAGCGTCACTCGCATCACGCCAAGTTGTCAATGTTGCGTATAAACACGGGGCGTTGTCAATGTTGCAGCTGTTGTTGTTGCCACCGTTGCAATATTGTCACTTCTACGCTTGTCGAAAAGTTGGTCCTGCTTCTGCCGCTCGTTTGCTTGTCTGTTGCAATGGCAGTTTCGGTTGCCTGCCGCCTGCAATGGCTAATAATGTCGCATATCCTTGTGCTCGTTGCCTGAAGCGGTTGCGATGCCTTGTCAGATGTTGGTTGTTTAGATTTTGGTTGTCCTGTTCGACATGACGTATACGTAACTGCCAGGCAAATAGAAAACGGAATGCCAAGAAGTTAAAGCTTAAAGCTCAGCAGCCGCAGCAGCAGCAACGGTAATGCTAATGATAGATATCATAGTTTATAGTGATAATCGATTAATAGTCAAAGCTGGCATTGAGCCGTAAATTCTTCCAACTTTGAGGCTGGTTTTAGCCACAAAAGCTCTCAATGTAATTCGCTAATAATTATTATACCATTCACAAAATGGTATATTAATTTTGTCAAGAACTTTGCAACGCATAGAGGGAAGCGTTTCTGGCTATATAAAGTATATATATTCTTGATCAGCTTAACAATGGGAGTCGATATATGTCCGTCCGTGTGTCCGTCCGTCTGTCTGTTTTAAAAGTCTTAAGAGCTACGGAGCGGAAATTTTGACCAGATGATTCTTTTGTCTGCACGCTGCTTATGTTCGAGATTCATCCAAATCAGCAATGTTTGAACGATTTGACTCCAGCATGTGGAACTACAGAAGAATCCCTAAAGAGATCTTAGTCTGTACTTTGGAGATTCTTACACATACATATGATGAATTCGATTCAATAAAAACAAACACATCATGCGCACCACTACTTAATTATGAATTGATCAACCCAGACAAATATTCTAGCATCGACCGCAACTGTGTTTGACTCGGAGTAGGATTCTAATCAGACATGTGCAAATCATAGTTAAACTACTTAAGTCAAAACCTTCCTGTGGAAATGCCCATATGCGAAGTATATTCGGAAGTAAACTATAAGCGAACCCTAGCAACGCCGCGTCAACTGAATACTTTTTATTTTCAGTTTCTTATTGTAATTTGTCTCAATTACACAAAATAAGAAGAGCTTTCAATTCCCATTGCAATGACAACTCCCTTTTATGATGAGGGGCAGTTGACTCCCCCGAAACACGGCGCTGTGTCTGCACAGCCAAATAAGCCCTAGTGAATGTGAATGTTCAATGTATGCAAATAAAAAATATTTAAAAAAATTTTATTTTCTATTTTATTTTATAAATTTGTTTGTGTTTTTTGTCCAGCCAATCCAACAAGCCAACAAATCCACGTCACATATTAGGTATAGTATAAGAAGCTCTCCAACATCCAAAGGTTCCTTTAATTATTCTGAACAGAATCATCATCAGAGTATTGTAGTTTGTGTAGTCGTCGTCTATTTAGTAGTGCGTGTGTGTGCGTGTGTGTAGCAAAGTGTGCATAGTTTTGTGTTATAGTTTTGACACATTGATTGAGTAACAAACACTTGTGTCGGTAGGTGTTCCCCTGCGTTGACACTGCATCTTAACAAGCAGGACCAACGCCGGTCACAATTCATGCGTAACTCAACGTTCAACTTAACTGCAATCATGTCAGCTTTGATTAATTTTTGAGAGTTTTGTATTTGCCATTGTTTTTTGAAACTGCAATTATATAAAATTAAATTAAATAAAATTATTATGACCAAAAAATATAAATCTTGCACTAAAAATGTATAAAAATATTAAAATTGTATAGAAATTGCAATGGGTCTGGCTGGCATTCGAACTCGAGACCTCACAGACAATGCTGAACATTGTTCCCTTTGCAATCTGGTCTGGTTGTTGTCTAGGACTGCTGATTGTTGTCTTTGCTATTCAGTGAACAACCTTGCAGGGCTGCAAATGCTTGCCGCAAGAGTTTGCAGGGCTGCCACTACTCGACGCAAATGCAACTCTGATACCGCAGTGTTGTGCTCTCTTTTGGCAATTTAATTTGACTGTGTTTTATTTACACAAAATTATATATATGGCTCTATCGGAAAAATCAGACTCTATATTATCTAACACTCTCTTCAGACAAATCCCTCCTGGTTTTAATTGGTCTATTTCAATAATTTTGTGATTACAATCTTCAATATCTTGATATGCCAACTGCGGGACAGTGCAATACTCAGCTGGTAGTCAGATTGTCCAACTTACAAATATCTTTGATACTATTAGTAAGAGTTATAGCACATTCTGAGTTGCTGGGGACAGAGCGGTCACTTTGGTCATGTCTTTGCATGATACGTTTGGGGACTTGAATGTTTTCAGGGCAGACGCTACTAGTTCAAGCCTGTTAAGTTGAATGTTAAAAGGCTAAAAATTAGGCGAGCTAAAATATCAGGAGATTCAATTGATTCATTAATCAAGCACAAACATCATCCACGTGACAGACCCTGCGATTTATCAGTGAAGGCATATCAAGTAGACTGCGAAGAGCAAACAACAGAAATTGTTTTTGTGTTTTTGTTATTGTTATTATTCTATTAACATTTTCCTCCTATGCGTTTGGACGTTTGATCGTTTGATCAATGTCTTCTTTGTGGTTGAGATGGCTCGCTCTCCCTGTTGTTGTGTTCTTAAGCTTTCTAAAGTCATTCGTGTTCTCTCTTCTCTCAATACCTATTAATCTATCATTGTCAAAGCCTGCCGAGGACTTTCTCATGGTCAGATGTATAAAGTATATATATTCTTGATCAGCATGACAAGGGGAGTCGAAATAGCCATGTCCGTCCATCTGTTTGAACCCCAAGATCTCAAAAGTCTAAAGAGCTGCAGAGCTGAAATTTGTACCAGATGGGTTTTTGTCTGCATTCTGGTTAAGTTTAAAATGCATCCAGATCGGTCACCTATATCATATATGTAGCTACAATATAACCGATAGTTCGGAATGAACACAAATTATTATAACTTATCTGCTTTTCATCCAAATGAAACCAAACACGGTTTGTATCCGTTTGAGGAGGCCCCAAGTCCGTTTTCCTAATCTGATCAATCTCGGAGAACTATATCATATAGCTACCATTTAACCGATTGTTCCGGAATGAACATTTAGTAGCATAACTCTTCTATTTTTCATCCAAAGCAAAACTAATTCTTCTTGTATCCCTTGTCTCCTTGCCTGCCGACCAGATTTGATCTAAAGCGGTTATATATTTACCATGTGAATTGAAGCTTTGGCAATTCGAAGCTAGCCTTTCTTGTTGTAATTATATGCTTGAGCTTTGAACATTAAATTCTTTGGGCTCATTGAATTCCCATCGATGTAAGCTAAAGCCTCATAACATGATGTTAACGTACGTTCACTGAGCCGCAGGGCTGGTTAAGCGCGCAATCTAGGCCAAAAGGCAACTACGTCCCGCCCAACCGTCCGAGGGACGCTGCCGCATGACGGATAAACGATTAACATTATCTACTTGTAAGGTGCGTTAGTATATATATTAGATTTATTCATAGGCCTATGCTAAAATGTTTACCTCTTAAAAAGTCAAGCTCGCATCAAAGCAGAGCTTTAGGTTGAATAGGCCATCAAAAGCTGAGCTTTTAAGCTTAGTATTATATTGAAGAATTAACTACTTTATTGAACTATTCTATTATGCCCCTCTCTTTCCTTCTCGTAATGGCGCATTTATTCTAGCTATACGCTGCTCTTTGGTTTAACTCATGGCTTTTTCCGTAAGATCCTTGATTTAGGTTTGTCTTCTCTCAAGCATTGTTTTGATGAAGATGTATAGGTTATATATGAGAATCTACGATAGTTTAGATTTGAATGAAAAATATTTCATAATAAAAAAAGATAAAGATGATCTTTATATATTAAACACAGTCAACTGGGATCAATAGCCACTTGGCCCAAATACTCCACAGCGCACCTTTAAGCTTAGTTTGGCTATGGCCATCAAGGTGGGGCCAATCGATTGGCTAACTGGCCGCCAGGCGACTAAGCACATTGATTAAACGCTCATCAAGCTGTTGCCGTCGGTGGCTTCTTAAACTTTTGCCCCCTCATGCCCAAAGCCACGCCACCCACATAGGCGGGGGGCGGGCAACCAGTGAACCGTTCAAGCTTCAATTGCTTTGACCTTCGGGCAGCGCTTCAATAAACACTCTCTTTTCGGTACCTGGAAATCGAAAGGGGCGCCCGATACTTGAATTCGAACTGAGAACGTTGCGTTGGTGTTGGCCAGCACTTCCGTTCTTGTTCCATTTCCGTTTCCTCATCAGCACGTCGGCTGCACGGTCTGGGCTCTAAGTGGCTTTGTTACTGTTGTTGCTGTTGGCCAACGGAAGAAATTTATTTTGCGCCCGACACCTGAACTTTTCCTTTTAATGCGCGGCCATTGCTAGAACACCCCTCCCCCTTCACCACGTTATTCATCCACCGTACTCCGTTCAGCAAAATGTTTTTGTTTCGCCCTTGTTGTAGCGGCGAGTTTCTAATTTGTTTTTAAATATTCAACTCCTCGGTTGGCTTTTTGTTAATTGAGCACGAGTCCAGGTGAAGGTGAAGGCTACGGTTGAAGATGATGATGTTGACCTTATTGTTGAAGTGATAGTTTATGAAGTTTACTTATCAATGGGGCAATATTTTATATATTTTCAGACATTCGATTGTATTGAAGCTGATTAAGTTAACTTAGAGGTAATTGCTTATAAAGGCTATCCCTTAGTATATTTCTAGCCTGGAATACTTTAAGGAACACTGGCTCCGTTTTGCTGCTAGAGGTTGGTATTTATTCTTATGGAGTGTGGAAAATAGTTCAGTTTCAAAGTGGCCCTACTTTTTCTAACTAACCTTCTCTTTGCTCTCTGTTATGTTATGCATTTTCTCCATTTCCATTCTGTGTCTTCTCTACCTATGCTATTCTTGTCGTTCCGTTCTTCCTCTGCTCTCGTGTCTTTCTTATATTCACTTTTCTCCATTTCCATTCTGTGTCTTCTCTATCTATCCTATTCTTGTCGTTCCGTTCTTCCTCTTCTCTCGTGTCTTTCTTTTATTCACTTTCATCTCACACTCTCTTTTTTAGTGCTCTTCTTTCTCTTCTCAGTCTCTATCTCTCTGTTTACATATCCGAACCTCTCTCTAACTTATTCTTGTGAGGTCCATCTATATTACCTTTTCTTTTTGTATTCTAGTTCTATTCACTCTCCTCTCACACTCCTTTGTTGTCTTGTGTTGTCTTTTTGCTCTGCTGTTTGCTGAATATACGTTTGTACCATTCCTTATTCCATTTAATTTTGAATTATTTCTGGCTTTGCTGACATTCGTTGACATTGCTGAGGTCTTGAAAGAGTCTGTAAAGTCAGCCAAGCTTCAATTTCTGGATGATGCGGCCGGATAATTGTGGAAACCAACGGACTTATGAAAGTATTTGTATTGCTGCTGAAATAACAACGTTAATTCGCTCACTCACGACCTTGAGCCCACTAACGCAGCAAGTTTTTGAATAATTCATTATCATCGATAGGCACACTTTCACTTTTAACGATGACTTACTTGAATCTATTGTGAATTCTTAGAAGCTGAAGCAAGTAAGTCTGCGACGGTTCAGTTGCTATTCATTTTTGCTAGTTCTATTTTTCACCTCCTACTTTTTTGTTAGTTTAAGTCAAACTTTGATACATTTTCAGCGACTTCATTTGTGTAACATTGTTGGTTAGCAGGCTCAAGGTGTGACCGTTTTGCTGCATGCAATCCAAGTATGTATACCGATGTCAAACTCATTAGGGGATATTTTGGTCAATTTGCAGATGGCACCTTCAACCGCGAATTATTCAGCCCCAGTTCATTGGGTCTCGCTTGGCGCTTGCTTGAAATTTGATCACATTTCGGCTGAAAATTTGCATTGAAATTAGGACCAGGTGTTTGGTCGCGGACCGATTATGACTTGGGCTAATCAGCGTGCTCTGGAGGTCCTATTTCCTCTTTTGTTGTCACCAGTTTTGTTTTGAGCTTGTCTTTTGGTTGCCTGAGCTGAGTTTACCACTAATTTTGATTGATTTGCTGTGACATTTTGGTGGGGCTGGCTAATTAACATAATGCCAACAGTTTTTAATAAGATGCCCCCAGCTGTTGCAAATGCGTATAGCGGATCCGCCTGCAATACTAGGAGTACTCCACTCTCGCGACCTCAGATACTTTGGCCACCTCTGCTGCCTATTCAATGGCTGAGCCTTAACAGTTCCCTGCCTTGTAGTTGGCTTTTAATTAAAACTTCAATTGGAGCCGCAGACGTAGGTCGTTCGAGCCCAGACCAAGGCCCCAGCACGCAAGGCTGGGTCATGGCTGCTGATGCGCTGTTCAGCTGCTCAGCTGCGTCTGCGACTCAATCACGCGGCTCACATCTCTAGGGAAAATCTAATTAAACAGCTTCGGGGGGTGCCACGTGTGGTGGACGGTTGCCAGGGTGTTGCTGCTTGATGCGATGCTGAATTTTGCATAACATGGCTTAAGGCGTACAATTATGTATGAGTGTGTGTGTGTGTGTGTGTGGTGTGTGTATGTTCGCAGACAAGCAGGAATGTCTTACTCAGGCTGTCATGCAAGCTGCCGTTCAACTTATTTGAAGATGCCTGCGATATCCTTTTTGGCAATTAGCTGTTGGCGGCTTGGCAACCTGAACCGGTACTCCCTAGATCTAATTCCTGAATCCTATGAGGCTCAACCAGTCCCACCTGTTGACTCTGTTATCCTTGAAGGTGTAGTACAACTTGAATGCTTCAAATTAGAGCTTAATATAGTTCATTTATCAACTGAGTGTTGGCATATTCCGAATTCTTCACGTTTTCATATCGTCCTCTAATATGACTTAATTCTGGTCTCACTTATCTGTGCTTTCTCAAAGCTCTTGAGTTTTCATAACCCTAACAATCCACCTCTATGGAGGCTCCTCTCCTGCTGAGTATGATCATTCGTTGTGGCCGTAGACGATGAAATCCATTGCGTACGTCCCGAAACTTTATGCGTGCGCTGATGTCGTTGGTGCAGTCCATCTCCATCCTACGCTCAACTTACACAATTTCCGGCTGGGCTTTCTGTTCTGTAGTTTTTCCGCTTCCTGATGCGCTGCTGCTGCTGCTGCTGCTGCTGATGATGGTGAATGGTGAATGGTGAATGGTGTTGCTGAAGGCGGCGCGCGTCCGATGCCAACGTCAACTAATTATAAAGTTGAGAGCGGAAACATTTACAAAACATTTAGCGAAAAATGCACATTTCCCAAAAACGTGCGCCGACTGTGTAATACGAGCGACTGTGTAAGCGAGTTCGCCAACTTTCTAACGAAATCAAAAGGCCAATCTCTGGCCCTTGGGCCACACCCATGACATATAAAATGGCCAAGCAGAGGCACAGCACACAGTGACACGAACACTGGCACGGACACGGGCACGGCGCGGTACGGTATAGCCCGTCCGGGCATGCAAATGCCGTTGACGTACGTCGACCACAAGCCGAGCAGGAGCAGAAGGAGCAGCAAGAGCAGAGTATATGATATATCAGGCTCAGGCTGTACTTCTCCGGCGGCTGTTGCTACTTCTCCCACGTCTCTCTTGTGGGTGAGTGTGTGCCTGTGTGTGTGTGTGTGCGTGTGTGTGTGTGTGTGGGAAGACGAAAGAGCCAGCCACAACTTCATTTTGGCCAAAAACCGGCAGATAATAAATGTCAAGCTTGGTGAGACGTGGCCATTGTGGCTTATGGGCTTGAAACATTGTAAACTTCATGCATTACTGAATACGTATACGTAATCTCTACATATGCGTGCCACACGCATCTCCCCCCTCTCTCTGTCTCTCTGTGTGTCTCTATCATTTTGCTGTGCAATCTTTTTCTCAAGCAATTTAAGGAATGCTCAAAGTTGTATATTAATATTTGGCTGCAGCCAATACAATCGCTTTATTTATGTCATTTGGTTTATTTGGTGTTTTCCATATTACACTTATCCGCTCGTTGCATTGTCATTGCCATTGTGGAAGGGAGCATTGTTACGGACCAAATGTGATCAGTCGATGAGTGTGAATGTGGATCATCTAGCGAAGCTGGACTAGAGTACATCTCCTCTCATTTCATCTCAAGTCATCTCATTTTTGCCATGAAGTTAGCAACGAATATATAAAATATATATATGTTCTTGATCAGCATGGCGAGGGTATTCTATATAGCTACGTCTGTCCGCCTCTCTGTTTCAACCCCGAATATCTCGGAAGTCTTAAGAGTCACAGAGTTAAAATTTTCATCAGGTTTTTCTTTTGTAGCTATAAATTCATCTTGTAGCAATTGTAGCCCCACTTCCGCCTACCAGATTTGACCTAGATCGGTTATACATTTACAATCTGAATGGTATATAAGCTTCGGCAAGCCGAAATTAGCCTTTCTTGCATTCAATCCTTTCTTGTATTCATTCAAATCTAACAAAATTTGGCTTGTGTTCATTTTAGTAGACCATAGATATGTTAACCAAATGTTATACAGATCGGACCACTAAATCATACAGCCCACATAGAACCGATTTTCTGGGAATGTTCATTGATCCTCCAAATGGAGCCTTAGTTGGTTTGTATCCATTTGGGGAGGTCAAAAGTCCGTTGATCAGGAGCGATCTGATATTTATTAGGTACAGGAAATCTCTAGAGCCATTTATAGCCGTTTGAAGTTGGAAGAGCGAGACCGTCAGAAAGCTGCAGTAGATAGAAAACTCTATTCTGCGTCACAGCTACAGTTTCTGCCATTTCTTTGGCTTTACAGAAGCAACGTTTGCAGTTTCATCTGGCATTTCTTAAACCAAAACTGCAGAAAATGCGGGCAGATCTTCATTTTTCTTGCTCTCGCTGCTTCGGAATAGCTAAGGCAAACATTGCTTTGAGGCTTGTTTCGACATTAAGGTAATATTTCCGTTGCTTAATGAACTCTTTTGAAATTTTAAAAATCTCATTGACAAACTCTGATTCTGTGCTGGAGACAGGGCTGAAGGACCCAGTGCACGCCCCACTCTTACTACGAATTGTGGCTAAACATACACATTCATGCCCCATCCTACGGTTTATTCTATGTCATTCTCGTACAAGCGTATATAGTTTATGTGTGCCTGTTTCCAACTGACTTGGTTGTTTGCCCACGAGTGGCAAGAGCAGGGACAAGCCATAGCATAACTTGAAATGCTCAACAAAGGACACTAATGCCCACAACAATAGCAACAACAACACATTTCAGTGCAACAACAGCAACCATAAAAGTAGCAATAACAATAGCAATAACAATATGACCATGCCATATTATGGTAACCAGCATTTCTGCACCCATTAAATCTGTCAGGTGAAATCTGTGCCGGACATGCTCAGCCACCCACCTCACCACTACTCCTACCAGCGGTTGGGAAGATAGTCCTTAAAAATGAAAGTAATCAGTTGGTTTACCATAAACTGGACATTCGCATAGGTGAAACGACTTGCAATTGCAGCTAAATGGTTATTAAGCGACTACAAAATATTTGTTTGACTCCTGCCAAAGCTCAAGGACAACAATATATGGAAAATCGATGTCGAAATGGAAATGGAAATGAAAACAGTAATATCATGGCAAAGTGCTGTTTAATCGGGTGAGACGCTTGTGCACAAATACATTTTAAGAATAGCAGTTCAGACCTGAGCAGGAACAGGAGGAATGCAGTTGTAAGTTCAGTAACAAACAAAAAGAGAATAAATAAAAAATGCATTCTAAATATACTAAATATACCGAAATATACTGCATGGTTTGAAGAATGTTATGGCAAAGAATACAATTTTCTTAGGTAACTCTACAAATCCTTAACTCAATTGAGTTTGCATCTTTCTACCTCACCTTGCATTGTATTGCACTCACATAACTGTAATTCTATTTGTTTTGTAAATGCCAGAAACTGAGAGAGATGAGATCAGATCAGGATTTCTTATTTTCGATCAGCATACAGTCGCGCAGTGGTCGAAAGAACCAAGCTGGCGAGAAATAACTTATAAATAACTTTTAACTTCGGCTTGCCGAGGCTTGTATACCATTCACATTGTAAATGTATAACTGATCTAGTTCAAATCCTTAAGACGGACGTGGGGCCTTCTCCAATGGATACAAACCGAACTTGGTTTGATTTGGATGAAAAACACAAAAGTTATACTCCAAAGTGTTCATTTCGGAAGAATCGGTACCGAAAAGAGAGTGTTTATTGAAGGTCAAAGCAATTGAAGCTTGAACGGTTCACTGGTCGCCCGCCCCCCGCTTAGTTGGGTGGCGTGGCTTTGGGCAAAAGTTTAAGAAGCCACCAACGGCAACAGCTTGATGAGCGTTTAATCAATGTGCTTAGTCGCCTGGCGGCCAGTTAGCCAATCGATTCGCCCCACCTTGATGGCCATAGCCAAACTAAGCTTAAAGGTGCGCTGTGGAGTAATTGGGCCAAGTGGCTATTGATCCCAGTTGAATGTGTTTAATATATAAAGATCTTCTTTATCTTTTTTTGTTATGAAATATGTTCCATTCCATTCTCATATATAACCTATACATTTTCATCAAAGCAATGCGTTAGAGAAGATCAAACCTCAATCAAGGGTCTTACGGAAAAGCCATGACTTAATTTGACTTGCAATTTGAAGATAATTTAAGAGAATTTTACCATTTTTATAAACTTAACTCGACTCAGTTGCAGAACACTTCCAAGCTGCTCGTCCGCTCATGTGAACTATTTGCAGCTGAAAATCATGTCTAAACACTCCACTAAGGCTGACGCTTGCTCATTTATCAAATGATTTCCAACACATAATAATTACAGGAATTTCCCTCGTATTCCACCTTATCGACATGCGCACGCATCATCACGCTGGCCCATTGTCATCATCATCATCAACATCGCCATCATTTTCAACAATTTCCATTGCATTAGTTTTTTTTCTTGTTTTTTTTGGGTTTAGGACATTGTCATGGTCCAAAGTCAGCAAACAACTTTTGTGTGGTGGCATTTAAGGACATCACCATCAGCATCGTGCCATCCGTTGGCCATCCGGTGGTCCCATACAGCAGGAAGACGAACGAAGGCAAAGAACAACTGTTATTAACGAGAACGCCCACAATGCCTCTAAAGTGCTTCGTATTACGCCACTAATTGCATAATTTCGTTGCCATTTTTATTAGTCTCAGTCTCGCCGTGCGATGTCCATGTCCCTGCTCCCTGCTCCCTGCTCCCTCCGCCTTGCCCATGCCATTGCATGACTTGGCTTGCCTTTGATGTCTCCAGTGGAAAACGAGCCGCATGTAACCAGCAGCAGGAGCAGCAAGAGCAGCAACCACTGCCACTATTCGACTCGTTGGCTCTTTCCATGCCATTTACGTTTGACAGACGCTGCTCTCCCTTGGGACACAGGAACAGGAATAGGAGCAGGAGTAGGAGCGGGAATGACAACGGCAACGGCAACGACAAAGAACTGCCATTAGATTATTATAAAGCGGTAGTATTTATTACAAAACATGTTCATAGGAAAGTATGTAATAGTCTCTCCCCCTCTGCCCTCTACTCTGTCACTACCCGACTCTGTCACTGCCCTTCTTTCACTGCAGGCTTTTCACTGTTTCCCTGAATTGTCAACGCTTCGATAGAGCTTGGTCAGCCACTGGTCAGGCATGCCAAATGGAATGACTGACTCAATTAAAACTGATGGTGATGGCTGATTTTCCTTCTTTTGTAGAGAAAATGCAATTGAGCAAGGGCAAAGACATTAGAAAGTGAACGATTTCGTTCAGATATGGAACAGATAGAATGTATATATATGAAAGCCTTGGAAGGAGTTTACACAGTAATGAAGTAGAAGGACTGAAAATTTCATGACATCTTTCAAAATAACAGACTTCTTATTGAGGTAAAAGAGCTCAGTAAACCAAAAGCCAAAGTCGAATTAAGGCCTAAGCCCCACCCTGTGAATAGAAGAGCTCGCATATAATATAGAAACATGGCAATAGCTGTAAAAACAGCTTGAGAGAAACGCAGCTTGTCCTTCTTGAAATGTAGCCAAAGTTATACAAAAGAAGCTTACAAGCATGCCAACTCTCAAGGTTGGAACAGTCCCATATATATCTCATTCACTCAGAAATGGCCAGGCTCGCAAACATTTCCTTCAAACCATTCTAGCTCAAATGGACTATCAACATCAGTACTGAGGCCGAAATCCTTAAGTGCTTTAACTCACTAAATTCAACACAATTCAATCCCAATGCCAGGTAGAGAACCTACCTACCTCACAGCTGTGAAAGAAGTGGTAAAGAAGTGGCTCACCTACTTCAATTGTGGCCGTACTAGAAGTCGTCATGCCAGAAATTGTCGATACGATCTTTAGAATGATCTTAGAATACGAGTAACATTAACATGGACATGAAAAAGCAATCCATGCTTGTGTGGTCACCATGGCAAGAGTCCATAAATTGGGCAACGAACTACTACCTTACCAATGCCGGCAAGGAATCCACATATTAAATAAACTATTCCTTCTAACACTGATAAAAAGCCGAAGCATAAGGAATACCATAGGAAGGTTAGATCTGATATGGTGATGATAAAAATGATAATAATGCTACAGGAATGTTTGAACGATTTGACTCCAGCATGTGGAACTACAGAAGAATCCCTAAAGAGATCTTAGTCTGCACTTTGGAGATTCTTACACATACATATGATGAATTCGATTCAATAAAAACAAACACATCATGCGCACCACTACTTAATTATGAATTGATCAACCCAGACACATATTCTAGCATCGACCACAACTGTGTTTGACTCGGAGTAGGATTCTAATCAGACATGTGCAAAACATAGTTAAACTTCCCTGTGGAAATGCCCATATGCGAAGTATTTTCGGAAAGTAAACTATAAGCGAACCCGAGCAACGCCGCGTCAACTGGATAGTTTTTATTTTCAGTTTCTTATTATAATTTATCTCAATTACACAAAATAAGAAGCGTTTTTAATTCCCATTGCAATGACAACTCCCTTTTTATGATGAGGGGCAGTTGACTCCCCCGAAACACGGCGCTGTGTCTGCACAGCCAAATAAGCCCTAGTGTAGGTGAATGTTCAATGTATGTAAAATATAAAAAATATTTAAAAAAATTTTATTTTTATTTTATAAATTTGTTAATTTGTATGTATTCTCCAATCCAATCCAACAAGTCAACAAATCCAATCCACGTCACATATTATATGCAAAGAGGCTCTCCAACATCCAAAGGTTCCTTTAATTATTCTGAACAGAATCATCATCAGAGTATTGTAGTTTGTGTAGTCATCTATTTAGTAGTGCGTGTGTGTGCGTGTGTGTAGCAAAGTGTGTATAGTTTTGTGTTATAGTTTTGACACATTGATTGAGTAACAAACACTTGTGTCGGTAGGTGTTCCCCTGCGTTGACACTGCATCTTAACAAGCAGGACCAACGCCGGTCACAATTCGTGCGTAACTCAACGTTCAACTTAACTGCAATCATGTCAGCTTTGATTTATTTTTGAGTGTTTTGTATTTGCCATAGGTTTTTCTGAAACTGCAATTATATAAAATTAAATTAAATAAAATTATTATGACCAAAAAATATAAATTTTGCACTAAAAATGTGTAAAAATATTAAAATTGTATAGAAATTGCAATGGGTCTGGCTGGCATTCGAACTCGCAACCTCACAGACAATGCTGAACATTGTTCCCTTTGCAATCTGGTCTGGTTGTTGTCTAGGACTGCTGATTGTTGTCTTTGCTATTCAGTGAACAACCTTGCAGGGCTGCAAATGCTTGCCGCAAGAGTTTGCAGGGCTGCCACTACTCGGCGCAAATGCAACTCTGATATCGTAGTTTTGCACTCCCCTGTGGCAATTCAATTTGACTGTGTTTTACACAAAATTATATATATGGCTCTATCGGAAAAATCAGACTATATTATCTAACACTCTCTTCACACAAATCCCTCCTGGTTTTAAGTGGTCTATTTCAATAATTTTGTGATTACAATCTTCAATATCTTGATATGCCAACTGCGGGACAATACAATACTCAGCTGTTAGTCAGATTGTCCAACTTGGAAATATCTTAGATATTATTAGTAAGAGTTATAGCACATTCTGAGTTGCTGGGGACAGAGCGGTCACTTTGGTCATGTCTTTGCATGATACGTTTTGGAACTTGAATGTTTTCAGGGCAGACGCTACTAGTTCAAGAATGTTAAGTGGAATGTTGAAATGCTAAAAATTAGGCGAGCTAAAATATCAGGAGATTCAATTGATTCATTAATCAAGCACAAACATCACCCACGTGACAGACCCTGCGATTTATCAGTGAAGGCAGATCAAGTAGACCGCGAAGGGCAAGCAATAGATATTGTTCTTGCGTTTTTGTTTTTCTTATGCAGGCTGTTAAAAATAAGAAACATTCTATTAACATTTTCCTCCTATGCGTTTGGACGTTTGATCGTTTGATCAATGTCTTCTTTGTGGTTGAGATGGCTCGCTCTCCCTGTTGTTGTGTTTTTAAGCTTTCTAAAGTCATTCGTGTTGTTTCTTCTCTCAATACCTATTAATCTATCATTGTCAAAGCCTGCCGAGGACTTTCTCATGGTCAGATGTATAAAGAATATATATTCTTGATCAGCACGACAAGGGGAGTCGACATAGCCATGTCCGTCCATCTGTTTCAACCCCAAGATCTCAGAAGTCTTAAGAGCTGCAGAGCTGAAATTTGTACCAGATGGGTTTTTGTCTGCATTCTGGTTAAGTTTGAAATTCAACCAGATCGGTCACCTATATCATATATGTAGCTACAATATAACCGATAGATAATGAACACAAATTAGCATAACTTATCTGCTTATCTTATCTGCATCCAAATGAAACCAAACACGGTTTGTATCCGTTTGAGGAGGCCCCAAGTCCGTTTTCCTAATCTGATCAATCTCGGAGAACTATATCATATAGCTACCATATAACCGATTGTTCCGGAATGAACATTTAGTAGCATAACTTTTCTGTTTTTCATCCAAACCAAACCAAATTCGGTTCGTATTAATTAAAAGAGACCCCACATCCGCTATCTTGTAGCCCCACGAACGTCGACCTGATTTGATCTAGATCGGTTATATATACACTGTGAATGGTTTATAAGCTTCCTGCAAGCAAAAGTTAGCCTTCCTTACTTCTTTATTACTGCCACAGTACCAATTTTTGTAGGAAGAATTCTGTTGGGTGAAACTTGCTTGACCTATGTGATTTCTGTATGGGTTTTGTGTTTTCTAGAGGCCGAGATAAGCTTAGCAACTGACATAATAGTCCGCTCTCAGCCATAAGGAAGTTTCACAAAAGCAAAATATAATTACAGCTTTGTGTGTGTGAGTAATAATGCTTACAATTTAGATCTTGGTACAATTGCAAATGAAATGCAAAACTGCAGCTAATATGGGCCATTTCTTGACCCACAAAAATGCCTCATATGGAAAAGTTATGGTATGCAAAGTTAATCGCTTTCAAAGCATGCAAAAGGCTTTCCCCAAAAAGGGCATTAGCAAGATCTTATGACATCTTATGCGTTTCCATTTGTATCTGGAATACGCTCTCCAAATGAAAAGGTGCAGCGATGTAGTAAATGAGTACAATCAAGACTTGGGCTGGGTCTAGGACTTGGGCTGCTGCAGCAAATTCAGCTTGCTTCTTGCTCGCCCCGAAATATGCAAGTGTGCTGAGAGTGGGGCGAGACTTGGCCCTTTTTCCATTCATGCTGATTTATGAGTACGTATCTACGAGTATGCACGTTTGTACATACATATGTATGTGTGTTGCTACAGGTAGCTTGTAACCTTGGCGTCGGCGTCCCTTCTTTCAGATGCTTAACGGTTTGCTTTGCATTTGGCAATGCTCACTTTGCCTCAACGCTCGCAACCGCAGCCGCAGCCGCAACTTTGCAGCCAACTGTACACATGTTGAGCTGTCGTTTTGCGAGTGTGTTGGTATGTTCGTGTGGCGGGTGTGCGGTGTGCGGAATGAGGCATGTAAATACACTTGTGAGTCAGGCTCAGATAATGCACGGGAAAAAAACGCCAAGGAAACTTCAAGCCAACGGCATCTGGCCAACGTTATGCCTGAGCAGCAGGAGAAGGTGTTACGATTGGATTTCAAGAGTTGAAAATGCAAAGTTAGCTAGAGGAAGAGGGGGAAGAAGGATAGGGCACAGCTCAACCATTTTATTTGTGCTGTCTTTAAGGCAGTTTTTTCTATTTACATAAACATATGAAGTAGTGCAAACAGTGCGGCAGCTTTGTTCGTCAAACCTTGTTCTTGCTTATAATATTATGAAACACATACACTCACCTTTATATACAAGTTTATATTCATGTATACAAACATACACACATACATGCATATCCATTTTGCTTTGGAGGTTAGCAAGAAATATCATTCTACTGATTTGACTGTAAACCTTAAGGCTCACTCCCTCCGTCTCACACACACAGCGTAATTGCGATCTGCGAGACTATTTGTTGTGGGACTTTTTCGACTTTTATGGGAAGTATAGGATATAAATAGTGTTCCCATCTGGGTCAACATTGGTCAGCAGATGTGGGGGCTTCTAAAACGAACATTTGTTAATGTTAGTTATATGAGAGGTATATGATATAGTGGTCAGATTTTCACGAGTTTTACTTACGAGACTTCAAAGACGCCAACTTACGTCCAAAGCATATATCTAATCGGCCGCGCGTCTGTGTTGCACAACGTCCAACATGACACGCGGAAACAGAAAACAATAACATGGAAAACGAAAACAGGAAAAAATTCAAGTAAGAAGGAAATATAGATATAACAAAGGAAACAACGAACACTAAACATTAATATGCTTGAATGGGATAGTACATGTGGTAAATCGTTAACAAAGAAGGTGATCAAGGTGACTACTTGGGTACTTTAAAGCTTAGTTCTGAGATTTCAACAGTCGGATATCCAGCTAAAAAGATTGCAGGTGAAGCGCAGGACTGAAACTCTTTCGATTTCAGTGAACATCCGGCATCTTTAGTCTCAAGAAGATCACAACCAAACTTAATTCCTACAATTCCAAGACATTCTGCATCTTTGGCTTAGATTTATGGTCCAGCTCAGAGATTTAGTTATGGCGATCTTGCCCTGCTGATCGGTAGTGAATTCTGTGTTTTCCTGGCCTCCTCGAATCTGTTGCACTTTTCTCAGTACACCTGGCAGGCGGCCTTATTTTGCTCAGTGTACAATTAATTCGCTTTTGGCGAAAAAATGTCATAACATGAAGAGTGATATTCCACGCTCCAATTACGAGCAGCTCGTGCTGCCGTTGCAGTTGCTGTTGCCATTGCCGTTGCCGTTGCCTTTGCCTCTGCGCCAAAAAAAAAAAAATGTCCATGGCGGCTGTCGGCTGCGGGTGTGCGGCGAACCTCGACTTTGTTGCTCTACGCTCACTCTGTCTCTTTTGCCTTTACAGCATGTGTGTGGGTGCATTTGCGCTGCTGGTTATGTAACCAATGTCATCGTTATTTTTAACTTAATTTACATGCTTAACTAAAGTTGTCAGAAAATTATGTTGACGCATGCAGCTTTCAATTATGTTGCATACACGAGAGGGCTGACGACCACGCCCAATCCCCCCTCATCCCACAGACACGGTTATGGTCCACAAACATGTCTTCACACCGTGCCCATGCCCCCAAGTCGCTGGAGTCGTCTTCATGCGCTGATGTGGCTTATGTCGCTTATACGCACATGTTCACACTTCGGGCAACATGGCGTATGAATTTTTGGTTTGACATGTGAACATTCACATGCACATCATCATCATCATCATCATCATCATCATCATCATCATCATCATCATCATCATCATCAGCATATTTATTAACAGAATTGTGCGGCGTCAGATGCATGAATGCGCCTGCTGCCCTCGCACTCCCTCCCCAACCGCCAACCTACCTCAATTTCACCATCAACTTTAACTTGAGCTCTTGCATATGCATGTGAGTGAGTGAATCAAGCTAGGATGTTTAGTCTATAATGTATTCCTCATACAAATTAAGGTAATTATATCATTAGGAGGTTTTTCTATCTTGAAAAAGTGTGAAAATTTAATTGATATATAATTTGAATACTAACTAAGAACATAATGTGAGTTCCAATTGTGAAGAGACTGAAAATCCGAAAGCCGACATAAGATCATTTAGTTTCTGCGTCTCTGAGCTGCCATCTCTTGTTGTTGAGGGCTAATTGTACTCCCAGTTGACAAATGTTTGTATTAACCTGTAATGTTCTGACTGTTTGGGTTAGCGGTCTCGTGAGATCGCGAGTGATTTAGGTCATCAGATTCCATCAGGTTCCATCAGATTCCTTGATTTCGGCCACATCTCGCTGTATTTGTAACCGATCTAGATCAAATCTGACCGGTGAGCGTGGGACTACAGTGGATACAAGGGATACATGACAAACTTGGTTTTATTTGGTTGAAAAACAGAAAAGTTATGGTACTAAGTGTTCATCGGTTGTATGGTAGCTATATGATATAGTTGTCCGATCTTGATAAGATCAAGCCAGCGGTAATGGGGAGTACTCAAATGAATACAAACCAAATTTGGTTTGATTTGGATGAGAAACAGAAAAGTTATGCTGCTAAATGTTCATTCTGGAACAATCGGTTATATGGTAGCTATATGATATAGTTCTCCAATCTTGATCAGAACAGGCCAATTGGACGTAAGGTTTATTCAAATTGATACAAACCGAGTTTGGTTTGATTTGGTTGAAAAATAGAAAAGTTACGGTTCGGAAAATTAAGTTTTATTTGGGAGCTATTTGATATAGTTGTCCGATCTTAATAAAACTCGAACTGTACCAGCCTGCAGCCTTAATTATATATCATAAACTTCAAAGTCTTATCACATTTCGTTGAAAAATTTATCCAAAATGATCAGTTTTTTATGTACGGCTGAAATTTTGTTTTCAAGATTACAAATTTCAATAAGGATTTGGCTGAGACCCCGTTAACTCACTTTACCCCGCTAAAGAACTTGTCGTGGTACTTGAAAAGCTTCTAATCCCTAATTAACTATGCATCGTGGTAACTACCAGAATTCCCCCATAACTACATTTCGGATTCTTAACTTATGGCGATGGTGAGGCTTCCGCGAAAACTACGCCTCATGATCCGTTTGAGGCCTCTTAGGTAGGTCATCGATAGAAGCAATGCAAACATTGCAATTTCTCAAAAATGCAGCTCCTCCAGATGATGCCATATGGAAGAGCTTGAGGCCAGTCAAGTGCCTTTTGGGGTCGACATATTGACAATACAAAGCATTGGTCCTCCTGAGTCATGGTGAGTTAGCCCTTTGTAACAAGAAACTATTTATATGCTCCACAATATTTAGCTTGTTGTTTGATTTGCCTTCGCTGCATTTCAACTCATCAAATTGTTCAGTCAATTGCTGTTTTACGCTTTGATTTCACAAAAGAACGAAACATATCAGCCTGTGTGGCTATCACAATTATAACAACAAATCACAAAGGGGTCGTTCACCCGCTGTCGGGTGATAAATTTATCATTTATAACTTTATCCAGCTGGTGAACACCCTCATTATTTATTTCTTTTAATCATATTTAACTTTTGGAAAACCTACTAGTGCCGCACTTAATTTGGCTCATTAGCTGGAAACTACTAAAAAATGTACGTACATCAGGCCCAACCAGAAGCGTTTCAGCTGAAGAAGACAAGGTCTCTTCCCTTCATATGCCTTCACTTGCGATGTTATCAGCTTTGTTCCATAGACTCTTAAATGTTGTGAATGTATGTGCATGGGTCAGCAGGGCAACAAGGACAACAAAAAAGCCCTGCAAAGGGTAACCAAATCCGCACCTAATATGCAAATTTAATGAAGTAATTCAAAGGGTCGCCACGAAGGTCCATTGGATGTTGGTGGTGGATTGAGGCAGGGTTAGAAAAAAGACAAGCATTTCATTTCAATTTGGAAGTCGTCCTTCACACACACCCACACACACGCACGTACGCACGCACGCACACATCTGAAATAATTCACGCAATTTGCCGCACATTTTAGGCAACGCCTCAACCTGAACCCAAGCCCAAGTACAGACAGAAATACGTAGCTTTTGTGCCTGGTTTTGGTTAATTAATAAAATGACCTCTCTGTCGCCTCTTTTTTTCTCTTTTTGGTTGCTTGTATGTCCTGCTTTGACCTTACAGTAGTCCAGATTTTAATTGTTGTTTGAAAAAAAATAATAAAGTTTAGCTTAACATTTAGGATTAAGATTTCTATATTATTGTAAGGCTGATGGCCATTCTTGGACCACGGCGATATTCGGCATAAGAAATCAGCAGCCAGCTGGGGTATGGCTTGGATTTGCTCTGTGACTTAGAACTGAGTCCTTTTTCATTGCCAAAGTGCTGATTATTTAAGAAAAAGTAAGACAATCTCCAGAAGTTCTTTTGTGTTATGTCAAATCTTGAAGCTGAATGTAGCAGTTATCCCCAACCAATTGAGCTGAAATTTCCCATGCATATTTAGTTTGGATGACAATGCTAGCTTAGCTGCCATAATTCGAAATTCACCCTCATGATATGGCCATCAATTACAGGAACTTTGCTAAGAACAATACGAAAATATGGAGAACGGACAAAGGCAATCATTCGTGGCACCTTGCAATTGCATTTATCCTGCTTAGGATTGACAGTTTTAGAGGATTTATTAAATGGGAACTGAATGTCAAAGCAAATCTTTTGCAGTTTAAAGACTGTTGGTATACGTTTTCCTATTGCGATGCGATTCCTTAGATTCCTATGGAACATCATCCTATATCATTTTCAACACTAAACTTGCGCAATGATTTGTGAATTGATTGGCCATTTGGACCACTGTGCGGCCTTACAATACAATCACACATACACACCGATACAGATAGACAGACAAACAGTTAGACTGTTCGGACTGGCAACTAAATTATATGCTCTGGTCCTGGTCCTCGTCGTCGTCCTGGAACTGAACAAGGCTCAGCAAAAAGAATACAAATACGCAGTCGTAAGCAAAGGCAAAAACGTTGGCAAAATAGAAATTAAGAGTTAATTGTGTTGCTATTAAATTTAATTGTCGCGCAGCGTAAAAAATAAATGAAATGGAATGGAATGGAATGGAATGGAATAAAACAAAACGAAAGTAAACAAAAGAGCAGCCGAAGAACGTGCGCAGGAACAGCATTAAGATGAATGTGTGCAGAGTGCAAATGAAATGGAAAGTACTTAAGACTACGCATTTACGCAGAGACAGCAGATGCATCTGAGAGTACGGGGGAATGCGTCTTATCAGCAATGAAGCTGTAAGTGGCAAGGATTAAGAACTAGCACTGTAGGCTGCATGGAGTCTTAAGGTGAGTTTCATACAAATTTTTAACGTTTAGGCAAGGTTTACCTGAACCGTCCTCTTGGAGCAATGTATAGGCCAATGCCGGGCTTAGTTTATTCGATGTAGAGGAAACCATTGAGAAGCCTTTAGCAGCCTTTCAGGATTTCTGTGTATCTTTTTATCGAAAATGAGTATTCGGCTATGGGTACTGCTGGAAGCATCTCCCAGATATGACAGTTATCCTTTCTTCAATGGGTAAAGAGCCTGGCAGCTGCATATCGGATGTTTTACTGCATGCTTTGACATCAGAAATAGTGATCTGCAGTCCATCTTATATGCGTGTATGACAGTTCACTCATTCATTTTGTCATGAAGCTTGCAACGCACAGAAGGATTATATCCTACTATACTATCAGGCTCATATACTAATAGAGCTGCCATAAAACTGTGTGTTTTCAGAATGGAAACTCAGAATGGAAAATTTTGTTGTTTATCATCGAAACTGAGTCAAATTTGAGAAGGATAAAACATCCACATAATCTGATATACAATGTAAATGGTAAACCGAACCTAGCTACTTTGCACTCATACAAAAATACATTGAATGCCAAAAGTTACAAATTTCTTACTTAATCAACGTGTCATCTTCACTCTGCTCTCAAACAGAAGGTTATTTTTACAATTTTGTCTTCATATTTCATCCGATCTTAACTAAATTCGCCAAATCAGTAGATAATGTGCATATATAAACCGAGTTTCAACTAAATGCGTTTAGATTTGTGTAAGATATGAGGGTTTTTCGATTAGAGGCGGCCGGGCAAAATTTTAAAACAAACTTGATCTGAATCACCCCAAGAGGAGTCTACATACCAAATTGGGTCTCCCTAGCTCTTACAGTCTCCGAGATCTAGGTGTTCATACGGACGGACAGGCGGATCGACTCGGCTGTTGCTCCTCATCAAGAATATGTGCTTTATATATGCTTTATAATACGTGGATTCCTTGCCGGGGCATTGGCGTTCAACTCATTGTAAACCTTAAACTTCTTGTTTACCGTGTTAGGGTGAAGGTGTCTAAAGGTTTATTTAGCATCGTGAAGTCATTGTCATCTGATGTATTCCTGGAATTCGTATTCCTGTCGGATTCTGGCCCTTCTGAGCTGCAACCTCCGGCCAATTCTCGGCTGACGTCAGGCTGGGTCGCAATACTAAGAATATATCTACTTTATGGGATCGAAGATGCTTCTTTCCAAGCCTTACAACATTATAATACCTACATATGAAAAAAGTAAGGAAAGCTGGCTTCGGCATTTCCGAAGCTAATATGCCATTCACATTGGAAATATATCGCAGGCTGGGATTAGTTTTTTGCATGAAGACATCACACACGATTCTTTTTTTTACGTGTGAAACCCACGCTAAAAGCTATCACCTCCCGCCCCCAACCGGCCGAGGGGCGCATAGCGAGCGACACGAATCGCGAAGACGGAAAAAAGCGCGAACTCGCTCGCTCACTTTCAATGAAAGGAAAGAGATAACGCTAAAGGGATTATGGTAGTTAGAACACAGGACACGAAAAGGTTCATGCTGGAAATAGTTTAATTTACAGTGCTGAAGATAGATAGGAACATAATCTCTAGTAGTTCTGCGAGGAACTCAAAAACTGATTTGGCTAATTAAAGACGGCGAGTCAATATCACCATTAATCAGTTTGTGTACATATATAGCATTAGGCATAGTTCTAAGATTTTTAAGAGAGGGAAGTTTTATTAGCAGAAGCCTACTCAAATATGAAGGAGGGGTCTATTGGTCCCAATACAAACCACAGAGAGCAAAGAGTAAACATTTCTTTTGAACAGACTCAATGCGGTCCTGCTGATTCCTGTATTGCGGACACCAAGCACGCGGACCAGAGAAGTGTACGGTTTATCTAAAGTAACTCTATTTGATTGATTCTGTTGAGATAATTAAGAAACTTTTGTTGTTGGGGAGTTCTTTGAATAATATATGATGTGGATTGGATAAAGAACGGGTGGAGAAACAAAAAACAAGTAAGAACGCTATAGTCGATATTCTGACTATAAGATATGCATTCGCAGCAATTATTCGAATCACGCAAAAGTTTGAAATGTCATACAAAATGTTATGTTTACGATTTGGTCTACAATTATCTCCGATCTTAACAAAACTATGCAAATCGGAAGATTATGTTTTTGTACATATACCGAGTTTCCCCTAAATGCGTTAAAATTTGTAGAAAATATAAAGTTTTGCGGTTGCCTGAACCTGATCTGACGCCCCAAAAGGAGAGTCTACATACCAAATTGGGTACCTCTAGCTCTTATAGTCTCCAAGATCTAGGTGTTCATACGGACGGACGGACGAATGAACAGACGGACATGGCTAGATCGACTCGGCTGTTGATGCTGATCAAGAATATATGTATACTTTACGAGGTCGGAGACGGTACACTCGTTTACTCCACTAGAGTACGTGTATAAAAAAAAGGTAATTATGGGATTTCTTCATACCATTCACTAAACATATGAATGTTTATTCATTTGATCATGAAATTTGCCGCAGTGTAGCGGTCGCTTTAGGTATTGGTCTATATACACACCGCTGAGAACGTCGCTGTGCGAGCGACACTGTTAAAGGCACATTAGTATCATATAAATGGCGCAGCCGGACTAGGCTAAGCATACAGACGCAGCACTTACGTCGTGCGGTCATTTCCCTTTGCTCCTGAAATATGCTTGGGACTTGAGTTTACGTAAACATGGCCGCACAGTGTCACACTATGTGTTACCTAAGCTACACCGGGGTCAGTGTTTATTCTGTAAAACACGACGAAGTGAGTCGATACGTCAGTGTTTTCCAAGATCCTACAGTTTTAAAACGTCCTTGACACTGACTCACACAAAACTAGAGAGAGAGAGAGAGTGAGGGAGAGAGAAAGAGAAAGGCCATACCACTTAGGGCAAATGAGTTGCAACTAAATTATGTATTTCCTTCATTTACTAATCTGGCTTAACAGCAGGCTGTTTTTTACCGTCCAGACCAGGCCAGACCAGACCAGGCCATTCCAAAGTCAGCCAGCAACATCATCATAATCATCATAATAAGCATCTTTACTATTGTCATTAAGAGCACACTCACACACGTGCAGGTCGAAGCGCAGACAGAGCGCAAAATTTTGCGCCGCTATAAATTAGAAAGTGTCAGCTTCGTTACGTAAATTACCTGGCCCATAAAAAATCCCCCTCCAAAAGGAGAGTAACAAAAAAAAAAACAACAAACGCTACGAAACGACTCTGGGTTGGCAACACTTCAGCCAGCAGCAGCAGTAGCAGCAGCGTCTTGTTGGTTGTGCTCGGGGTGTGGCCAACGCCCATAGCCCTATGGGGCTAGCACCCCGGACGAATTGAACCCACAAAGCCAGGGACAACGACAACGAATTAATGTCTTTTTATTTGCGCTTCGCGCGCTGAAAGGGCAAAAAGATTTGTCAAGGATATTTACGGCATGGCGGGAGCCGAAGCCCAGACTTTGGCACTGGGTCGTCGTCTGCCTTTGGGCTGCCAGAAACGGGCGTGGAATTGCGTCTAGCTCACTTTGCATGCCGCGGCAAGAGCGGGTGAGAACAAAAAAAGAAGAAAGAAAATACTGTGAAAGGTGAAGGAGCAACTAAATGTTTAGCTAGGTCAATCGAAGTTTGTATACCCTTCTATGGAGCAACAAGTTCTTAGTTGAGATGAAGGAGGACAATTCTTGGAGGGAGATGATGATGGGCATAGCCAGGATCTGGCCTGGATCTCTCTATAGACAAGTGATACTGAATATTCTTGAATGGGTGTGTCTACCTCTCTCTGGATTAATGCCTAGCTATGCTCTTTGAGGTCGCGTATTATCTTGGATATAAGTTATATATGAGTCTAGATTTTGGATTTGTGTTTCATCATTGTTAACCCAGCATTCTTTCGACTCTTTCATCATTATATAATAGGGACTGCAGTCTATTGAAAGAAGAGTTACATCTCCCCTTTAACTTGCCATAACAGAAATATCCAAGTACTCTCAATCAAAGAGTATAAGAAAATAAATAAAGATGCTGACCCAGAAATAAAAATTAGATTAAGTGTGATTAACACGCTGCCGAGCTTAGACGCCTTATGCCATCTTCCATATTTTGATTCTGTGTGTGTGTGTCTGTCTGTGTGTGTTTTGTTTGCTTGTGTGTGTGTGTATGTCTTTGAGCTTTTGTTGGTGTTGGCTGAGCAACATTAGCAGCATAATGCATTATTTTCGCCTTCTCACAAGAAACTCAAAACGAATAAAGGAAAATCGGCCTTTGCTTCTTGTTGTTCTTCTCCCGCTGTGTGACTTTTTATACCTTGTAAGTGACTATTCTCCCAGGGTATATTGAGATTTGTGGAACAGGTAAAGTATGGTTGATCCTCCCTTGCAAGTTATAGGTATTCTTGATCAGCATGTTGTTGACATTAGTTGATACAGAACACAACCCAGAAGTAGGAACACAACCCAATAAACCGCTAATAAATATATAAACTTGGTTAGCTTTGGACATAACATCGAACTTGGGGCCTCTTAGAAAGAATGCAAACTAAATTTGCCTCGATTTGGATGAAAAACAAACATGAATGAATCAACACCAAATTCCGAAAATCGGTTGTATGGGGGCTATTAGATATAGTGTCCGATCTGAATAAGATTTGGTTCAACAGACGTAAATCATCTTACAATGAATAAAAACAGAATTTGGATCGATTTGTATGATAAACAAATATTTGTTATTTATTTCCAAAAAAATCAATTCTATGGGGGCTACATGATATAGTGGTCTAAATCCAAATCAAATTTGGTCAGTTGTTGAATTCCATGGAAAAGCAAAACAGCTTTGAAATGAAAACACAAAAATTGGCAAAACAAACTAAAATAAACTTGATCTGGGTAAATATTTATGAACAATTAAAGAGAAAACTATAAGTATTTATCTCTTGCAGTTTCGAAGATCTAGACATTCATATATCCGGACAGACAGACGGCCAAGGCTGGTTCGATTAGGCTGTTGATGTTGATCAGCAAAATTTATAATTTTATGTGGCCAGAAACGCTTCTTTCTGCCTGTTCAATACATTTCATGAACTTGTACAATAAGTACAGGGTATAAAAATCAAAATCTATAAAGATAGAGACTTCTATTAGATACATACATATATATATATACACTCTATCCCAATTGACTGACTGATTGAGGAACAACACACAGCCAAGCCATAATTTGGCTCTGGAATTGGTGTACAACTAAGAGCTTATGCCGTAGGTGAGTACTGAGTCGACTTTTGGATAAAGTCGAGCCGGAACTGGGCTAACCTCCAGATCAAGGATAGTATGGGAATTCATTTATTCAACGACCGCAAAGTATGCTACAAGCTTTTCGCTAATTCTGTAAAAGAAAACAATTGATTCAGACAACTATACCATATAGCTGCTATGTAGTATGCCGCCAATGACCAATTTTTGTGACCATTTTTTGAAAACTTTTAATGCAATTACATCAACAAAACATCAACTGTCAAAGCTACATATCAGAAATTCTAATATGGCGTTAATATGTCAAGATAACAGCCGCTAAAAAGCAACTGTTTCAATCGATAATTTTAGTAAAATTCGAGCTTGTTTTCTCCGTTTTTAAGTAAGTTATTACCTTGCGAAAAACCGCAACTTTAGTAAAAGAAAACTTAAATTTCTCACCCTGGCATCGAATTGCAAACCTATGAACTAGATAGAGCCATCTATGTAGAATTTATCACATCATATCCAAAAATTTGTTCGATCTTGACCGAAATTTGATTTTTCAGAATTTTCAGAATTTGCTTTTCAAGTTTTACTAGAGAAAAACAGCATCCATCATACCAAGAAATAAGATTTCACATCACAAGAAAAGTTATTGTTCTTAAAATTTGTACATTTAAGAAGCTTAAAAAATTAAAAATAAATTAGGTAAAATCAGTTTGAACATCTTCAAAGTTATTCTGAATAATACCGAGTCACTTAAGCAATTTTCCATGAAAATCCGTTCACAAATACCAAACTTAAGAGCATTTTTATAAGAGTGCCTAAAGAGAGTTCTTTCAGTTTTGTTGCCCTTCTTCTTCTTCTTCAATTTTCAATATTCAAACGGTAAAGTTTAATAGCCACAATTCAAAATATTAAGCAGATCGGATGAGTATATCATATAGCTGTCTCATTTTGGAAATATCGTAACCAAACTTTTCAACTTTTGAGTTTTTCATTATAGTGAAAATTTTTTTAAAAATTTTATGTATTTTTAACAAGGCTTTTGTTTTATTAGAAAGGGGCGGTCGAAACCGAGTCATATAAGAGGATCACAAATAAAATTGAATCCAAAAAGTTCTATAATCTCTGAATGTTTAATTATTTCCACAGAAAGTGTTCCTTGGCCACATAGTGCTCTGGAACCAAAGTTATCACAAAACTTTGTCTGTGCATGAAGGCGGCGCATGGTATTTAAGCTTTGTTAAAGCCGAATATACCCTTCTTAGTTGTTTATTTTTGTTTCAAATATATATATCGCCTGTATCTTTTGGTAGATTCAACTTCATTTTCGCTGCCCTCAGCTTAGGCTACAGCTGTCTCTTTTCTCTGTGCCCTGATGCTGCTGTTGCTGTTCCTCTCTTGCCTTTGGCTAATGTTGCTAATGTTGTTGCTGTTGTCTTTCGCTGTTTGGGTATAATTTATTTAGTTACAACTTGATTTGCATAAAAGAACATTTACTTTTTAATTAGGTGTAAAATTTATGCACTTCACTTTCACTTCTGGACATTGCCACTGCTCCTTAATTTATTTTCTCTGTTGAGAGTTCCATTGTTGTTGCTATCCTCCTAGCTGGCTACATTGCTATTGCTGTTGTTGTTATTGAAATCGTTTATGTTTTTTTACTAGTAGTATTTTTTAATTACTTCAAACATTTTTAACATTTTTCAATTTGCAACTGAAAGCTATCAATAACGCAGCTTGTATGAAGCCAAAACATGAAATGAACCATTGATTGTGAAATAAAAGATTCACTGAAAAATATTGAGTGCAGATGCTAAAATTATGATTCACTCGCACAATATTCACTGAATAGCAAAGACAACAATCAGCAGTCCTAGACAGCAACCAGACCAGATTGCAAAGGGAACAATGTTCAGCATTGTCTGTGAGGTCTCGAGTTCGAATGCCAGCCAGACCCATTGCAATTTCTAAACAATTTTAATATTTTTATACATTTTTAGTGCAAAATTTATATTTTTTGGTAATAATAATTTTATTTAATTTAATTTTATATAATTGCAGTTTCAAAAAAAACAATGGCAAATTCAAAACTCTCAAAAATGAATCAAAGCTGACATGATTGCAGTTAAGTTGAACATTAAGTTACGCATGAATTGTGACCGGCGTTGGTCTTGCTTGTTAAGATGCAGTGTCAACGCAGGGGAACACCTACCGACACAAGTGTTTGTTACTCAATCAATGTGTCAAAACTATAACACAAAACTTATACACACTTTGCTACACACACGCACACACACGCACTACTAAATAGACGACTACACACACAAACTACAATACTCTGATGATGATTCTGTTCAGAATAATTAAAGGAACTTTTGGATGTTGGAGAGCCCCTCTTATACCTAATATGTGACGTGGATTGGATTTGTTGACTTGTTTGGATTGGCTGGAGAAAACATACAAATTAACAAATTTATAAAATAAAAATAAAATTTTTTTAAATATTTTTTATTTGCATACATTGAACATTCACATACACTAGGGCTTATTTGGCTGTGCAGACACAGCGCCGTGTTTCGGGGGATTCAATTGCCCCTCATCATAAAAGGGAGTTGTCATTGCAATGGGAATTGAAAACGCTTCTTATTTTGTGTAATTGAGACAAATTACAATAAGAAACTGAAAATAAAAACTATCCAGTTGACCCGGCGTTGCTCGGGTTCGCTTATAGTTTACTTTCCGAAAATACTTCGCATATGGGCATTTCCACAGGGAAGTTTAACTATGTTTTGCACATGTCTGATTAGAATCCTACTCCGACTCAAACATTGTTGTGGTCGATGCTAGAATATTTGTCTGGGTTGATCAATTCATAATTAAGTAGTGGTGCGCATGATGTGTTTGTTTTTATTGAATCGAATTCATCATATGTATGTGTAAGAATCTCCAAAGTGCAGACTAAGATCTCTTTAGGGATTCTTCTGAAGTTCCACATGCTGGACTCGAATCGTTAAAACATTCCTGTAGAATTATTATCATTTTCATCATCACCATATCAGATCTAACCTTCTTATGGTATTCCTTTTGCTTCGACTTTTTATCAGTGTTAGAAGGATTAGTTTATTTAATAAGTGGATTCCTTGCCGGGGCATTGGCGTTCCAATCAATGTAAACCCTAAACTTCTTGTGTACCGTGTTAGGGTCCAAACGTTTCATTAGCATCGTGAAATCATTGTAATCAGATGTATTCCTGGAATTCGTATTCCTGTCGGATTCTGGCCCTTGTTATGGGATCGAAGATGCTTCTTTCCAAGTCTTACAACATTAGGCAGGCATTAGCATATAAAAAAGTAAGTAAAGCTAGCTTCGGCATTCCCGAAGTTTATATACCATTCATATTGGAAATATATAGCAGGCTGAGGTTAGTTTCTTGCATGAAGATTCTTTCTTTTACGTGTGAAACCCAGGCTAAAAGCTACCACCTCTCGCCCCAATTGGCCGAGGGGCGCATAAGGTTGCGACACGAATAGCGAAGACGGAAAAAAGCGCGAACTCGCTCGCTCACTTTCAATGAAAGGAACACAATAACTGATTTACCATTAATCAGTTAATGTATAAAGATAACATTAAGCATAATTCTAAGATTTTCAAGAGATGGAATTTTTATTAGCAGAAGCCTACTCAAATATGAAGGGCTATTGGAGTCCCAATTGAACCCACGGAGAGCAAACAGTAAAAATTTCTTCTGAACAGACTCAATGCACTCTAGATGTACTACGCGTTACCATGTGCCCTTATGACTAAGATAGCATACCAGTGATGACTTCTCATCGCATCATCATATACACTGAAGCTCTTCACGAAATATTTTTAATGAATTACCTCGGAGAACTGCTTACTCATACATGATACTGTACTATACCCTTCCGTTGCAGAACAATCTCTGCTATCACTGATAGTAACCAGGGCTGAGATATTGGTACTAGCGAACCATGCCACGTAAAATGTCAATCTTTGTGCCCAATCCTCTTGGCCACAGCACGTCCAAGAAATATTTGCCTTCTACTTGCATTCCACCATTACTTTCATTGTCCCGTTCGCTCGTCAGCTGTTACTGATTCCGTTTCTGGTGCTGGTGCTGCTGCTGGTGCTGGTGCTCTTCCTCTTCTTCTGTTTGCGCTTTTCCCGTTTTGGGTATTGTCGTATCTGCGCTGTCTCTGCCTGACGGTATGTGGAAACACTCGTATTACGAGTGTAGCAGGAGCTGGCGGGTAGTTAATCGGTTGCCTGCAATGGCAGCGGACGCCACTATACACTGACTTACTACATTCTTGTTCAAGTGAGTGTGTATGTGGGTGGGTGTGTGTGTGTGTGTGTGTGGATGCCAGCTGTATGTGGTACGTGCCGCAGGCCCACTTAATGCAACACACTAAGGTGCGATAAGGTATTTCGAGATTTCTTTTACTTCCGCATACTTCCACATTCACATTCTGCGCATGTGAGGACACATAAACTACAGAGTGCCCTTTTCGTCTTTGATGCTAAAGAGAGAGAGCTTTTGCCATAGTCGTCCATAAACCAAATCCAAGTAACCATAATTCTAAGCGAACAGTCGATGTTCTACTGAAATCGTTTTCAGCTTCACACTTTAGTTCAATTTATTTGTTTATCAGCTCAAACTTTGAGTAAAACTCGAAGCAAAAGTTAAGATCCTGCAGAGATTCAGATATGATGCAGAAGTTCACAGACTCTAAACTTCATGGGCAATTGCAGTGAGTCACCCTGTAGAGCTTGAATGGGTCTTGGTCTTGGATTTTTATTACCGCCAATTGGAGCATTCTACGGGCATATAGTTTTTGTATGGATCATATCCCATAAAGCATATATAGCCGAGTCGATATAGACATGCGTTTCACTTTGAATTTTGAAATCACCCAAGCGATCCCAAGCGAAAATGATAGGCGAACATTGAAGCCCACTCAGGATCTTAAACCCAAACGCTGCATTAAATGAAAGCAAACTCAGATCGATGGCCAAATGATCTTTGATTTCTATCTTCCATCATATAGAATTTTGACATAGCGTCTTCTCAGTTCGTTCATTGTGTGAAATTCTGTGAAAACTTCAGCCATAGTTGCTGCACGTGTATCGGGTATTCCACAGTCGGAGTCTCAACTAACATATCCTTATATATGTTATGTGTGCTGTTATTCCCTTTTATTCGGCGGTAACTTTTGTTGCTGCTTTAGTGTTTTCTGTGCACATTTCAGCACCAAGAAGTGTCAATCTCTTACCGAGCCTGAGCCTGATGAAACCTTCAATGGCTGCTTTAAACTGCTTACTCACCGTCCTCTTGGTAGTCGTCTCCTTCTTAAACTCATATGCCCACTCCAGGCAGCGTCTTGGAGCCACGTGCTCGTGTATTTTGATACACATATTGTATCGTTTTGTGGCCCAACCCGAGCCCATCCCTTTCCCAGCCCAGCCCAGCTTACAGGCGGCACCAAGGTGTTGTGGTGTGGTGTATGTATGTGTATGTGGGGTTGACAGCAGCTTGCTGGGGGTGGTGTGGGACATGGGGATGCATTTCCCGGCATAAGTGGCTGTATAAAAGAAGTCGACATTTATTTGCGAGCATGTTGTAAATTGTAAATTACATTCCTAATCTTTCGCAAAGGCGGCTCACTCACACAGGCATGTATGTACCTTATCCCCCCTGCCTTATCAGTGGGTCGAAAGCAGTTTCTGCACAGGCAAAAATAATTTCATATGGTAGGCAAGTGACTATATATATGATTCAAATCTTTCTCAAATAATGTGAGAATTCAAAGGCTGATCCTGAAGAAGGATCACGCAAGAGCCATTGAATAGCTTTATATCACAACTTGTATTACAAACGAAATCTGCCACATTCCGTGGCATAAAATTAGATACTTTTATCTATCTAAAAAGTTATTCAAATAATTGAAACCGCATTAAGCCAACATGAATAAGTCCACAAAGATGCGAAACAAATGTTTTGTGTACTTTCTCCTCTACTCTACTACGAGTATCTACAAAGCCATCCCCCGCCCCCAACAGTCAGCTTCAGCTTCAGCTTCAACTCCCCAATGGCTCACAAATAGACACAGCGACAGACACACGCACTTTTTGCTCATTTTTATACAGATTACCTACGGTTCAAGGTATATCACCTTTGCTGCATTGTAGGTAACACGTAGAAGAAAGCATTTCCAATCCCATAAGGTATATATATTCTTGATCAGAATGACAAGCCGAGTCGATTTAGCCATGTCCGTCATTCCATCCGGTTGTCTTGGACTCTATAAGACATTGAGACTTCAAATTTGCATTTATTTATGTTTTGCCACGCCTACTATTGACAAGCCACCGCCCACTTAAGTGTTTTCATTTCATAGCTTTTTGGATTTTAGTTGGAATTAAACTAAATGTGGGGCTTATGTGTCCTAGAGGCATCTGCGTCAATTGACCAAATTTGATACGGATCGGGCAACTATTTCATATAACTAAGTTTATCAGCAGGGGTTTCTATATATCATAGAAGTTTATGTGGTACATTAAAGGGTATTTAACTGTCGCAGCTGTTGCGTTCTTGCTTGTTTAAATTTAATTTTGGGACAACGAGCGAAAGTAAAGTAAAGTTAACTTAAGAAAGTTACATTTTAGACGCCAACTTCAGATGTCGTGGGACTTTGCATTCGCATTCTGTTGTGCTCATGATTTGTGTGCTTCAACTATATATGTGTATATGTGTATGTGTACGCGTGTGTGTGTGTGTCGCTTAAAAATCTGCGACAGTGACAATGTCACGTTTTGTGTTAATTTAATTACAAGAAACCATTTGTAAATATTACGACGTGATTTGCACACCACGCATTGGGCCCTCAAATTTTACCCACCAACGACATCCCCTCACCCCTCCTCCTCATCTTTCTTACCATGCGCACGTGTGTGTGTGTGTGCTTCATTCGTGAAAATGATATATAATTTTCAGTGGCTTTCCATTTGCAATTCACACACAAAGCCAAATTGTCTTCTCGCATTTTTGTTTGCATACTTTCAGGCGGTCTTTAGCATTTTGAGCACAAAATGCCACCCACACCCAGACGCCCACATCCCTCTCCACGCTAACTGCCGACGCCCATATTCCGCCCCAACCACAAACATTTTTTTGTGGCTGCATCCGCTGCCCATTGCCAATGTTGTTCTGAATCCACTGAAAATATCCCAGGCTCTAACAAGACAGTTTCTGTTTCACAAATGTTGCCATCGCTTTGGCTGAGTCTGTTTGAGCAGCGCAACATGTTGCCCAGAGAAAGGCAGCATGTTGCCAAGCTGAACATACGGCAAACTGTTGCCCAAGCTGAATCTGCAAAAGCCAAAGGATATTTATTAAGACAGTACACATATATATGTGTGTGTGTATGTATGTGTGACTGTAAACATAATTCGAGTATTTAGAAAGGTAATTTGCAGCTCTTTAAATATTGAGAATGTCGTCTGGGAGTTAAAAGCTGAATTAAATAATTAGCCTGAAAGTGGCCGAATTAATATTTCTTAAATTTATTCTATTAAGTAAAAAACTTTAATTTAAAATTAAAATTAATTAATTTAATTATTAGAGAATATAGATATTGAATCTCATAATCTTATACCATGAGATGGTCGAACTTGCTCCACAGCTGAATATAACAATGTCAAGCAAATTGCTATATGATATAGTAGAATGATCTAGATCAAATTCAGCTTAATTCCAAGCAGACTTTCGAAAGGTTCAATCCTAAAATATCGGTTCTATGACAGCTGAATGATGTGAAGGTTTCTATAATGCATAAATGCCAAATTTGATTCAATTTCCTTAAAAACCAAAGTAGATTTCTCAACTAAAACTTTATTCTGGACATGTCGGCTATAAGATACAGTCGTTTAATCTAAGTCAAATTTGGGAGGCTCTTAAAATATCTACAAAATAAATGTCTTTTGATTTAAATGAAAAAATAAAAAGTTTCCCATACTTAGCCATACTTTTTGTACTAGAAACACGAAAGCCGGGGTTTACCCATAGGTTGTTCATATGGTCACACTAAAATCAAAGAGAAGCAACAAATTTCTTAAAACTGTTTACACAACAATAAAGTACAACTATTTAACTTCACTTTAACATATTTATTATCATATTTTCATTAAAGATACAAAATTTGTTTATATATTTACTTTTTCATATTGTCAATTTTCCCCATTTTCGGATGACCAATTCTCAGTATTCACGTTAGATAGAAATTACAAAACTTGCTCATTTACATAACACTATATGCTGATACATATCGCGTACTTTTCATCCAAATACTAAAAGTAGTTAATTGCTACTTGATAAGTGTGTAGAAGTCACATACACTCTCAGAGCACAAACCTCTCCTGGTATATTCTTACATCGTCAACTCTTAGACCAAGGGAAACTCACAAATATCTTGGAGTCACTCTGGACAAGCGGCTAAATTTCCAGTGCCATATAACTGATACAGTTAAGCGTCTTAAGGCAAAGGCGAGCAGTATGGCTTGGCTTCTTAGTGCTAGGAATAAAGTGTCAGTAAATAACAAGACGCTCATTTACAAAGTCATCCTGGCACCCATTTGGAGATATGGTATTCAGGCAAAGTCGAACCTCAAGAGAATACGTGTTGTGCAGTCCCGAATCTTGCGCAGAATTTCGACAAAGAACTCCATGTACCGAGGATCGGAGATGTGATCAATCGCCAAGCTACTGCATATCTAGACAAACTCGCACATCACCCTAACCAGATGTCGCAAAGGCTCCTAAGAAGTAGACCTATCCACGGAGTTAGAATGAGAAGGAGGCTGAAGAGAGTTCACCCAACCGACCTGTCCCACAGAACCCTTTAATCTTCCCCTTTTCCCATTCAGTTAACCCTATTATCTAGGTTTAAGTATGTACATTTGTACTTATTGTTGTACTTATTGTTCCTATAGTACAAGGATATTTAACTGTTGCTGCTGTGTTCTTGCTTATGCTGTAAATTTGATTGATTCGCATTATAGCAATATATCATGCATTTTGTACTTAAAATAATCCGCCTTAGCTTAGCTGGCCGCACTGTTATGGACAATTAAGAGTTAGTCCATAAGTTCGATCGGTCATAAAACACAATTATGCACTGATATAAGCACGAGTCTTATTATGAGATGAAGCCTAATAAGCTTAAGGCAGACTTAACAAAGTTTACACGTGCTTAAGTCAAATAATTTGGAGCTATTATGGTAACAGCTCAACACCCCAAATGGGGGGCGGGATTAGTTTGGCCTTTTGGGCAAGACATTTAGTTTAGTTCTGGCCACGCTGCCCAGGGCTCACAAGAACTCTAGTTGCATCAATCCAATAGAGAAACCAAAAAAAAAAAAAAGGAGGAGGGCTTAATGTAGTTTGCTCGACAGCTAAATACTCTCGAGCAAATTCAGTTGTTTTATTTCATTGTTGATTCATGTGGAGGAGGTTCAATGATATGCTATCGGGTGTGTGTCAGAAATCTCTAAAGGTTTTGCTGACAATTGCTTTTGAAAACAACACAGAAATGTTAGATATTTCACTTTTCGAAGCAACTGAAGCTGTTCAGCTGAAAAAAATCTGATACCCGCATAAATTTCAGCCCTCTTGGAAAAAATCGGCATACCCTTGAAATTGGATCACTTTGGAACAAAGTTGGGATCAGGTATACTTTTTCCAATCAGATAGTTGTCTTAGCATACCTTAAGTTCTACCAACAGCTCATCGATATGTACGTCATTGGAGTACAAATTGGCTTTACAGTTGGACAAAGCATTTGAAAGGTCATTTACGTACAGAGAGCAAAAGAGAAGTCCCAGATTAGAACCTTAAGGAACGCCTCGCTTAAGCGGAAGAAGGATTAAAGTGTGAGGTTCGGAAACCTATGCTTGAGTCCTATTAGTAAGGTAAGATCTTACTGGAAAGCTATGCAGCTATACAGAAAAGTTTATAAATTTAGCAGAGAGAATTTCATGGTTCAACGTGTCGAAGGCCTTACTGTGATGAAGCAGTGCTAAGAAGATTCAGCTGTTGACGAATGTCTTCGATTACATTAATTAAGGTAGTTGTACATCTGCAATATTATCTAAACTTTATTATTTTTATAGAAATTTTATAATTATCCATTATAACATTTCAAATCATTCAGTAATTTTTCTCAGTGATCTCAGAGCAACCCGTCTTTGAGCAGTTTCGTACATGTGCTTCATGTGTTGAATCTGTTTTTCCCTCGGGTGCTACGGGTGACGAGCCCTGCCCAAGCGTCTCTCACTCCTTCTCATCCCCTCCTCCATGCTTCCACTTCTCTTATTGTTCTTATAATTTCTCTCTGTTCTATCTCCTCTGCTTTTCTAAGAGTCTTCTCTTGCTGATCTTCTCTTGCTGTTCTTATTTTTTTGTCTCTGTTCTCTCTCTTCGGCTTTTCTAAGTTTCTTCTCTTTCTTTTCTTAGTGTCTTCTCCATGTTTTCTTTCTATTTCTCTTTGGTCTGTCTTTCTTTATCTTCTGCCCTTTCTCTGAAGACAAAATTGATCTCCTGTGAGGCATTGTTTTGATGAATAAGTTATTGAAAATGTAGATGGTTGAAAACGTTAGTTTTCTTTTCTAAATTTTGGCATGAAAATAAAACTATTACAAAGAACTCAAACATTCAGATATGAGTTGTTGAGGGCATCCTTTTTGCCTGCGACACACATGGCAGCAGCCTGAATATACCCTCTGCCTCTGCCTCTGCCACATGTCCAGGGTATCAAAGAAATTCAAAAGCGGCAAGCTGCAGTCATTAAAAGTTACATTAAGAAACTACTTGGGGTGCACTTTGGGTCGACTCGCCTATTACTTCTGCTAATGGCGTGCAATTTCAGTTAACCCTTTCTAAGCACACTCACACACACACACACACGCACACACACACACACATGTGTGCAGGTGCCACCTGCCGCAAAGGGGCCACTGATGCAACTTGGCTTTTGCTGCTCGCTCGTTTGCCCCAAAAACCAAAAACAAAACAAAAATTGTAAACGGTAAACGTCAGTTGGGTTGCACCAAGTGATAGGTGAGGGGAATGGTATTTTTGCTGTGGGTGCAGAGGCATGGGCATGGGCGTGGGCGTGGGCGTGGCGACGGGGGCACTAGAAGTGCGCACTTAAATTAAACACCCGGCAGCACTTTGGGCAATTCATTTCATTTCATTTCATTCCGTTTCATTTTGCGGCCAACGGAGAACAACAGAAACATTGGCAAATCTTAAAAGAGCAACAAGAAATCTCGTGACAGCTTCCCCAGTGCCTTACCTCTCCCACCGATACCTGCATCTACAGCAGCGTTTCCTTTCAAGCTTTTCACAGCGCTTTCTCATGCACATTGAAGTCGTTACTTCACTCAATCAAGTGTTACCTGGACCTGGGAACATGAACTACGAGTGCGGATGGGAAACATGTTTGCACACTTTGCCACCGAATGTGCTGATTCGGTTGGTCTAGCACATGTTCCCAATTTTTGAGGCATTGCCTCTACACCTGTCCACATACGTGTGTGGCATTTGCCTTTGCCTGGAGTTGACTGCCGATGACGATAATTCAAATAATTCAAAGTTTATAGCATACGGTAGAGCATGCATATAAGGACGTGTCATATTTGAGGTAATTTCTGTGAAATGGAATCTTAAGGCATATGTAATGAAGGCATAATTCCTCAGAATTCTTCGGAAGCTCCTCTTGCGATGACAAATCATTCGCTGGCTTAGACTCGGAGCAAAATAGGGCGTTGTATCCGGGAGCTCTCGTCATGACGTTTCAGAGCCAGTGCTAGTAAGGGTACCTGTACCTGCTCCCGAGAACTTCAAGTCGCATACCATGCAGCCGTAGCTCCAGGCCACGCAGCCGTAGCTTCCAGCCACGTAGGCTTAGCGACAAGCCACGCAGGTGTGGCTGCAGGTGCAGCCGTAGCTCTAGCCGCACCCACTTTTGCGCGACCACTTCAAACAAGGCAAGGTCCAAACGTTTTTAAAGAACGAACAAACCTCCTTATATCGACGGCGATCGCCATATCCAGGTCAATTTTAAGATTTTAATTCGATGAACCAAATCAAATAAACTAAAATTGAAATTGAATTTGTAATACAACTTCTACGTCTATTCAATTAGTATATGTATTTACCTTGTGCAAGTAAAAAACTGAGAAAGAAGGCCGCAAAGGCAGGTTTGCCAGAGCACAACATCATATTGTAGCGAATCTCCATTATCCTTTTAGGCATTCAAACCACACTTGATCCTCTTCATAATATGTCCAACAAGTAATCTAATCCTCTGCCAAGTGTGTCCAACATGTATCTTAGCCATTGTTTATTCAGTTTTGTTTTGTTTACATTTTTAAAATCCAACTTCCAATCGATATCGATCCAATCCAATCGATAAATACCAAAAATACTTCAGTGCTTTCATTAAAAATACCAAAAAGAAAACTTAAGCAGAGTTGTTAAACAGCAACTGTGTTATTCACCACAGCTGCAGTTATTCACCATAGCGTGGTACAACGCCAACGAGTTCTCCTAAATGGAAACAGTAAAACAATACCGAGAAACATTTATATAGCTTTTCCTATCGAAATCCATTTCCATCCGTGGAAACGTTTCCTCGCATCTAGTGTGCTTTTCCCCTATCCTAAACTTGTTCCAAATGTCAACCGCTTGCCGTAAAATTTATTCGGGATTGTCATTTGTGGAGTGAGGAACAAAAAAAAGAAAAAGTGAGCTCCTGAAAAAAAAATTATTGGAAAAAAAGTTGACCAAATTTAACAACGTTTTCTTTCCCAAGGCAAACAATTCCGAGAAGAAGCATACGCAATGCCAAGCAGAATGCCTAAAAGAGATGTGGTGAAAATTAAGACGAAGCCGAAGGTGAGTGGAGAGCCGCCATCTAAGAAAGAGGCTAAGGAACGTGAACGCGAACGTGACGCCAAGGGGACGGCCGCGGCCCGTGTTGCCAGTCCGAAACAGAAACTGGCAAAAATTTCGGTGGTAAAGAAGAAGAAGCTAAAGAAGTCGCCGACGCCAAGCCAGTCGAGCAGCGTTTTGAGTGCTAGCGAGAACAGCACTAAGGTCTCTTCCAGTTCATCCACGTACTCTTCGTCCACCAAGACGAAGACCGAGTCTGAGGTCGAGGTGGAGGTGGAGCCCAAGCGTAAGCAAGTTCGTCGTCAAGTCGTCCAGGTGAAGAAAGCCCCTGGAAGCTCTCGTCGTGACGTTTCACAGCCAGTACCAGTGATGGAACAAGTATCATCGCCATCTATTGTTTCGCCGACAATTCTTGCCCATGTCGCTCCTAACCGAATTCCTCCACCGATTCCGGCATCCGTTTCCAAAGAACCAGGCAAGCCAAAGCCAGAACCGGAACTATCAAAGCCAGATAACTCGATGTAAGCTGACCAGTTTGAAGTTGACCAACCTAAACTCCAAGATAACCTTTAAAATTTCACAGTTCCCTCGCGGAAAACCTTACACCGAAAAATCCTAAGGCGACTACATCTAGCTCCAAGTTGATCACCTATTCGTCCAAGACTGGCCCGGACCCGAAACGTGCAAAGCCGCAGAGGTCGAAGTCAAGCATCCTTAAGCCCAAAAACTCAAAGCCGGACCCTATACCTTCAAAGGCGCAGGCTGAGGTAGAGGTGGAGCCCAAGCGTAAGCAAGCTCGTCGTCAAGTCGTCCAGGTGAATGAAGCTCCTGACCCAAGTCCTCCACCGATTCCGGCATCCGTTTCCAAAGAACCAGGCAAGCCAAAGCCAGATCCAGAACTATCAAAGTCAGATAACTCGATGTAAGCTGACCAGTTTCCAGTTGACCAACCTAAACTCCAAGATAAATGCGCAACCTTTAAAATTTCACAGTTCCCTCGCGGAAAACCTTACACCGAAAAATCCTAAGGCGACTACATCTAGCTCCAAGTTGATCACCTATTCGTCCACGACTGGCCCGGACCCGAAACGTGCAAAGCCGCAGAGCTCGAATTCAAGCATGCTTAAGGCCAGCAAGCCAGACCCTGTACCATCAAAGGCGCAGGCTGAGGTCGAGGTGGAGCCCAAGCGTAAGCAAGCTCGTCGTCAAGTCGTCCAGGTGAAGAAAGCCCGAGGAAGCGATTCATCTGGAAGCTCTCGTCGTGACGTTTCACAGCCAGTGCCAGTGAGGGAACAAGTATCATCGCCATCTATTGCTTCGCCGCCAATTCTTGCCCATGTCGCTCCTGACCGAATGCCTGCACTGATTCCGGCATCCGTTTCCAAAGAACCAGGCAAGCCAAAGCCAGATCCAGAACTATCAAAGCCAGATAACTCGATGTAAGCTGACCAGTTTGAAGTTGACCAACCTTAACTCCAAGATAAATGCGCAACCTTTAAAATTTCACAGTTCCCTCGCGGAAAACATTACACCAAATAATCCTAAGCCGACTACATCTAGCTCCAAGTTGATCACCTATTCGTCCAAGACTGGCCCGGACCCGAAACGTGCAAAGCCGCAGAGCTCGAAGTCAAGCATCCTTAAGCCCAGAAACTCAAAGCCGGACCCTGTACCTTCAAAGGCGCAGGCTGGGGTCGAGGTGGAGCCCAAGCGTAAGCAAGCTCGTCGTCAAGTCGTCCAGGTCACGAAAGCCCGAGGAATCGGTTCATCTGGAAGCTCTCGTCGTGACGTTTCACAGCCAGTGCCAGTGAGGGAACAAGTATCATCGCCATCTATTGCTTCGCCGCCAATTCTTGCCCATGTCGCTCCTGACCGAATGCCTGCACCGATTCCGGCATCCGTTTCCAAAGAACCAGGCAAGCCAAAGCCAGATCCAGAACTATCAAAGCCAGATAACTCGATGTAAGCTGACCAGTTTCCAGTTGACCAACCTAAACTCCAAGATAAATGCGCAACCTTTAAAATTTCACAGTTCCCTCGCGGAAAACCTTACACCGAAAAATCCGAAGCCGACTACGTCTAGCTTCAAGGTGATCTCCTATTATTGCAAGACTGGCCCGAACCCGAAACGTGCAAAGCCGCAGAGCTCGAATTCAAGCATGCTTAAGGCCAGCAAGCCAGACCCTGTACCATCAAAGGCGCAGGCTGAGGTCGAGGTGGAGCCCAAGCGTAAGCAAGCTCGTCGCCAAGTCGTCCAGGTGAAGAAAGCAGGTCGATGTGTTGTATCCGGGAGCTCTGGTCCTGAGAACTTCAATTCGAGCAACAACAAAGCCAACTCTAGCAGCCGTAGCTCCAGGCCTCGCAGTCGTAGCTTCAAGCCACGCAGGCGTAGCGACAAGCCACGCAGGTGTGGCTGCACGTGCAGCCGTAGCTCCAGCCGCAGCCGCAGCCTTTAGGTCTGCACGACCACCTCAAACAACGCCAGGCCCACCCGTTGTTGACCAACGAACAAACCTCCTTATATCGACGGCGATCGCCATATCCGTTTACTCTACGGACTCTCTCGCTTACTTTCAATGAAAGCAAAGACGAACAATAAACGATTAACATTATCTACTCCCTAGCTGCGTTAGTGTAGATGTTTCATTTGAATTAAGAGAGATGTTAATGGATATAGAGCTGAAGAGATTGTTATAGTTAGAATACAGAATACGAAAAGACATAGTTTCAATTACAATGCTGAAGATAGATAGGAACATAATTCGGGTCCCAGTTTAGGCCACGGACAGCAAGTAGCAACAATTTATTTTAAACAGGCTCAATGCGGTCCTGGCGATTCCTGTATTGAGGACACCAGACACACGATACGTGCTCTAAAATAGGTCGGACCAGATAAGTGTACAGAACTTTTGTTGTATAAGGTCATCGAATTGCTTTGGCCAACGTTAATAGAACAATCACGACCTTATTAACGGTAATCGAGATGTCACGATCAGATTTAAAGTTAGGGTCAAAAAGAACACCCAAGTAGATCCGATAAAGGGGCCTATCGTTAAGAAGGTAAGATATCTGAAGCGGTATGCTATGACAAGACGACATGACACATTTGCCCAGTTGACCTGACGCCACGATTGGAAAGCATCAAGGTCTTCTTGCAGCCTAAAATGGAAGGAAGAGTCGTTAAAGGAAGAACAAAGTTTATCATCGTCGGCGTACATTAGTACACGAGAATGGGACAGTACCTGATGAAGATCATTGATAAATAGGGTGAAGAGAAGGAGACCGAGGTGGCTACCCTGTGGTACCCGTGATGTAATCATAACAAGCAACTTTCTAAATTCTGAGATTAAGGTAGTCGGAAATAAACTAAAGAAGAAGAAGGATGGGAAGCCAAGGAGATCCAACTTTTGTATGAGTAAAAGGGTGTTTTACCTAGTGAAATGCTTTGCCGAAGTCAGTGTAAAATACGTCGTATTTATTCGTAAATCCTTGTATTGCAAATGAAGAAAATTGTAGTAAATTAGTGGTGATAGATCTACGCTTCATAAACCCATGATGAAAGACGAAGTTATAGAAGCACAAGAATGTTGTAACTATGAAGTAAGGATTCTGTCTTACATCGTTTTTTATGGAAACAATCATCCGAAAGTCATTAAAAAGTTCGACCGTGGTGACGACTCATGGATATATGCGTATCAGCCGGAAACAAAACAGCAATCGATCATTTGGACATTCCAAGACCATTCAAATCCAACAAAAGTTCGTGGAAGAGAGCGAAACTCTTGATCTTCCTCTCTTTCTCTCTCTCAACTAGGAGACGAGTTGCTTAAATGTTAACTAACAGCGAATGTTCACAATCCGTGGGCACCTTTGCGTTTCTTCGCACTTATTGAAAGACCAATAGTGCTGTCTCAGATAAACATTTTAAGAGAGGCAAAGTGCAAACGGAATGTCGAAGAGCATTTGAATAAGAAGCAGAGTTGACGGTCTATCAGTTTGTCCATAGACATTGTGAACCCTAAGGCTCACTCTCTGCGACGAGCGATACTATTTGAATTGAGATATTGGCATCTTATATGAGAAGTATTCGATATAGTTGTCTGAACTGTATCAAAATTTGGTATGTATGTAACAGTCTAGGACCTCATAAAGTATATATATAGTTGATCAGTCCGTCCGTATGAACACTTAGATCACGTAGACTGTAAGAGCTAGAGAGACCCAATTTGGTATGTAGACTCACCTTGTGAGGCGTCAGTTCATCGCAAAACTATATATCTTCCACAAATATTTCCGCATTTAGTTGAAACTCGGTTTGTATGTGTATAATCACTTAATAAGCACATAATCTACCCATTCGGCGAGTTTTGTTAAAATCGGATAATAAATGTAGATAAAATCGTAAGCAAAAAATGTTGTATAAGAACATCCCACCCCCACTCATACTTTTGAGTGTGTCGAATATTGAATAAATGCTGAGTACGGGAATCTTATAGTTGGAATATCGACTATAGCGTTCTTACTTGTTACTGCTGGTGTCTTGCACAAACGACAAATCTATTGATTTGTTGGAATCGGACCTTGTATACTCACTTGAGTGCCTGAGCACTCGAGGAGATATACGAGATCAAGCAGGTTTGTATGTATTCCAGTTATTGTTGTTGCTGATGAAAAGTTTAACGCAGAATTCAATATATAGTGTGCTGTAGCGAGTGTTGTTAACGGAAGGTCACATGGATATGGGTAAGTTACAGCTATTTGCCGCTGCAAATGATTACCTAATTTTTCGCAGTTCTGTTAATTTGATACATTTGAAAGATCTGTTAATGTAAACTACATACATTATCATACATATATGTTTGACGTGGTAACCCCAATCTGGCTTTTGCCTCTATCATTCAGATATTGTGACAACGAATACCTTTGCTATTGATCGATTTAATCTTGTTCTCCTACTCATGTGAGTTAATCCAGTTGGCTTTGTGTGTAAGAAATGTACATAAGAAGGAGTTAAAGTAAATAACTGCCAAAAGGATTATTGAGTGTGGAGAGAGAAGAGATGCGGGAGAAGATTGCAGGAACAGAGTGAGACGTCTACATGTGTAAGCAAGCGGTGGGTGGAAAAATGAGTGGGCTTGCCGTCGTTAATGCAGCTGAGATTATGGGAGATCAAAATATTTTCTATTTGATTATCTCTATCTCTATCTCTCTATTTGATTATCCATGTGTTAAGGTCACCTACTATAATTATATCGGCTTGTATTCTGGAGAGCATGCAAGGCATGTAAGAGATCGTTTGTAATGTTTCTTCGCTGAATATTATCCTTGCCATTGTTTGTGAGGTGATGAAAAACGGGGGGTAGAGTGTTGACTAGATGAGGAGCATGTGTTGATAGATGAGTTAGTAATTGTGGCATCGTTAGTGCTTACTCTATATTCGTTGTTTGTTGTTTTCGATTTTGGAATCTTTGCTAATTATGGTCGTACTCTAGTAGAATTAATCATGATCTACCAGACGCTGCTTATGTTCTAGTTTCATCCAGATCGGACAACTATATCACATAGAATTGATATTTTCGGAATGAATCGAACCAAATTAGGTTTGTATTCATTTTAGCCTACTTTACGTCTGTTGACCAAATTTTATTCAAGTCAAACAACTAACAGGCCTGTTTGCGTTTCCATTTCAACCTTAATTATGCGATTTACTTTTTGATTGCTGTTCGCGATATTCGTAAATGCTTCTTTCCACTGACGATCCTCCAGTCTAACGAATTTTTATAAGTTCTGGTCGAACTACTCGTGCAACAGCAACTTTGATAACCGATTTATCAATATAACACTCCGTTCATCAAGGATAACATTGAGTCTCACAATTGACGATACAGAGATGCAGCCGTCAGGACCTTCGGCTAGGTGCTGAATGGTCTGGAGACTAATACCCTCAAGACACTGGAGGAGCAGACCATGCCCACGCTTGTACGCCTCATGTCCGATTCCAGCGTCATTGTGCGTGACACCACCGTCTGGACCTTTGGACGGATTTGCGATATCATACCCGAGGCAGCCATCACCAAGACATATCTGCCAACTCTCCTCGAATGCTTTGTGAATTCCGCAGAGCCGCCGGTGGCGGCCAATGTGTGCTGGGCATTTGTTGGTCTGTCGGACGCCCCCTATGAGGCAGCCATGAGCACCGACACCAGAAACCTATGCTTTGTCGCCGTACTTTGAGGTTATCATCACCCAGCTGCTGGAGACTACCGATCGCTCCGACACTGCCCAGGCCAATTTGCGTGCCGCTCCCTACGAAGCTCTGATGGACATCAGTTCAATGATCTGCAGTCTCCACACTTCACAGTGTGATGCGTAAGGTACGTGAGGAGGATGCCCCAAGATATCGGATACCATCATGACAGCCCTGCTGACCATTTGCAGCTCAAGTGCCGACAAGTCAGGTGGCGTGCAGAAGGATGCCGTTTTGGCCGTGCCCACCTTGGTCGAGCTGCTCGGCCTACACTTTGCCAAATATATGCCGGCATCCAAAGATGGTGCCCTACTACCATGAGATCATGTCCTTGCCTTCGGGAACATGGCCTTGAGCATTGGAGCCGATTTTCTAAAGTATTTGAATGTCGTTCTCGACGCGGAGCGAGCAGCTTCCAATTTGCCGATTCAAACAACTACGACGTAAGCGAGTACATCAATGAGCTGCGCAAAAGCTTCCTGAAGGCCTACACTGGCATCATCCAGGGCCTCAAGGGCGTCAATTAGGCACCCAATCCCTATGTCTATCACATTGAGCCGCATCTGATGTACATCATTGGCTTCATCAAGCGCCTTGCCCAGGAGGGCATAGTCTCCGGTTCGTTGATGGCCAGTGCAGCTGGCTTCATTGGCGATCTGTGCAATTGCTTTGGGGCACACCTATGTCCCCTGCTGGACGATGCCATCATTACACAATTCCTGGCCGAGGACAAGCGTTCCACAGGGCAGCGCACTAAAATGCTTTGCACCTGGGCCACCAAGGAGATTAACAAATCAACTCCTGCCTCGATGTATGTGCGTGAGAAGCAAACATTTGTCCTGTCCGAATTTATATGTGTTCCAACTAATGAGTTTGTCCGATTAAGATAAATCTTGTTCAATTAATATTATAATTTTAAGGCTCTTACAAATATTTATATGTATCAATTTGTTATATAAATTATTTTTTTCACATGATTTTTTCAATGAGATCAGGCTTACATAGGAAGCGCAAACAGACCAAAGCCAAGAACTTCCAACTCTAACTACATTCATATATCAAACAAAAGTCCTGTTTAAGCAAATCGAATTTGTTTTAAGTTGGATGAAAAACAGAAAAATTATGCTTCTAATTGTTCATTCCGGAACAGTCAGCAGACGTAGAAGCTTCTAAATTATAAAACTTCACACTATTTAAATATCAGCGAAGTTATTAACTAGAAATGTCAAAGCTATTGTCGATAGTGCTAGCTTTGGTCCGACAATCGAAAATATCTAGTGCAGTCACTAATTGTGTTCATTCGTTTCACGATAGTTTGCAGCAACGATATTTTGGGAAACTATCTTGACGATATATTCATTGCGAAGTTCTTTTGCAACTCTGCTTCCTCTGCCTGTAGATGTGAATGTGCCTTCAATAGCAGGAAAAGTGCATAGTCATATTATTAAGCCTTATAATTGCCGGAAAATCGTTGTAGAGCTTGTGAGTGTGTGAGTGTGCTCTCTATTGTGCGTTTTCCGGAAAAGCAGGCGTCTGCAAAGCAAATTTAGCGGCGATTTTCGAAGCATCTGGCATTAACGCTGACGAGCTTTTCTCTTTCTCCTTTTAATTTACGAAAGTGAAGCAAAAAGCATAAGAATTGAACATTGGCGCACTCTTTTGGTATTCACACAAAGGTATTGTGCTAATTGTAATCCAAATTATAAGCTATTGGTTTGGAGCTGTGCATCATGGATAACGTACAGATATACGACACATCCAGCACAGACCTGAGCAGCGATGAGTCCGACCGTGCCGTGATACAAAGATTTCCTCATCGCCATATCGCACCCAGTCCGAATCACCGCAGTGGCAGTAAGCGCCATTTACCACAGCTAATATGCTTGGATGACACGGAGAGCGAAGAGTCGCCAGAAAAGAAGGAGTCAAAAAAAGTGAAACGAGATTCACCACCACGCAAGCAGATTTTCCAAGAGGCAGCACCTATTCCAGCTGCAAATGGTTCGGTGCTCGATGAGTTCTTAATACTGAAGCCGGCTCCGGCTTCCACTGGGAATGCAGCTGTTGAGAACTCTGTCTCCAAGGGAACGCAAACTGAAGAGCTTAACAGTAGCGATGAAGCTTTCTACCTTGCCTTGGAGCAGCTCTATCCAGAAATGGAGGACATATATCTTGAAAAGGAGCGGAGCATTTTGCCAGAACTGTGGGCTCACAAAGAGGAGATGGCTCGCCTGACACTAGACATAGAGACTTTGAACGAGCTAATCAGAAAGAAGCAGGAAGAGCAGGATCGCTTCCTTTTTTTGCGTACCGTTAAGGAGGCACTGCTGGCGAACTTGGAATATAAGGAGCGCGCAGAGATCCTACAGGAACTGCTCCCTAAAATTCAAGAAATGCAGGATCTCCGCCAGGAATTCAGTTCACCCATCCCATCGTTCCTCAACAACATAGACCTAGACAATACTAAGCTTGAAATCTTGTGCAGGTGAGTGTCATCTTACTCCCGTCTTTGCTTACCTGTTTATATGTTTCTTCTCCATCAGCTTACTCGGTAATCGAAACTCACCGGTAGCCACCGCCACCCCTATTCAAGAAGTCTCAACGACCCAACTACTTGCCCTCTATGTGGCCTCCACCGCCAGTGGCTTCCGATCGCACAGCAATTTATGGACATTTGATAGATTGAAGAGCAGCAGCGCGTGCATCCACAGGAACTGCCATTGGTGGGTAAACGGACCAGACTTCAGCCCAACAGCAACTGAACCAAAACCATTCCACTCCAAATCTGGCCGTCTCTGGCTACAGAAATCAGACACAGACAATGGCATTGCTTCCAAACACTGAAGCTATCAAATTAACTGTACTCCCGTGTTACACAACAAATTATTCTCATTTGGTCTTGGTTTGTTTACCCCTAGCACATTAGTAAAGGCAATGCTATACACATACAAAAAGAGGTTTCGTGTCTTTATCTATGGGGCAAGTTGGGCTGTTTACTGCAGTTGTTTCGTCATTTCTTTGCTTTGTTTCGGCATATCGAAATATGCCTCTAGGTCTCACTGAGATATAGGCATCAGGACTTTTACTGATAAAATCAACTATTTCTTGTTGTATTCGAGCAAATGTGTGTAACAGGCAGAACGAAACGTCTAAGTCCCCATGCCTTATTTCGCTCATAGCTTCACGTAGGAATTGAGAGAAGAATGGGCAGCAGTATTTTGCAATTTACTTCTTTTCTTCATGCACAAGAGTTCCCGTTCCACACCACGATGTGAAGGACTCATTCGGCATTCAAAGTGGTCAGCAGTTTTTGGCAATCACTTTACTTTATCTAAAGATCGGGTGTTGGCTATAGTAATCATGGTTATACTATGATGCTGAATGTTTGAAATAAACTGCTTTGTTTTCTTGAATTGTTTTTTTTTTCTCTTCTGAAAAAGTTCGTTCTATTTGAACTAACTGACATGGTTGTCCAACCTGAGACCAATCCAATCCGGATGCTTCCTTAGCTCACTCAGAGTGCAGATATAAGGAGCATCTGAGATCTCGGGGTTCAAACACACAGACAGACGGACGGACATAGCTTGTCATGCTGATCAAGGACATATATACTTTATGACGCTTCGTTGCAAGCTTCATGACAAAAAACAGATCCTCATCAAATTTGGCATGAGAACACTTTTCTGATACCAGAGCCAAAAGCCAGATAAGGGCTACCATATGAAGCATATATGTTTACAGGATTACGAGGTCCTTCAAATATGTTTCTTAACAAAATTGTCGAAAAATTCAAGTTATGGTAGATATTTCTCTTAAGTCAAATTTGTGACTGATTCATGTTGTTTGGTTTTTTAATTTGGCTTTTAATTTTATTTGAAATTAAATATTAAATTCATTCTTATAAAATATTTTAACAAATGTTTCTTCCTTAAATCAAACTTGTGTTGCTTCATTTTTAAATTTTCAATTCAATTTTTAAATTTTCAATTCAATTTTTAAATTAAAATTGTAATTAATTCTTGCCTTCATTTCAATATTGGTAAATTTTCATATTTTTGTTTGTCTTATTTTAATTTGTTGGGCCTTAATTTAAATTTGTAATTAATTCTAGTAATTTAATTTTAGTATTTTTTCTTTTTATAAAAAATTTGCAAAAAAAAAATCGTATTCTTTCATATTTTTTATAGTTTTCTATTAAAATTAAATTTGTAATTAATTCATTTTTTTTTTGTTTTCCCCAGCTGTCTTTTTTTTTTTTGAATTTAATTTGTAACCAATTAATGTTATTTTAATTTAAAATTGGTTTTTGCGCCTGTCTCTGCGCACTTTTCCCTCGGAACCGCGTTTCCTGGCAGGCAAAAATTCATTATGAAGAAGAAATGGCTTCTTATTTTGTTTATCTCCAGCCGGGTTCTTCTCTACGTCAAGATCTCCACCAAATGAAGTGTCAAAATCACGTTTCCCGATTGCCGTTTCTTTCACGGCCGAATCGTAGCCAAGAATATGGTAGGCAGCCTTTTTTATCTCGTCATCATCGCCAGGCAACTCACTCTGTAGAGTAGGTGTAGGTTCCTTAGCAACAGGCTTCAATGGCACCGATCCATCACCGGGCTTCATTGTTGTGGGTATGCCAGGATTCTGAATCTTCTTTTTCATTGAACAATCTGGAAATGGAAAAATGGAAATATAATTATGATCAAATCGGAACTTCTATAGAAAAGGAATATCTCACCTTTGCTGGGAAAATCGTAATAATTTGACTTGGGTCCCATATAACTCGATTTTGTGGTGTTGGCCAAACCAGAACGCTTTATGAGCTTGGGCAAATGCTCGTAGAGCGAAAAATTAGGTGAGCTGACACCACGATTGACAGGCAACTCAGTCTGTAGAGTTGGTCTAGAACCATCACCGGGCTTCATGGTTGTGGGTATGCCACGAATCATAATCTTCTTTTTAATTGAACAATCTAGAAATGGAAAAATGGAAAAGTAATTATGATCAAATCTGAACTTCTATAAACAATGAATATTTCACCTTTGCTGGGAAAAGCATTATAATTTGACTTATGTCCCATATAATTCCATTTTGTGGAGTTAGCGAATCCAGAACGCTTAGGTGAGCTGACATTACGATTGCCGAATTTTGAAACTGCACTTTTATTTTGATCAGTGTCCTTGGCTGATTGACACTGCCTGCCAATGGTTCCCATGTTTGGCTGAGGCTTTATACTATGCCAAGGTACACCACGATATTCGACTTCAGCATTCATAGGGTTTGTACCCAGCACTTTAGCTTTGAAACTTTTCAAAAAACGACGATGAATGGCAAATGACTTTGAAAAGACTTTTCCACAGAAGACTTACCTTAAAGCTCTGACAGTCCAAATCGATGGTTGCTCAAACTCATTGGAGACTATCGGTAGAGGCTTGCGCTGGCCCGAATTATTCAAAGATCCTGATGGTTTTTGGTTTGATTCGCCATTTTTATTGGTTTTTTTCTCCTTCTCGGAGCGTGGGAAATCCCCTCCACTGTGCATTGTTAAGCTGAATAATATAATAAGAAAAATGGAAGTAATGGAATCATTCCAGTTAGTAAAAGAGAAACGTCTTCTTCAAAGACCAAACTAGCAAACTACGCACACATGTGCAACTTTTAATTTGGTGTAATGGTAAAGTAAAGCCATAACAAAACCTAACCCAGTTTCCATTATTAGATGGTTGGTGAACCAATTGGATATGACAATCATATATGAATGTCCACCAAGAATACAATCGCATCCAGCTCAATGGCAGCTATATGATCTAGTAGATCGATCAAGTTCAAACCAATCAACAATCAAAACCATCCACATCAGCTGAAAAAGATTTGGATGAGATCGCTAGCTTTGGACCACCAGTTGACATTGCTTCGGTAGCTAAGGTCGGCCGCTTTCCACAACTCAGTGACTTGACAGCGGTGACACGGTTTGAACTTTACCACATTATGCCGGGATTGATTATATGATCTAGTAGACTATATGATCTAGTAGATCGATGAAGATCAAATATGTGTCTATATAAAGGTTCCTTTGAAAATTGGTACCAACTCTGGAAACTGCTCATTGGAACAGATTAATGTTTTAGTCAATGTTTTTCACGATCTAATGTTGCCGATGACAATCATCATTAAGGAAGTCAATCAAATTGGGATGAGTAAAGGTTAAACTGACATCACAGACTGACGCTCCATATGAATGTGTCTATGACATGGAGCTTTTCTTCGTTTAATCGCATTGGACTGGACAGCGTCCAATGTGCATTAGGCGCCAACAACCGGCTCCGTCTCTGCCTCTCTCTGCCGGCATCGTTAGTTAGTGACAAAATGTTTGGATTGGGTTGGTGGAACCGCGGGTGCGGTTGTGCGCGACCGCATGTGTATCCTCGGGTTCGGCCCCTTGCCCATTGATTTTCTTGGTTTTTGTAATCAAAAGTTTTGTTCCCACGGCGCGTTTACACCGATTTCTACACACGCATACACACACACACACACACACACACACACATATACACATACACGCAGCTTAATTTGCTGCAGTTTGCGACAACGCGGTGTTGACGATGAGCAGCAGAGCAGGAGTGGTGGGGAGGAGGAGGTGGTGTAGACGCTTTACGTTGGAGTATAATAAATTTTTGTGTGTTACCAACACTCTGACAAATTAATTAAAATGATTGGCCTGCTCGTAGGTTGCCGCCTGACTCCTACGACTCCGGCCCGGCTTCATTACCAGCAACAGATCTCTGTCCCTGTCCCCACATGAGACACTCACACAAACACACACACACACACACACACGCCTGCCACGTTTATGTAGATAAGGACCATGGCTGCTGCTGCTGCTTCTGGAGGTGGAATTGGGTATGGATGGGCGGGCGTTGAATTCTCACATGCTGTTGGCGCGCGGAGCGGATAGCTCGATGCTCTGGCGACGTGTCGCTCGCAATTAGCAAAGTAAGCTTAATGTGGTTTCACTTGAATTACTTACGAGTGTCGTTGCGGCACGGAGTGAAACCAAGCGAACGCGCCAGTAAAAGCAAAACTGAGAACGAACGGCAACAGAGGCGCCGAAAACTGTACTCACACACACACACACACATACATGCACATGCAAGCAGACACACACAGGCGCACTTAAGCCAGCGCGTGGCTCATCAATTGTGGACAGCAGAAGTTGCCTGGAGGGGAGGGTGGAGGACGCGGGGGCTGCAGCAAAGGTGCACGATAAGGCAAATTCAAGTTCATTTATTTAACTCAAATTTGAAACTGCAACGGATGCAATTGCAGGCTGCAGGCAATCCCAAGCCCCTCCGCCGACCCACACAGCTGCAGCCACAGAGAGACAGAGAGAGAGGGCGATTACATGGGGATGGCGTGGAGACGCCAAGTATGCGCAAAATATGTGCTCACCTGTGTAAATATACAAATAAAACTATTTACCTTTTTTTAAGTGTAACCTGAAATTGCAAAGTCGTCGTCGATATAAGGTCACAATTGCGCACAGAACTTTAATTTAACTTGAGCTCTCGCTCGCTCAAACGGTATATTAAATGAACACGTGGCTTTGCGTTAACTTTTTCAGAGACTTCACACGGGCTAGAGATGGGCAGTTCAAAATATTTATATCGATGCTGCTGCTGATTTATGAAGCACAACAATTCATCGGATAAAACCGATGTTTTGTATTAAAACACTTGATGCGAATCAATCAAAGTGCGCGAAACAAGTAACTGGGACACCACGTTCTAAGGAATAACAACTTAACCCTTTAATATATTTTCAAAAAACAAATTATTATATAAACTTAACAATATTATGAATAGACTGGGAATAGATTGGGAAAATTAAGGAATAGATTGGGAAAAAAAATTAAGACAAAATATTCTGAAGCGAAATAAGTAACTGGGACAAATTTATTATTTGTATGTCAAATTGAACTGGCATTGAATTGACCAAGTTTTGGAGCATTTGTATATCGAATTTCTCCCATTCTCGCATAATGGCTTCTTTGAACTCGTTTAGAGTTGAAAATTGCTTCCCGTTGAGACAAGATGCCCCAAAGATTTTCAATTGGGTTTAGGTCCGGGCCACTCTAAAACAGGAATTTGGGAATCTTTAAAAAAAAGCCTTAGTGAGCCTTGCGGTATGGAGGGGTGCATTATCCTGCTGGAAAATCCAGGTATCACCAACTGTTTCCTCTCCAAATTGCACTAATACACTCTCCAAGAGCTCCACATCATTTTGTGCAGTCATTTTATGCGTTGTAAAGCACATGGGTGTCTTTCCATATCATATCATAAGAGATCCTCGGTGGAAATTTCTGGACACGTGGACGTTTTTTTTTGGGCATCGTAAATCGCGGTAATAATAGCGGTAGCCATCAGGGCCATCTAAATTAAACTTTTTCTCGTCGCTAAAAATTATATTTTCCCATTCAGCATTCCAAAATTTATATTTGTTTGCAAACTGCAATCGAGCAGCTTTGTGCCTAGGCAGTAGTTCCGGTTTTAACAGTTTTTTTTCCATACGAAACATTCTCGGAACACTTTAAAATTTGTTGCACAAATTGCTCCGTATTTGGGATGCGCTGATATTTTCCTTGACCGCTAAATTTTTTTATTCGCCTTTTGTCCCAGTTGTCAACCAACGGTGGGCGCCCAGAGCGGAGTTGTTTCCCATGATTTTCAGGGTTCTTTATTAATTTTTTTTATTTTTTTTTTTTTTTATTTTTTCTTTTATTTTCTATAAATATTTACCAAGATCAAGTTTATTTTATATTTTTTGACACGCCCAGTTGAGATTTAATAAGTTGACCTGACACCACAATTGGAAAGAATCAAGGTCATCTTGCAGCCTGAAGTGGGAAGAAGAGTCGTCGAAGCCAAGTTTAACGTGATCGGCGTACAGGAGAGTGGGATAGAACCTGAGGCAAATCGTTGATAAATAAGGAGAAGAGCAGTGGGGCCCAGGTGGCTACCCTGCCGTACCCCTGATGTAACCTAAGGGGCTTAGAGTAAGAGTTATTAAGATAAACTTTCTGAGTTCTGAGATTAAGGTAGTCGGAGATCCACTTAAGAAGATGGGATGGGAAGCCAAGAAAATCTTAACTTATGAATAAGTAAACAGTTATTTGACTCGCTAAGCAAAAACTTTGCTGAAGTCAGTGTATATGACGTCAGCTTGCATTTTATTCTTAAATCCTTGTATTACAAACGAAGGAAATTCTAGTAAATTAGTGGTGGTAGATCTACGCTTCATAAACCTATGCTGAGCAGATGAAATTATAGAACCACAAGAGTGTTGTAACTGTAAAGTTTCTCAAAAAGCTTAGGAATAGCAGACACTTTAGAGATGCCTCTGTAGTTTTGGACATCAGACTTATTCCCCTTTTGTGGAGAGGAATAATAAGCGACTCCTTCCAGAGAGAAGGGAAAGACGAGGAATTCAAAGATAGTTCAAAAAGCTTCAAAATCGGCTTACAAAGCGCATCAGCGCAGAATCTGAGAATACACCCGGAACACCAGCAGGGCTACGAGAAAAGTTAGGCTTAAAACACTTAAGTTCATTAGGCAATAAGCTTTTAGTGACTAGGGGAGGAGGGATGATATTAGACCTATGCAAGCTATAAGGAAATATCAGATCAGACCGATACTTAAGAGAGGAATCAGTTGTTTGAAAGAAGTTGGTGATTTTATTTCAAAGCGTATTTGTTTTAATTGGAATTTAAGCAAATTTAGGGACTATGTATCTCGGAGGCATCTACGTCAATTGACCAAATTTTAACCGGATGAGGGAGTGCATCATATAGCCCCCATAGAACCGATTTTTTTTTTGGAAACTAACGCATAAGGCTCGTTGTCAACCAAATCGAAAGAAATTTGGTTAGCATTAATTTTTAGCAGAGCTCGCAAATATCAGTTGATTCGTTTTTTCTGTTACGCTCTGCTCTTAACCGAGAAAACCAAGCACACTCGCTCTCTCTCTCTCTCTGGACAGCAACTTCGTTTCTTTTTAATTTGGTTTTCTCTTAAGCGCTCTCAGTTCAGCGATTCGATTGACTTACTTTTACTGAACAACGCATCGAGACCGATACGAATGACGTTCGCTCAATGAGCGTCACCAAATGAGCTAAAGAATAAGAGGTTCATCCCAAACATTCTTTATTATACTCGTACTCTAGAGTAAAGAGAGTAAAGTAGTAGTAAAGTAGAGTAAAGTATATAAATTCTTGATCAGCATCAACAGGCGAGTCGATCTAGCCATGTCCGTTGGTCCGTTCGTATGCCCACCTAGATCTCGGAGACTGTAAGAGCTAGGTAAACCCAATTTGTAAGGCGTTAGATCAAGTTTGCTTTAAATTTTGCCATGCCCCCTCCCGCCCCCGCAAACGGCAAAGCCTTATATCTTCCACAAATCCACCTATTTAGTTGAACCTCGGCTTGTATATGTATAAGTACATAATCTACCGATTATTTTGTTAAGATCGAGACTGTAAGATCTCGGAGACTGTAAGAGCTAGGGAATCCCAATTTGGTATGTAGACGCTCCTTGTAGAGCGTCAGAATAAGTTAAAATAATTTACAATTTGATTTATTGGGAAAACTAATTGAAATTGAAAAAAAGTGCTCGAAAACTAAAGCTGTGGTTATCCATGACAGCTGCACCAACAACAACAATAATAACAATAAATCGCAGCAACAACAAAAGGCAAATCAAAAAAACTTGCACAATTTCGACACTAAACGACTTTGTCGTGAATTTAACTTTGAATTCGGACTCGTCGTCGTATATTTAATAAGGAGATTGAACTACAAAATACTCAGAGGGTTCAGCAATGCAACTACAAGCGGTTGATGGCAGAACGAGTCGCTCTTCAGCTGCACTGTCAAAAAAGAAACCGCAAGACTCACTGGGATTATTTTTTCTCTTATTCTTTAGCTAAATGCGTTGGGTGAGAATGTATGTTGCTGGGTATCTGGAAGACCTCGTCAAATGGCATGTGGTGCGGGTAATGTTGGACTTCGCAGTGCGAAATGGCTCTGGTATGAAATTACCCACAGACCAATGCATCACTTCAGTTATCGACTTTACCAGTCCCTCCATTTCTACTATGGCACGGGTGTCCGGGTGGCTCAAATAGGAAAGAATTGTGGAAAGCGGCCGACCTTAGCTACCAAAGCAATGTCAACTGGTGGCCCAAAGCTAGCGATCTCATAAAAATCTATTTCAGCTGATGTGGATGGTTTTGATTGTTGATTGTAATTTAATTATTATTATTTTATTTTTCAAAAAATTCGAAGAATTCGAAAAAAATTCATATTGTTTCATTTTTATACTCGTACTCTAGTAGAGTATATTGTATTCGTGCATATATATTGTATATATATTGTTGATTAGCATCAACAGACGAATCGATCTAGCCATATCCGTTCTTCCGTCCGTATGATATCAGCGAAGTTATTAACTAGAAATGTCAAAGCTATTGTCGATAGTGCTAGCTTTGGTCCGACAATCGCAAATATCTAGTGCAGTCACTAATTGTGTTCATTCGTTTCACGATAGTTTGCAGCAACGATATTTTGGAAAACTATCGACGATATATTCATTGCGAAGTTCGTTTGCAACTCTGCTTCCTCTGCCTGTAGATGTGAATGTGCCTTCAATAGCAGGGAAAGTGCATAGTCATATTATTAAGCCTTATAATTGCCGGAAAATCGTTGTAGAGCTTGTGAGTGTGTGAGTGTCCTCTGTATTGTGCGTTTTCCGGAAAAGCAGGCGTCTGCAAAGCAAATTCAGCGGCGATTTTCGAAGCATCTGGCATTAACGCTGACGAGCTTTTCTCTTCCTCCTTTTAATTTGCGAAAGTGAAGAATTGAACATTGGGGCTCTGTTTGGTATTCACACACAGGAATTGTGCTAATTGTAATCCAAATTATAAGCTATTGGTTTGGAGCTGTGCATCATGGATAACGTGCAGATATACGACACATCCAGCACAGAGCTGAGCAGCGATGAGTCCGACCGTGCCGTGATACAAAGATTTGCTCATGGCCATATCGCACCCAGTCCGAATGACCGCAGTGGCAGTAAGCGCCATTTGCCAGAGCTAATATGCTTGGATGACACGGAGAGCGAAGAGTCGCCAGAAAAGAAAGAGTCAAAAAAAGTGAAACGAGATACACCACCACGCGAGCAGATTTTCCAAGGGGCAGCACCTATTCCAGCTGCAAATGGTTCGGTGCTCCATGAATTCTTAATACTGAAGCCGGCTCCGGCTTCCACTGGGAATGCAGCTGTTGAGAACTATGTCTCCAAGGGAACGCAAACTGAAGGGCTTAACAGTAGCGATGAAGCTTTCTACCTTGCCTTGGAGCAGCTCTATCCAGAAATGGAGGACATATATCTTGAAAAGGAGCGGAGCATTGGGCCAGAACTGTGGGCTCAGAAAGAGGAGATGGCTCGCCTGACACTAGACATAGAGACTTTGAACGAGCTAATCAGAAAGAAGCAGGAAGAGCAGGATCGCTTCCTTTTTTTGCGTACCGTTAAGGAGGCACTGCTGGCGAACTTGGAATACAAGGAGCGCGCAGAGATCCTACAGGAACTGCTCCCTAAAATTCAAGAAATGCAGGATCTCCGCCAGGAATTCAGTTCACCCAACCCATCGTTCCGCAACAACATAGACCTAGACAATACTAAGCTTGAAATCTTGTGGAGGTGAGTTTCATCTTACTTCCGTCTTTGCTTACCTGTTTATATGTTTCTTCTCCATCAGCTTACTTGGTAATCGAAACTCACCGGTAGCCGCTCAGCCACCGCCACTCCTATTCAAGAAGTCTCAACGACCCAACTACTTGCCCTCTATGTGGCCTCCACCGCCAGTGGCTTCCGATCGCACATAAATTTATGGACATTTGATTGACTGAAGAGCAGCAGCGCGTGCATCCACAGGAACTGCCATTGGTGGGTAAACGGACCAGACTTCAGCCCAACAGCAACTGAACCAAAACCATTCCACTCCAAATCTGGCTGTCTCTGGCTACAGAAATCAGACACAGACAATGGCATTGCTTCCAAACACTGAAGCTATCAAAATTAACTGTACTCCCGTGTTACAAAACAAATTATTCTCATTTGGTCTTGGTTTGTTTACCCCAAGCACATTAGTAAAGGCAATGCTATACACATACAAACAGAGGTTTCGTGTCTTTATCTATGGGGCAAGTTGGGCTGTTTACTGCAGTTGTTTCGTCATTTCTTTGCTTTGTTTCGGCATATCGAAATATGCCTCCAGGTCTCACTGAGATATAGACATCAGGACTTTTACTGATAAAATGAATTTCTTGCAACATATTGTATTCGTCTCCGACCCCATTAAGTATATATAATCTTGATCAGTATCAACAGCCACACTGGATCTGTCACCAGGCCAACCCATATGTTATGCGTTTGAACCCAGATGCAAGCTGGATGTTAGCTATGAGCTGTTATGAGCCGAGATAGTAGAACTGAATTCGTTACTTTGCCTAAGTAACTTTGATCGTCTTTGATCGTCTTCGACTTCAATCCGAAATACAAGAAAAATTCTCCGATTAGTTTGCAATCAGATCCATTACGATTGTTCTTGGCAAACACAACTTAAGCGAAAGTTCAGACTTTGGAAATGAAACGAAAATGTAGTTCAGCAGCCAGCGATGTGTATATGCAAAGTGTTCGTGTCCAGGAACTCGACTGCCACAACGACAACGATAACCAAGCGCAGATAAGGAGCTGGACGAACTGGAGCTGGGCATGGGAGTTGCTTTATTTAAGGTCTTAGCACGTCATGCTAAATGAAAATGGGGAAGGCATGCAAAGAGCAGTAGCAGATACAGACACAGAGACAGAGACAGACACACGGCAACTGGTCACGAGAGGCAATTCTCATTCATAGACCAAGAAGTAGCGCCAACACCCAACTCCAGCTCCGGCTCCAGCTCCAATGTTACAGCAAATGAAACACGTAACGTGGCAAAAAAAAAGAGGAAAAGTTGTATGTCCAAATTGCAGACATGAAAAGCGGAAAAATACAGAATGAGCAGACAGAGCTTGCTTCATCCCATGCCAACACCAACAGGGACAGGGTGTTTAAGAAAAATGTCTGCCCCTGTCGTGTGTCATTGCTGTTGTTGTTGTTGTTGTTGCATGCATAATGAGGGAAAACCCCAAGTGCACTTGCTCGACAGTTAGAAGCGTTTCTACTTTTTTACACATTTATATATGTAATTTGCTGACATTTTTTTTTGTGCGTCATGTAATTGTCGGCGTTTGTATGTGAGCGTGTGGCACTTTCGTTTTTCCTGGATCTCTCTGTGTTTGGGTCACACGTGTTTGGTGGCGTCATTTGCATACGGTGCAACTAACTAGAGGTTTCCCAAACGGATTGCTGAAAGTGATTTAACGGTCAATAGAGATGAATTGATAAGAAGACATTCGCCTCCTACAACTTGATGGGGCACACCCCTTTGATTGCTCTTTAACCAAGACTGCTAGAGAAATATTTATTTCTCTAAAATTGATTATAATCCTTACTTAAAACTATGAAGAAAACAATGGACGATGGAGTTAGCCAAGGCACTTTTGTTGCAGGAGTTATTGCTTCTTCCGCAGATTGTCTAGGGCTTGCGCCAGATTCTGAGTTGGTTTTTACTAATTTCCAGGTAATAAATATTTGGCCATATTTCGAATACATTAACTGAGTTATTTAGTTTTCAGGTCTCTTATACTTCTTGGTTCCTTGATGCACTTGAACATTCTCAACTTAAGTATAGGTGGACCAGATTTCATGGACTTGACGTTCGTTGAAAAGGTTTGGGAATTATCAGCCAATAAAATTGTAATGGGAAATGATGGTCCCCTATTCGGTACTCTTAACAACCCCGGAGACCAGAGTGATGTTATTGCTGTGGGTGGTATTAATTTCGTTGATAAAATTTCAAGATTTAGCTCCAGAGGTATGACAACTTGGGGGCTCCCTTTTGGTTATGGAAGAATGGGCTTAGACATTGTTACGTACGGGGCAATCTCGTCGAGGGTAGTGATGTTCATTCAGGGACTTCAGTTTCATCTCCAGTTGTTGCAGGAGTGGCTGCATTACTATCAAGTAGGGCCATTCATAAAATTGCATCCCAAAAAGGAGCTGAACAACTTCTAAATTATAACATGTTTGAACAAGGCCATGGAAAACTGAGCATATGAAGGAGTCTGCAGAAGTTATTATTATATAAGCCTAAAATTCTTTCGGAGCTTGATTTTACATCGAATTTTATGTGGCCATGCAGCCCTCAGCCCTTGTTCTATGGAACGTCGCCATACTTAATGGTATATCTGTTATTAGTAGATTTTTAGGTGAACCAAAATGGATTCCAGATGCAAAAAATCACGGCAAATACCTCATATATACTCATATATAAGTACTTCATTTTCTTCTACACTTTGGCCCTGGACCGGGTGGATAGCAGTCTTTGTTGGTAAGTATTCCCTGTGTAAATATTGTAATTTGTTACTTTTTTGATATAATTAAGTACTTTAGGTAAGAATTAAGAATCTGTACGACTTTGGCCATGCAAAAGTAATATTCTAAAATAACACATGAGCAACACAGGGCACCATTGGATAATGAATCTATAATTTGAAATTGTTTTCATTGTTTCATTGCAACATTTTTATACCCTTGCAGATGGTATTATAATTTTGTGTCGATATTTGTCCTTCTAACACATCTCCGGCCCCATAAAGTATATATATTTTTGATATTTTTGGCTCTCCTTCTTTTTCTTAAATGTTTTAGCCATATAATTGAGAACGTTCTTGTAAGCTTGGATTTTTTCCTTTTTTTCGAATCGGTCAAAGTTCTTCCTGAACCCGTTTTACTTTTATACTCTTACTATAGTAGAATAAACGCCCTCTCCCGCCCCCTCAAGATATCAGTGTGTAGTTAAAAGTACTTATAAATGTGACTATTTTCTATGAAGCAACCAAAACATTTATGGCATTTACGTTTTACTTCAGTTTTTTACTTTACCTCAGCCAGGTTGAATAAGAATATTTCTGTCTGCCTTCCACTAACACGTGTGCTTGCTGCTGCTGAACTGAACTTGCTGGCAGCTCATACGCGCGAGGGGCGTGAGGGGCGGGGCAAAGACAAACCTGATTTGATGCCCCACGAGGGGAGTCTACATACCAAATTTGGTAACTCTAGCTCTTGTAGTCTCCGAGATCAAGGTGTTCATACACAAGGACAAGGCTAGATTGATTCGGCTATTGCTCATGATGAAGAATACGATTTGGAAATGCTTCCTTTTCCCCGTTACATGCATTTGCACGAATACAATATACTTGTTTACTTTACTAGAGTACGAGTATAAACATCACAAAGTGTTGCATAGTTTTGAGTGTCTTCGATATTGAATAAATGCTGAGTACGAGTATCTTATCGACTATAGCGTTCTTACCTATTTTAATATCAAATTGGTCGGTCAAGTCCAGCGCTCACAAACTGTATTGAAAGTTAGTTCTGGAATAGACAGCTACCCCAGAGGGATTCCCTCAATGTGGGACATCATTTGGGTACTTTCTATTTTACTAATCATAAAGGAACGATGTGAGAAGCCTGCTCGAAATGATTTCGGATTTTCAGAGTTGAGCGATGTATCTGCCAGACTTATATAGAATCATGTTAGCTTGTACCTTACCAACATTTGTCGTTGCTGCTGACGAGCACAATGGCAGACCAAGGGAATGAGGTTGGTTTTGGGTGCAAATGCGAATACGGAGGCTGAAACGCTGGCTACTATGTCAGCTAGCTAGCCTACCTCTGAACCCCACCTCTTTCTCTCTCTCTCTCTCTCTCTCTCTATCTATCTCATTTTACCAGCTATGTGCTTCTGAGGCTTACCACGCATAGACATCCATTTTTGGGACTAACTAACATATTCGTACATGGATTTTCTGCTTTTCTACGTGGAAAACATTTGCAACTACCTTTTCCGCCCGTGCGTCCATCTGTGTGTGTCCATGGCTAAAAACTTTACTTGGCCAAAAAATTGTTGGGAATGAAATTAAGTGTTCATCAGTTTGAGTGGCTTCTGCTGGTTGGATTATGGTTGGCCAAAAAGCTATCGCAAGCCCTGATGCCACTGAGAACAATAAATGACCTAAAATATCGAAATTTTACATGAACAAAAATTCTTGAAATTGGTTAGAAAATCACACCAAAAATCCAAATTATTTTCAAAATTTTATATGTAAAGATGTTTATATGAAATCAACTTTGATATTACATTTACAAAACTAGGAGATGATGTTGTTATCCAACGTGAGGAGCAAACGAACGACACTGGTCGTATGCAAGTCACTGTGTTGCTAGTTTGATGGGTTTCTCTGGGATATATTGTATCATTCCGCATTGGCAATCCTTTAAAGGAGCCTTGACTGAAAGATTTGAATGAACCTGCAGGTGAATATACTTATTTTCTGCAAGCAGACTGAGCTTAAAAACTTAATAACCATTTGAACGTTGATTGAATTTTGATTTGGGTCGTGGGTAAGCTTCTCAGAGCTCCATTGGAAAGGTAGGAAGATGAACTTATATCTTTCGTTCTCTGAATGTTTTTTTTTCTAGTGTAATCTTTAAATTGAACATAGGACCGAATCGGAGGATATGCTTCTCCTGCTGCTGCTATGCTCTGCTCTGCTGAGGCTTAAAGTTTTCATAGAGTATATACCTTTAATGACTTTAACTTTCGTTGTGCCACTTGGCCCATTTGGCTTTGGTTTATGTATTTATAATTCACATATTCGCACTCGCCTATTCCTGGCGCTGCTTGTCGTTTCAGTTGCTGTTATTTCATGTTAGTTTTTGAATAATAAGCCGATTTGCGGTTCCTGCTTTCTGTCGTTCATTAAACATATATGTATGTGTATGTATGTACACTTACGATATACATATGTACAAACAACAAATAGGCTCTTATTACCTCTCTACAAATTTTACCACACACACACAACACACACGCACACACCACACAGAGAGCCACGCATTTAATCACATCATAATCAGGAATAATAAGTGCGGTGTTTTGGCACACATATTTCCGTTTCGTGAAAAGTGATTACCACCACAATAGCAAACCTCAAATTTATGCAATTGCAAAACATGCATGATAATTACCAGCATTTTGGATCATAATCATTGACGATGTTGTTCATAATCCTTACAAAGGCCAAAGGCCATTTATATTATCATCATCATTATCACATCACTGCCGACTAGACTATGTATATTTTGCCTATGTATGGCGACGGGGGGAAGGTACTAGTTTAGCAATTAGCTAATTGATATTGGCTTACCAGTTTAGCTTCAGTTCAATTGAGTGTAGAAGGCGGCTCTCGAACAAATTTTGATATATATTATTTTATTATTCAGTTCAATATTTATAGGGTTTGGTCAACTTGACAATCCATCAATGTACGTACAAATGTATATAGGTAATGTAAGTTGTTCACAGACATACATATATGACACCTACTCGATGCCTGCCAATCCCAAGTCAATGCCCCTAGCCCTTTCAGTGTGTGTCTGGTGCAGGTAGAATTCAATGTAAATATCTGGACTCCTTCTTAGAGTATGACAATTCTTGTTTATCTTTGCTCATCTTATTGTTTGACCAACCAACTTACCTGTTTTTCTCTAGTTGAATTTATTTTCATAGAATTTCCCAAGGATGATGCTACTTTGGCAGCGTTGGAGATGGAGTCTGATGTATGCGATTTGAGCAGAGATGAAAAGGAACAAGACCAAAACAAAATTCACAAGAACTGCATGAAATACATGTTGAGAAAACAGCAGAGCGGCATGCTGCCAAAAG